>CM076399.1:37223209-37636211 GCA_038363315.1 Mugilogobius chulae | reverse complement strand
AACAGTAGATCTGTGCGACATTGTCGCCACAGGCATTCATTAAATAACGTTGAAGCGATGCTGGCTCCTTTCTGGAGATTACCTCAACAATTGGTTGATTACTCCTAAAAACATAAAAGTTCTTTTACGTCGGGCCTGCACTGGTTTTTTACCTAAGTACAGAGAGAAGTCCCTTTGGGCTAAGCATATTGGTGGAATATTTGAGGTTCAATCTGAACTTCAGCAGGTTAAGGACCTGTCTGTCACCTGGGAGTGCAGAGTAGGGTTATTTGCTCAATGCACTCTGCCACGTTGGGCGTTGTCAAGCTGTTCCGCATGTCTGTTGAACACAAGACTGCTTAAGCAGTGGTCTATGAGCCAGAGTCTCTACGATGCAGGGAAGTAATGTTAAACATGGTCTATTTATATAGTGCTTTTTCGCCTTTCCAGGCACTCAAACCGCTTTATAATCTAGCATCCACTCATCCAGTGTATGCAGACAGAGGCAATGTGGTTTAAGTGTCTTGCCCAAGGACACAACAACACTCCACTCTTGTTGTCCCACTGTGCCACCTGGTGTTCCAGTGGTCTCCCATCCAAGTAATAACCAGGCCCTAACTTGCTTGTGGGCCGTTGTCAGAACAGATTCTGTCTCACATACTGCTCGGGGGCAGTTACAGATGGAGTTTTCTCTTTTGAGCATTAGTTCTCTACAGTCATTATAATGGACAAGTGCTTCCCTGACAGGTTAAACTGCTGTGTGGTACAGCAGATATGTTCAGGGTGCTTGAATCCAGTGGTGAGTGCTGGGGCATCAGATTCCTCAAGTTGAGGACTTGCATCTTAGTATTCTTCCTTGCAAAGGGCCCGCATGTGATGAGGACTGCCAACACTGGCAGTTATCAACGCCAAGGCCGGTTTAGGTATTCTAAACCAAAAGTAAATCTCATGTTCTGGGAGCCTCTCACCTTTCACAGCACCACATCTAGCCAACTGTGGTACCACTTTAGTCAGATCTTAGGAGAAAAGGGTCATTGATCTCTCTATGGCTGGCCTCCGGTTCTGCTCAGGGCAGGGTCAAGGAGACAGGTTTCTGCACCCTCCCTGCTATCTCTCCACCTGGCTTTGCTCAGCTGGCCATATGTGATACGTGATGAGGGGCCGCGGCACCTTCCAGCGGAAATGAACTTGCTGTCCCAGGGTCGGTCCATGATGAGGTATTCACAACTTGTAACAATTTGCAAGCTAGGACATCATTAGGACAGCAATGCTGCTTATAATTATAAGTGAGTTTACCTGTGCATCACCGTAGGGCATGGCCCTGTTCACTCTGCACCTGTATACAGGTGGAGTGTGTATGGGTTGATGTCATGGGATAGATATGAACTACGTGTCTTGCTTCTGTTCTCCATCAGCGACTTTGATCTGGGGATGCCCGAGATCCACTATTCAGGCTGTTTCTATACCAAAGGCAAATTTCCACTTTGGTGGACAATACAGTTAAAGTTATCTCTATGGCTTAGGAGCAGCGTGATCGTTTGACTTCTGCATCACATCTCCTTGCAGGTTTTTAGTTGATGCAATATTATGGTGCCAACCATGTGCCACCTGGAACATGTAGAGTAGGGTTCTTAACCTTTTTAGACCCCGAGGCCCAAATAGTCATGTGTAAGTGACCTGGGGCCCAATCTCACATTAAATGTATTGTATTTACTGGTTATGCGGCCCTCAAGGAAGGGCTCGTGGCCTACCTTTGTACCCCGGCCCAACAGTACAGAATATCTGGTGTAGAGGGTATTTTGGACATGGGTTCCTCCATTAGAGCAGGTTGTATAAGGACTCACAGACCGTGCAGGTGGTCAGTTTTTCCCCCTGCCATTTCATGGGCTAAGATGCTTGTGTTGCACGGTTGCGGCTGGTGCCTTCATGTTGGAAAATAGTTCCGGTGGGTCATCTGCGGCTGAACTACATTGTCCTGCCAAAGAAGTTGCCACAGAGTTGTAAACCAAGCCTTGCAGCACTCTTCTGAGCTTGCTGTGCAATGTGAATCTCAGAGTCTGATGACGGCCCTGAGAGTTGGTACAGGCCTTTTTGCAGCTGTCACCATATATTGATTAATATATTTTAAAGCTGTCTTACAGCAATTTAAGGAAGCCTCCTCTGCGTGGAGAGGTCGCCATCTCTAGTTGGTGTATGGATGTATACTGGGCGCTGGGTGCGCCTTTGGTGGAGTCATGTCGTGCATCTGGTGGTTATCCTCCTCTATGTGTCAAATGCTAAGCTTTTTCTGGCATTCACCGTCTTTACTGCCTTTTTTGGAGGGCAGTGATAGGTGGTATCTCTGTTGTCTTTTGTATACTCTATATTTGCTTTAGAGCAAATGTATGTTTCTGCGATAATTGATTGCAGATGTTTTCCTGCGGTGCCAACTCACCTCCGTGTGACTGATTTGGTATACTGTTGTCACATGGTTACAGGTTCACTTGAAGTGAAATAGAACGATTGTTTACGTATGTAAACACGGTTCTATGAATGAAAAGTGAACCTGTAACCGTTCAGGTCACACGTCCGTGTTGTCTGGATGTGACCAGTCGTCAAGATAGAGGGTGAGGCTGCGCGCACGCGCCACTCATATACTGCGTGGGCACGCGCACGCAGGTGTTGGTAATTTGGCATAATACTCCTGATCCGAGGACTGCTGTCACATGGTTACAGGTTCACTTTTCATTCATAGAACCGTGTTTACATACGTAAACAATCGTTTTACAGTGAACAAAATGTAAATTATTGACCTACTACAGTATGGAATAGTTTACTAAATATTAGGTAAAAACACAATATGCAAGTCTTGTTCAATAGAAAAAAAATAGTCCACAGACTTGTGTTAAAACTGTAGAACCGATAAGACCAACCTTTTCATAAGTGTCAGTGTCATGTACGTGTTTTATTATTAAAAAGTTGAGCTGTGACATTTTAGATCCAACATGAATCACTCAGACTGATACATCTGTCCAATTAGCTTCTGTTTTGTGTCTTGACCTCAGACGACTCCTTCCATTTCTCGTCTGTTTTCATTTGTCTTTCAGTGATCAAGCTGAAACTCCAAACACTACAGCACAAATAAGACTGGCATTTTATATTGTGAGTACAGAAGCATAATAGCATTGTAAACTGGCTGAGCGTGATGCGAATGGAGTGTTACGGATGAGGTCTGGCGTGCGTCCAAAGCGCCTGTATTTCTGCAGCTGCTTCTGAAGGAAAAGCAGCGCTCGGAGCCAAAAACCCAGAGACAGAGATGGGGATAAAGACTGTACAATATCACACACTGCAGAGACGTCCACAGTGAAGCACAATGTGTCTGTTTTCTGCTGAAAGCTACGGTTCTTTCACATTAGACAAGACTGTGCAGGAAAAAGCTTTTGTGAGCATGTTACTGTAAAAGAACATTTGTTGGAACAAGCTTCTGTTTGCAGACATTTTGTGGTTGTAAGAAGGAAGCTTTTATTTTTTTTAAACTCAGTAATGGAGCTAAACAGTCACTGCCCACCCTTTGGTTTCAGAAGAACTGATTCTAATTATAAAAACCCACAGGAAACTGCAAAGTTATAAAAACATTTTGGAAATGATTATTTTTTACAACTGTTTTATGGCTGTCAGTTAGCACATAGCTGGCTCAACTGCAACATGTCTTAAAACTCTTAATCATTGAAATGTTTGAAATCTCTATGGGAGTTTAAATGGAAACATGCACCTCTAGAACCAAGGTGATGCTCCATACAATGGCGTGCTGGCTAATCGGGAGAGTCCAGAAAGGGAGAATGACTTTAGGGCAGGTGGCCTCTTTAGGAGAGAGAGAGAATAAGAGAAAGACAGACACAGCATGCAGGCAGATGTGTTAAGGTTAAGTTTTAGGTATTCTTCATTGTCCCTGTAGGGAAATTTGTCCTCTGCATTAAACCCATCCTTCAATGCCTCTAGGACAGGGGTTCTTAACCCTTTTGACCTCGAGGCCCAAATATTGATGTAGAAAGTAACCTGGGGCCCAATCTCATATTAAATGTATTGTATTTTACTGATGTTGTGGCCCTCAAGGAGATGCTCGCGGCCCAACTTTGGGCCCCGGCCCTATGGTTAAGAATCGCTGCTCTAGGACATCTCAGGAGCAGTGATCGCCGCAGTGCACCGCTCGGGGACCCATCTCCAGATGTTCTTGCTAGGCTTGGTCAGGACTACCGTAGTTGGAGGATTTCCCTAACATGCATGTTATTGGTTGGTAGGGAAAACCGGAGTGCCCAGAGAAAACCAACCCAGACACAGGGAGAAACATGCAAACTTCACATAGAAAGGCCCGGGCCAATGCGGGGGCCCTTCTTGCTGTGCACAGTGTGCAGTGATGGGACCTGCTGCTGCTGCTGAACTTAAGCTTCAAGTTAATACTGTAATTCACAGCACATAGCACATAATTCAGTACTCTTGAAATAGTTTGGAAACATGTTCCACATCCCATAAGCTCTCAGTCAGTCTTTCTTTCAGGTAAATCCGTTGTCTATACGTTGAGTTACAACCAGAAACGACCGATTTAAATGTGTAAATCACCATGACGAAGCATGACGCATTCCAAAACAAAACTTGACAAAAGTTTCAGAGAGAAGTTTTTTTGTCGGCGTGAGCCAGATTGTGTTTTATGTGTGTGGCTGAGGGCGCATTAGTTTAAATTAAAATACAATTTGTGAAGTTCAACAGTGGA
The DNA here is from genome assembly GCA_038363315.1 of Mugilogobius chulae. Taxonomy (NCBI): domain Eukaryota; kingdom Metazoa; phylum Chordata; class Actinopteri; order Gobiiformes; family Gobiidae; genus Mugilogobius; species Mugilogobius chulae. The sequence goes on along the minus strand of CM076399.1, from coordinate 37,631,485 downwards.
AGATCACCCTGGTTTTAGAAGGAATTTGTCCCACTTTAAAGTGCTATAGGCTTTTAGAAAAATTCAAATATTAGTTGTTTGGAAATAGCCTGCTATGAGCTAACTCATATTGTTTTCAGTCTAAAACGCACATCTATGACTTGAATTTCAGCCAAATTGTTTAATAATTTTGTAGTTTCTAAAGCTGCAGAAATGGAATTTAAACAAAAATGTGGGTTTTTGACTCAACACAGAACTGACTGTTGCCTTTATTTGATTAATTGTTTGATGCAAAATGACAATGAATTAGTTGAAGATTTTGGACTGGAACACTGGTCTAAACTGTATTTTTTTATTGTAAATACACTGTTTTCTAATAAAATGATCTTTTTGCTTAAACTCCATTGGATTTTAATTTTTTTAAATGATTAGACCAAAAAACGTTATAGCTTCAAAGCTTTAGTCCCACCCCTTTTTAGTTAACTAAACGGTCAATGGAACATATCTGCTTGCTTGGTCACTACAGCTTTAGTCTTTCCCAGAACCAACGTTACAATGATTTACAATGACCCTGTTGTGACAAGGTTTATGTATGAAAATAATGCAACACGATCTCACAGAAATGCTTACACCACGACATGTTAATCGCACATTATGAGAATTCAGAGGCTCAAAATGCAATAGGCAACTGATCAAAACATGTGACTCTTGGAAATAGTAAAAAAAATAATAAATTAAATCATATTTTGCTTATTTCCAGTCCGTCTGAAGAGCCAGCTCCTCTATTATCAGCAGCAGTGTTGACCGGCCTCACAAAGCATCCAGTTTGTCTGGTCATTACGGAGCTCGGCCATTGTCCTGTGTTATCTTCTCTCCCCATCGCTGCATCTCTCCGCCTCTGACACTCTGGCGCTCTCAAATCACGGCTCAATCTCGCACTAACATTATTCTGTCAAAAACTCAATTGGGATTTCATGAAACTAAACAATAATAGCCCTGCTCGCGTGGCTGTAGTGGAGCCATTTTAGTGACAAAGAGCTTCTCGAGTCGCCTCCTCCGGTTTTAACTCAGAGAAGTGGCTTTGCTCTGACCTCCTGCTCGGGTTTCATTATGTCTGCGTGAACAACAACTGCGCGGCTCTGAGATTTGCTCCGCTCGCCGATAGGATGCAGGTTTTCATGTTGTTTTCAGCTGTAAAAGTGAGTGACTGTATTGGGTGAGATGTTATGATATTTCAGGGTAGCTCCAGGCTTGGTCAAGAGAAATTTAAGAGATTTCAGAGTCGTAAAGCTTTAAGTGCATAAACTTGTACCTGTCAAGCTCTTATGAGTAATGGTGGGCCAGGTCAGCACTGCTCCAGCCTCTTTGCAGGGACAAGCCACTGCCTCTGGTCTCGACTACCTGCAGTTTTTGTACAGCTAAAATAACAAACAGTCACCTCTGAGGGCTTCACAAGATTGTTGAGTCATCGTAATCGCAAAAATGGTCAAACATTGTTTTGAGATCTTGGCACTTTGGCATCTGTCTTCACACAACAAACATGTGACCACACGTGACCAACTTCGAGTGTTCACCCATCATGAGTGGGAATGGGTACCGAGACCCGTTGCCGCACCTTAATGGTCCTATAGATCAGTTGTTCCCAAAGTGGGGGTCGCGAAGCAAAATCTGGGGGTCACGAGATGATTTAAAAAAATGTATTTTTACAATTCTAACTTGACATTTAATCAGTTTTTGGGAGAATTTGACTATAAAAATAAACACAATTAAGTCTAATCAAAATTGTTTTGTAGCTTAAAATGAATACAAATGTATATCATTTTTTGCTGTGGGGGTCACAAGTTGGGTGCACGGTTATTTTAGGGGCCCCAGTCTGAAAAGTTTGGGAACCGGGGACCGGGACCCAAAAAATAAAGATGTAGCTAACTCGCTATTTTCGCAGCAAAATAAAATGGATATCTTTAGAAATTTCATATTAGAAAAAATATTTAAATTGGGCTAAAAAGCTTTTATTTTATTTATTTTTTTGTTTTTTTGTTTAATGCTTTAAATAACCCAAACCCAGCCTTATGTTTAAGTTAAAAACAGAAAAAAAAAAAAAAAAAAAAAAAAAAAAAAACAGTATTATACAAGACTCCCATTGTAAAGATTTCAAGATTTGGTCTGGTCAGACAAGTGAAAAGTGTAACAATTTCACATAAGACAGCATAATCTTGACCAGATGTAAATACAGCATGCTAATGAATAAGTAGATCATTCCTCCTCTCTCTCTTCTGCCTCTTCTCGCTCTCTCTCTATTTCTCACTTTCTTTGGGTCTCATGCTCACTCTTTCTCTGTGTGTGTCTATCCTCTTAGCTCACTCTGTCTCTCTTTTTCTTTCTTTCTCTCTGTCTCTTTTTTCTGTCTCTCTCTCTTCATCTTCTCTCTTTCTCTCTCATTCTCTTATTCTCTCTCTCATCTTTTTCTCTGTCTTTTTCTCTCAGTATCTTTCTATCAGTCTCTCCCTCCCTTATTTCTCTCTCAGTTTCTCTTTCTCTCTTTTCTCTTTCTCTCCATCTTTCACTCAGTCTCTTCTCCTTATTTTTCTCTCTCTCTTTCTCTCTCTGTCTCCTCTTCTCTCTCAGTTTTTTTTCTCTCAGTCTCTCCTTCTCTTTCTCTCTTGCTGTCTTTCTCTCTCTCCTCTTCTCTTCTCTCTCAGTCTCTCCTTTTCTCTCTTTCTGTCTCTTCTCTCTCTGTCTTTTTCTTTCTCAGTCTCTCTCTGTCTTTCTTTCTTTCTCCCTCCCTCTGTCTCTCTCTCTTCTGTCTCTCTCTCCCTCTTTTCTCTCTCTCTCTCTCTTTCTTATCTCTCTCTCTCTTTGTCAGTTGAAGTCAAAAATAAGACGTCATGTTAAGCACCGTTTACCTCTCCGTGTGGGACGACTCTGACACTCCAGCCGCTGCTAAAAACCAGCTCCGTCCAGTTTCAAAACCGACGCAACATCCCGCAATCCATGTCTGCAGAGCCAAACACGCAGCCCGGCCGTCAGTCAGCGTCTGCGGGCTCGCCGGGCTGACAGCTCCCACTTCCCGGCTCCACTGCTAGCATGCTAATGTCTGCGCCGCACGTTTGGGTTTGGGGGAAGCTCCGAGCAACACTTTTATGGCGGAGAGGTTTAATGTAAAGAAGCTAGGTGTCTGTCAGGAGGAAGAGGAAGGATTTCTGTAAATGACACGTTGACAGCTTAGAAATGTTTCTTAACACAGTATAGTCTGTAAAAGTGTAGAGCGCAACCTAGTTTTCAAACTTTTTGTCACGTTTTTCTCGTATAAGGAAACTGTAATCCTACATAAATACAATAAGGTCCATCCTGGTACTTCTATCTGTCCATAAAAAGTCAGTGATTCACTTTATAGGTTGTGTTCATTTTGTAAACAATATTAAAATTTGCACTCACGATTATTGTAACCAAAATAATCACGATTAATGATATAATCACGATATTTTACTGAACGTAAAAGTGAACAGAATCAAAATCACTGAAATATTTATTAGCGCACAATATGTATTTGTTTGAACAATTGTATTTTGGTCTAACTACAATAATAATGATTCAAAGTAAACAAGTGTTGAGCAAAAATCTACTAACTTTGTCTCAGAGTCAACACATGAACCTTTTCTTTGTTTAACTATAATACACCTTCTTGCTGGGTTCACAGCATCAGATTTTAGAGACTCTTATGAAGCCACAGGCGCACATCTGCTGCTATAATTGCGATTGTCGTCACGTACGATTATCACAATTATGAAAAAATGTCACGATTATTTAATTTGCGGCCCTTAATTATCGCAATTTGCAAAAATATCATATATCGTCCCATTCCTATTTTGTACATCTTACATCTTTAACTCCATGGGCGGCTTTTTAGCATTCTGCACATTACAGGAGTTTGTCCTGATTCAACCTGATTTTACAAAAAATTGTATATACACCACAAGATAACAGGACATGTCAATACCCAACACAGTCTCACTAGATGACGTACTTTTACCACGACACAAAAACAGCGTATTTGGACTACGACTTTAGAGCTGTTTTTAGTACTTATGTTACGCCGTGCATTTAGCACGATATGAAAAAGCGTAAAAATGACATGAGATTTCACAGCGTCAAAAAAACACGAGTTTTAATTGAAGCCACGTGGGGACGTTTTCTTCAGGTGAAACAGGTAAGTTCAGGCATAAAGTTACTAAAATGGGTAAGATTAGGTCCGGGGCTTGGGGCAGGTTAAGATTAGAATCAGGATTTCATGAATATTCATAAATAAGAACAAGTCTTAACAACCACCATTCAAATGAATGGGGACTGTGACACATACTATAATTACGCAGGACGGCCGTGAACTCGTGCTAATCATACCTCATTTACATGTTGTGTAATGTCGTGGTAAATGTACGCTTTCTTGTGAGATCGGGCTCCAATACCGTATGATTAGCACGCCTTGATATGTTATTATTTTTTGAATATTAACGAAATGCTAATCCTAAACTCATGCTGCGTGTCAGGCAAATAGGATTGTCACTCCCCAATCTGAGTCAAAAGTCGATGTGAGCATGACCAGAAGTCTCTGCACAAGCATATAAACTTTAGTGTTTGTGAGTGAATAAAAGCAAGGATTTTACATAACTTTTACAAAAATGAACGTTATTAAGCTTTCTGAATGATCGTTTTTTAATCTCATATGATAGGTGATCTAAGGTTACAACTGACAAATACAAATTTTTTACCGTTTTTGTTAGTTTAAACAATTAAAATATAGTCAAGCTAACAACTAGTGTGACTGACTCAATTTCGTGACTCCGATTGGGGAAAGGATATTTCCCAGTTGAAAAATACCAGTTCAAAGCGTTCCAATTGAATCAACTCGTATGTAAAGATTATGGCTAATGCTAACCTTTAGGCCAAACAAAAGTAACGTTAAATAACCTATAGCCAATGCTCACAAACTTATCAGATTCACTCTTTTTTTTGGTGATTATTGATCTTTTATGTGAAGTGGAACTCCCTTGACCAAGCCCCAGTTCACAAGTATTTACCAGTTCTAATGGCATTCCAGTGCGTCTTTACAACTGGGAAATAGGAAATATCCCAGTTCCCTGGAACACACCATCAACCAACTCCAAGCTCCAGACCTAAACCAATTTTTGTAATTTCAGACATACATACAGTATAACCATTAAACCCAAAGCCTCCCCACATGCCACTGTCTATAAGACGCTAAGAAAATACTTTTTATCTCTTTGATACTTTTCAGTGTCCAATAGAGAAGCCGTATAATAGAAAAGGGTTAGAAACGTGCTCATGATATTAACATGTTGTAGTATAGATAGACATTTCTGTGAGATATATTGCCAGATCGCAAATAGGATTTACCTGTTACCATTTTTTTTTTCATAGAAGCTCAGCATAAGTTAGGGCATAAATTTATGCCCTAACATCTTTTTTTTTTTTTGAAAAATGCTCCTAAACATTTTGACGGAGACAAACTTGTGGCAACACAATGGTGTAGTGCTTTAGTATATTTACAGTTGGAGATGTAAGACATTGTGATAAATTTGAGAGAAGCTATTGTCCTTTTGTTTATCTGCTTTTCTGCCACTGTTTACCTGTTTTTTTGTTTTGCTTTTACATGTAAGTTACAAACCCATTGTTCAACAGAATTGTTTCTGGGTTGATTTTTTCCCTCAAATTTAGTTTGTTTCTCCTATTTTATCTTTAATTTGACTCTTACGGGAGAAAATATTCTTTTATCTCCATTGACTCTCATGCATTTTTGCCACTGTGATGTCACCTGCATAACACCTCATACTTATTGCAGCCCTAATCAAAGTTATGTACTTCTTTCGAAATCCTTAATTTTCATTCTTCATATTACAAAAAAATATTAGCGACCTGTTGTTTATGAAGTCTGTCACCAGCAAGCAGAGCCATCCGTAATGATACTGCATGTCTGTCTGCCTTCTCGAGCGCGCTAACTCCGCTAACATCTTTTAGCTTGTTGCTTTTTCCGAGGCGCCTCCAAGCAAATCTTTTAATGTGCTGCTGTTGAAACATTCACTTCCTTTGTCAGAAAACCTCCTCTGACTCGGAGCGTGCAAAAGCTGATGAAATCCTAAGTATGGTGTTGCTGGAGTCGGTGATGTTGACAAAAAGGGAAAAGTACGAGGCCTGTGGGGCATGTCCGGTCTGCAAACACCAAAAACAGACTGTGGGCCAGCGATGACGCACTAGCAGCCCCAGGGACACAACTTTTGACAACTGGAGAGGCGTTTTTTTTTTCTCTTTTTGACAAGTGCAAGAAGTCTAGATCGAGATAGCAACAAGTGGGAGCCAGGGGATTGTAAATGTAAGCAGGGCATTGTTGGGTTCACTGGTAAATAAAGCAGAAATGGAATCTGACTTTGCCTCGGGAGGAGTTGGCTTTTCGATTTCATGGTTTTCTGGAAATGTTAAGTCAGGACCGGGACAAGAGACGGGTGAGTACAAGTTCAATTTAAAGTTGTAACCTTTGTGGTGGGAAGTTGGCTGCCTCGCTTGTGTAACCAGTTATTAACACATTACTCACTTTGAAGAACAGATCAGGAGTTGTTGCTGTCACACTGTAAAAACACCCACGTTATTCTAGCTCATTTATCTTATTTCTAGCATAGTATTTCTAGTTAGACACATTCTAAGACCGGTTTAGCTCAGGTTAATTCAAAAAGAGGAAAAAGACTTGTTTTAAGACAAGACATCTCTAAAATCTCGAAGAGCCAAAATGGAAAGAAAATAATATTTTATGTATTAAAATTGCGTTGATTGTGTAATGGATTTTAATGTCAAACCAGGACTATATCAAGATACAAACCAGACTAACAGCACTAGAGTTGGATTAAGCCAGGGCTGGACTGGCCATTGGGAGCATCGGGAGTATATATAGCATATGCATGGGCCGGTCTGAGGCAAATATTCCTGCTGTAAAAGCCTGCAATAAACCACAACCAGGTCTAAAACTGGACTAAACCTGGACTGCCAGGACAAAAACTGGGACATTTAGAACTAAACCAGGACTAGACCAAGTCTAAAACTGGACTAAACCAGGACTGTCAGGACTGAAAGTGAATCAGATGTGCAGAAATTAGTTAGAATTAGTCCGAGCATGAAAGCTCGTGGAAGGGGTAAAAAGTCAAACTACAAAATGGTCGCTAATGTTTCATTTGAGTGTATTTTGAGCATGTTATTAATTATGGCCTAATTTAAAGCCAAGAAAAAAACACAGAAGCTAAATTTCAGGCTTCTTCCTGTTACATTCAATTTGTCGCTGCTGTCGCTGTTAATTTAAACACATGGGTCAGCCTGTTCTCATGGATAAGCATGTCAATACCACGCTATTGTAAACAACGTGTCCTATGAACGCTATTTCTATTTTGTGCGTGTGTATGTGACGCGTTTCTGTCGTAGTTCATTTCAATGATGAATGTTAAGACGTGTTTTTATTCATGAAGACTAACACAATTCTAATTCTAACCTTAACCAACTTCAATCCAAAGCGCTAAACTTACCCATTTTTGTAACTTCAGACTTACAGTAATTGTAGCCATTAATCCCTTGAAAAACCTAGTGTTTGTCACTAACCAGTAGGCGTGTCCAGACCACGCCAGAAAAAACGAGCGTGTAATTGCACACCAAAACAGGCAGAGGGGTCGTTGTGACACGCAATTTGTCATGGCGTGCTATTTTACGCAATCCATGAGAACACGTTGCATGGGTGCAATCAACCGCGACTCTTTGTGCTAATTGGCAAATCCATGTTGATAAACAAATAATCTGTCTATAGATGGGTTATTTGTTTATGATATGCAGAAAGACTGCCACTGATTAACCAAGCTGCAGCAAATCGAGCCAGTGCTGTTGTGGGCTTGGAATCCAGGTTTAATCCATTTACCTTTTATTGTTGCATAGCTTGTAAGTCCTATGTTTTCATTCATTCTTGGACCTCATTGCTTCCTGTGACATGATGCGACTGTGGGACAAATATTTGATAAAAATTGCAAAATTCCTTATGTCTGTGGTCTGTGCTTTTTTTTAAACTCTTCTAGTATGCAGCCGACTTAAGTCACAACAACATGTCTAAAAACTGACCCTGGGTGAACCTGAGGCCACTTTCACAGCAGCATCAGTCATTTGTGAAATTCTGCTTTTTCACCGCGACAGGTTGGCAATACATTTCTGTTTTTTCCTTTCTTTTTCCAATCCACTTCACATGGAGCTGCTCGGACGCGGCAGCATTGGCCGCCGTTCCTGGCGTCTCTTGTTGTTGTTCCACATTTTGATTTTTAAAAGCTGTGCCTTCACGTTCACCTGTGCATCCAGTGGAAAAGCGGCACACGACTCTGTTTTGTGTCGTGAAAGTGAAATTGTGCCAACAGGAAGAGGAAACAGATGCTGCTCCGGCTTTGGCTGTGACACAAAACTCTGGAGCTTTGTGCCCAGATGCTTTTTACTTAAAACATAAACGACGCCAAACAAGATAATTTAATTCAACGCTCACCTAAGCCAAAGTGGTCGCCGAACTGAGGTAACAGATAGTTTTCTTTGATGAGATAATCACACACATGTGCTCAACAGTAAGATCCAGGCAAGTTTTATGGAGATTTAGGATTTAAATAAAGGTCAAGAACATGACAATTAAATAGTTAGTAAAACTTAAATGAAAACAAACTAGCTCAAACTTATCAGCTATTGAGCTCATCAGAGGAAGTACAGAAACACAGTGATCCATGTAGGATTTCAAAGTTTAAAGGACAAATATGACAGATATTTTTGTGTTGTTTTCTTCTTTCTAACATGCTCCTGAGTACCCCACTTTGCATGCACCTGAACCAATAAAAAGAGTAGTAAAGCACACATGACAGACATGTGTTTCTCACATCAGGAATTGAGTCAGAGCTCTATCTACTGACTGAAAAGGACATTTTTAGGGTAAACAATCAAATTGATCTTATCTGATGTGCCAGTACTGCAGAAATGCTAAAAATTAGATGATTTTTGGACCCAGGAGTCTCCACCTGTTCGTAAAAGTGCATGACATATCTGGCGGTGAGCTTCTGTTATTAGTGATGACATGACTGATGACAGACTTGCTAGCTATATGAAATCACATTTAGAGCCAACATTCCACTGATTGACCATTTAAAGCTTGCATACTTTGTATTAGGAGACAGTTTGACAATTATAAACATACTATCTGTATTTTCAATGCCGTCCAAATTTCAATATTATAAAACTGTTGAATAGTTTGCGTTCATGTTCTAGAGTTGATTGCTATCATTTCAGATTCACGGTTTTGAAATAAATCTCCAGAATTGCTGATTACAAATGTTGAAGTGAACTGTCATGAACATATTTGTTAAACCTGATCTCTGAGCTTTGTGAAAGAAAATTAACTAATGTTTATTTATACCGACAAAGAGGAGGCTGAAGTTTGTTTCATTCTGATGGACCAAACAAAACCCACAAACACGTACAAACCTACAATCTGCAATTTTAACTCAATAAGTTCTTTAAGATGTCTTGAACTTAAAAACTGTTGCAAACACATTTCAGACATTGCACATTCAAACACATCAAAAGCAGCTGAAACACAAAGCGGGTCTGACCTCAGAGACGAGTGCTATTCCCGAGTTCCTGATGTCCGGGGATTTCTCTTTCTCTGGCGACCTGGAAAAGTACAAACAGAAGACCTTGGTTAGCAGAATGTTTGAGATGGTGAGTGAGTGGATCTTCAGCCAGTGGCTTTTGGGCCTTAGAGCTGGCTGCACACTAGAGGAGTTTAAAGTGAAACTAAATGCAGAATCAACAATTTTTCACTATTAAACTGTGTCTACGGGGTCAACATTGAATTATCCACGGTTGTCTTTTTAAAACATTTTTTGTGCAAACTTGCTCATTTTGTAGTTATGTGTGCAAAAACCACGACTGTGTTGCCACCATGGTCAAACGGTGTGGGTGCATTTTCAGTTCACATCAACGTCACATCGAGTTGACGCAACAAACAAGCCGCCCACGTACTATATAAAGTCCTCCTTCTGACACCACTGCTAGGCAAGCTGAAAGTCGTTCGCTGCAACATGACCTCATCAGTCATTTGGCTCAGCTAGGTAAAAGTGTGATGCAAGGTGCGAAGTAGAGACCTGCATCGGGCGGGAATTCCCACGGGACCCGTGAGCAAACCCTCGGGATCGGGCGGTTTTAACGTTGCCTCGGGCGGGAACGGGCGGTCAGGCCAAACACCTCGGGTCCCGACCGGACTCGCGCTCTCTCTGCTGTCTTAAAAATATTACTTAGCAAGAAAGAAATACCGCTTTGTGCGCGCTGCTGGTCAACAGAGAGACGTAACACGGACACCTGCAAGGTGCAGACACGTAAACTCGTTGCTGTATTTCCTAGTCTAGCGTGCGTATCGGAGCATCATCTGTGCGTCCTCGCGCCAGCAGCCGCAGCACGGGCGTAAGCTTTCCCAGAGGAATGAATGAAGGACTGGCTTTTACGCACGAGGAGATGGAGATAATACACACGGATTTTGGGCAAGTAAAGTGTTTGTTTAGCAGAAACTGGAGGTGTGAGGAGCTTGTATTTCAGGTAAGAAATACACATCATCGCTTTATGATTGAATGTGTCAAACGAACATAATTGCCCTGTTGCAGATTATTTAGGCTGGTGCCTAATCATTTTAAAACGAGATGCAGAGTTATGCAGTTTAGTCATTTGTGTCCATGTTGTTATGCCCTGGGGCTGCCACGCAATCTCCGTGTCACCAAAAAAAAAAAAAAAAGTCGGGATTGGGCGGGAGCGGTCATGAAAATCTAGTCTTGTGCAGGTCTCTATTGCGAAGGTTCAATCCTCATTTTGTTGTTTTATTTTTCTCATTTTAGAAAATATTCTCCAGTTTACATCATAAGCTCATGTGCTTCTGGAGGCTAAAGCAAAGGCTTCATACATACTGTATGTCTGCAAAGTTAATAAAAAAAGAATCTTGACATGCAAGTAAAAAACTAGACAGCCTCAGAGCTGTGAACTTCTCCACACATCAGAATCACACCCACACAAAACTCACAACACTCACAAGCTCACTGTCCATATTTGGTGCTGTCAATCAATGTTTGTTCACACCGTTAGGTGTCAGCCTGTTTGAGGTGCAAGTGTGGGCCGAGTATGTCTCTGACCGCGTGTTTAGTCTCACTTTAAGATCTTTTGCATTTTTTTTTATTTGTCTGAGTCGCATCATGTGGCAGGAAGAACAGTGCAACGTAACCAGCGCACAGAGAACAGTGTGTGTCTCACGTAATCAAGTGTTTTCTTGCATGTGCGCGGTTATAAAAGTGAATGAATGAAAGAACAACAACAATGATGAAACACCAGTGGATTTCAACAGGTTTATAAAGGTCACAGAGGTAAGTAGCTATTACACTGATGCATTGTGGGATGAAATGAAAAAGTTTAAGCAAACAGTGTTGGCCATGTTCTATTGTTTAGTAAAGTTGCTTTGTACATTATTTAAGGAGCAGGTGTGCTAGAGATAACATGTGTAATGCTCTTTAAATTTTTTTTTGTTTGTTTAAATCCAACACTTTGACTAAGAGCGCAAAGTGTTGCATTTATTTACAGACGATGATGCAATGTTTCTTCTGTTTTACAGATCTTCTGTTGTGAAGGTCCTCGCGTTTGTGCGCATGTGAACCTCACCATGATGCTCCTGACAAACAGTTGCAGTGACACACAGACATAAGGAGAGAACACAAAAAATCTCTTATGACAATCCTTACTTTGGCCACGCCTCCTGAATTTAGGTGGTGGAATAGTGTTAACACGGAGAGAAACAATGGTTCAGACTCTCATTCAGTGCACTAGTAGAGTGTTACAGTGTTACCACTTGCCTTACTCATACATGTTTTAACCAATCCAAGCCCCGGACCTAAACTTGTAATTTTTTGCAACTTCTGATCTAAACTTAGCCGTTAAACCCAAAAAAAATGTCCTCATATTGCTTCAACCAAAAGACAGATTTATTTCTAAGAGCTGAAACGCCCAAGAGAATAACCTATAATAAACACGCAAAAAAAGGTGTAGAAATGTGCTCACAATACACTACAAACAAGTCGCTGTATAGATGCGCATTTCAGTGAAACCATGTTGGCCAAACAGTGACTTGTTCTCACCTCTATAAGGCAGTGTTTAACCCAAACTATACACGAGACAAGTGAGACTATGGGCCTCCTGTCTGCAGCGCCTCTTCATTCTAAAAGAGTAAGCAGATTAGTTTTGGAGCAGTTCGTGGGCCGCAGTCACCTCAACAGGAACAGAGGTAAAGCTATCCATGTGTTAAATTACATTGTGTCCAGCCTCTGCAATTAGCATCACCTTCAGCGGGTTTTTAATTCAATCCGAGCCTACCTATAGTGCTCACCGCCACAAACACCAGGCTATTATTACCCATAGAGAATTAATGAACGGTCAAGCCCAGTTAACCAGGGGTGGCTCTCGTCTGGTTAGATTCAATTAAAAACTATAGGCTAATACCCTCTGTGCGCTAATAACATGTCAGCAGAGCAGCCGCCGCATGTCTTCTATCGCTTTGGCTTATGGAGCTCGAGAGTGGAAGATTGTTCTGGCTCCAATAAACTCCCATTTTGAAATATTAAAGTATATTAAAAAGCTTTGCCTACTTTTTTTTTTTTTTTTTTTTACAATAAAATAACTTAAAATCTATTTCCCTCAACAAAGATCTCGTTAATGTATTTATAGTCTGTCCAGTGTCCTGTCTACGTTTAATAATGTCTTTTTGTTCATCAACTCCATCAAGTTTGTTGGAACCAAGTTTCAAATGAATGATTTCTTTGTTTACATTTTAAGGAAGCAAAATTCAGGTATAGCATCTTTAAACGCATTGAATGAATTTGTCCAAGAGAACGAGACAAGACAAGATTTTCATGGCCTAATGTTTACCTTGAACCTCATGTAAATAGCAAAAATTATGTTTGCGCCTGTGTTTCTGTAAATATCTGTAAAGCTTCCACAACATAGGCTGGAGAAGATGAGCTACAGCAACGACATGGGCAATACACGATATGACCTATGACCTTAGTTTGTTTATGTCACAATCCATACTTCGGCCTCTGCACTGTAATCGTTCCCTCAGATTTGACAACATGTACACACAACATCAATATTCTCCATCGCACTAAACTCTTAAATTGATCCTTCAACGTAAAAGAGACAGAGTCGGCTGGTCCTCCATCTCATCCATATTCATGCGATGTGTAGTGGCTGGCAGCAGATTGGAACTCTCACTCTCTTTCTCTCTTTCTCTCTCTCTCTCTCTGGAACCAGGCAGTCTCTAAAGTACACATTTGAACCGTTTTCACACGTCGCCGTTAAAACGCTGACGCATCTACATTTTTACAGCCCCATATGCTGCGCCGAGCCGCTAATTCCTCCAACACTCGAACTCAAAAGGAGTCGTTACAAGCTTAAAGAAGAGGAGGTGTGTGTGTGTGTGAGAGTGACACCGAAGGATCATGGGAGATATGAAGAACCCTCAGCTCACTGCATCAGCTGCAAAGACAGATATTAGAGTCTGAACCAGGAGAAAATATGGAGCGATCATGAAAAAATGTTCCTCTGTGAGTCCTTTCATGCACTTTCATGTCCAAAGATTAACCGTCTGGAGGTGGGCAATACACTGTTATACTATAATATATTCTATAATATTTACCCAATCCCGGGCTCACATCTTTGCAGATTACCAGAGTCCAATATCGGCCGATTTAATCCACGTTCACATGGATTGCATGTCTATAGGGCCCATTTAGTTGGCCAGTTATAGACACGCAGTTTGATTGAGGACACACAGGAGGTTTTATTTGGGGTTAACGGCTAAAACCTTCTGCACACTGCAAGAGTTTTGGCCCGATTTTAAGCCCAATGTGCCCCTCTATGAGATTAGGGAGGTGTGACCACTTTTGGTGCCATTTTTTCAATTCCTTGGCTTTAAATCTCCGCAAAGAACAAACACCGCCACACTTCCTACAATGACACTGACTACGCTCTACAAACAGCAAAAACACCAAAATGTGCACTCTACAACGTCACGGCAATTCCGTTCTTTCGTTCTCCCAAACAAACTGCGTGATCTTAGGACAGCGCCCTACGCAAACTAGCAGCACAATTCATGTCTCACTTCTCCCAAACAGACAGTGCGCCCTGCAGCTGCAAGTCTCACAATCAAAACGCAAACAGAAGAAACGACGGGTCCATATTCAATACAAACACAGTCTTCAGTGCAAGCCTTTCTATCTAAAGTCTGCGTGTTGAGCTTTATAAATCTTTGTGATCAAGTAAAAATCTGAAACTTACGCATAAGAATGTCGCCAAACACATAATATAATCCAAACTTTGCTGTAACATTACATCTTCTGCTCAACGCTGCAGCTAAAGCAAATCCCAAATGTGAAATGCTGTGGCGCGTCTGTGATGCAGCTTATTAAGTCAGCGTAAGAAATACAGTATATGTATTCCAGCCTTCTTCATTTCTCTACTTTTCAGGTAAAGAGAAGAGTAAAATATTTAGTGTCAAAAGCAGTTGTTGTGTTGCTCCTTTTTTAAAGCGCCACGTGTGGTGACAAAGTGAAAGTGAAACTTAGTGCTCAGTGTGGGAGTTCACTTGAGGAACAGCTGATTTCGTAACTCAACAGACTATACATGTGTTTTAAAATATAGTTTGACAAATGTATATCATTGTTAGAGGCTGAAAAAATAGTTGTAGGCTTATAATTAACATTTGAAAAGAGGCAGGAACCGGTCTCGAAAAGCAAGTACCGTTAAAGTAAATATAAAAAAAAATAGTACCAGTACCCAGAACTACACACGTTTCCATTTGTGTGGATAGACATGAATATCTGTAGAATAGGCCGGATAAATCGGTCGGACACTACACAAGATCTCAGATTTCATTGCATTGTGGGTCTGAATCTGCGTTTTGCTCTTCCTACATAAAGGAACTGCATTTGCATTGCAGCTCATGAAAAATACTTCAACCAAAAACCAAATCACACCTTTCTGAAAACAAGTAAACGTCAGTTATTCTCTCTGCCACTGTTTTACTTTTTAGATCAGTAGCTGTCGCCAGACTCTCCAAAAGTTAAGATTTTCAATTAAATCTACACGTGAATCCGCCAAATCATTAGCATTTTTATCCAAGTCACAGTAAACTCTGAAATGCGGCTGCCTTCTCTCCAAAGCAGTGCACTGTGGGTGACAAAGTTCACTGAGCTGAGTGTAGAAAATGAAAGCACAGATGCACAGTTTCACACAGCTGCAGTCTTTTCATGTTTTAGTTTTGTTTTCTGCCAAAGTCGCAATGACCCTTCTCTCTGTGCTTGGCTCCACTTACCTGTGAGCAAACATTCTGGCAGATGAAAAGTGTGATCGCTCCATTCACTGCAGTTTAAAGTCTTTAAAGGCACGTATGCATTATTTTTCTGTTATCGTTCTGAGCGCCTCCACTTTGGAGTCACATGCACCAGAAAAAAATATATATAAAAACAGGATTTTATAGAATTTGTTCATGTTTAGACCTATGTAGCATACGTGCTATAAAATAATAAGCAATGACTTACAAGTAATGGATACATACTTGGAGTGTCATTATATAACACTGTAATGCACAATTGTAATAATAGGCAATGGGCGAGTTGTCAGAAGACAAAGTGTCGGCTCTAGAAGAGAGGGGACACATGAAGGATGTGTTTGGTTGGTACCATATATTAAAGAACAAAACTCAACAAAAGAACAAAAGAAGAGAAGCCAATCTATTAACATCACTCGTTGTCGTATAAACTGCCCCTAAATACCACGTGGGCAACGCAAAACACATGAAAAAATCCAACAGAGAGAAGAATGATAACCAGCCCAGGATTTGTCACCTGGGTTACACCTAATTCTAAACTCCAAAATTCACAAAATGTGGGATGGAAACACATGGGCAAACAGCAAGAAAAACACCCGGAGTCTCTTCTACATCAGCGACTACGCCTACATCCAACACAGACACGCTGCTGGACTTTGTATTTTTTGTTTTTTAAAGATTCCTCCTGCAATTTATCTCACATTAGTGGCCCTGAGTGACAAACATTGTGTCCCTAAAATCTATTTGTCACCTTACTGGGTCATAACAGTGTGTAACTTGTCTTTGCATTTTCAGTCTGATTCTTTTTCACTAGTGGCTGATCATAAATATAAGGAAAGATTTACATACTGTTTATGAATATTCTTTCTAAGATTGTTCCATTGCTGAGCTCTAAGAAAAGTCTCTTTCAGAATGAGGTTCACGGTGATGTGACTCCAAAAAACAGCGGCCTGAGGAATCACAACACAATCTATTCATATCTCCACAGTTTTTGGACACATTTCTGGAAAATAAAGCATGACATTTCCTCGTGTCTGGGCGCCGCGGGTTCACACTCTCTCTCGTCTCTGTCAGAAACACTTCCTCTCTGGCAGAAGGTAAAGCCGGGGTCAAAGTGGGGTCACCGAAGCTCTATCGTAAAACTCCCAGAATCCTCCGGCTTCGCACTGAGGCTAATCGGCCGAAAGGGAAACGTTCCGATCGAAGGAGCTGTGTAATGTTGGATGTGATTGGAACAGACAAGGCAGAGTTTGGGACAAAAGCGGGAACATGGAGCCAACAGGTTTTGACTTGGACTTGGCTCTGGGCGTAAGACTTGAACTTGTTTTTGATCCAAATAAGGCTGCAACTAATGATTAATAATTTAGGTTATTTCTGACATTTCTGTTACTTTCTTCACATAATTTAGCTCCACGGCTTATGCAAGAAAGCAGAAAGTTCTTGCTGGGTTTCAGATGACATTTCAGTATTCTACAGGCCAATGATGTTTCAATTAGATCGGATTACAAAAGCTTAATGGGTCTAAACTCACTAAACAGTGATTTTTCATTTAAATATTTTGATTTCAAAGTGCAATGGGCCTCATTCGTAAAAGTGTTCTTAAAAACTATGTGTAACTTCCACATTAAGAAGCTGCTGAGAAATTCAGATTGACGACGTGTTCATAAGAAGTCAAATTCCTTCTTAACAGGCTTTACGTCAAATTCACCAAACTCCAGCTACAAACGGTTATTTACATAAAAAAATGAATGATGCATTAAGGAAGCTGCTTCCTTATATGGCAAATATGGTCCGGCCGCTGGACTTCTCCCGGAGCAAAGTGAGAGATAAATGTGGAAGTGCAACAGAGCGTCTTCAAAGCTTCAGCGTCTTTTAAAAATGTCCAAAAACACATGAACACACTCAGAGGAAATATAAGGGTAACGCTTTAAAATAAGGTTCCGTAATAAGCTAGTTATAAGCGTTAATAAGCATTAATAAGCTGCTAATAAGCACTTATAAAACATATATTAACATGACTGATTGCTCACTAAGACATTATAAAGAGTTAATAAGCCATTTATTAAGACTTGTGTGTGTGTTAATAGCCTGTGTCCATTTCACTTGTAAGTTCATTAATATGTTTCTACTATCAACAAAAAAAGTGATGAAGTTACGTTCAGTTTTGAATAAACATGCTTATAATTTGCTTCTTACCAAAAATACTGATTAATAAACACATTATAATGCTTTAATAAATAGCTTATAAAGTGGTTTTGCAGTACCCTAATCTAAAGCGTGGACAACTTTGTAACTATGAAAAATCACAATAGACTGTATGAAAATGTTACTTTATTTGAACATCAAGGCCCCAAACAAACAAGCCTGGTGGTAAGTTGTACAGTGAACAGCAGCATAAATGGAATGTCTTTTTCTTGAGAAAACACAATGTTTGAAAACACCTCATACATTGCAGCATTTTAAAGGAGACATATGCAAAACAACTTTAAGCTTTTACCCTTTTTTATAACGTCATTTTTGATTCCGGCAAAACAAAATCTTGGAACTGTACAAAGTAGTACAACTGTACTATACAAATTATATATAAAAACAAAACTAAAAACAAGAATATTTTTTTCAAGCCTCTAAGGCAAATAGAAAAACATTTGTAATCTCAATGCCTGTCTTTCCTCAAAGGCAGAAGCTGATTGGATTGTTTTAAGGAGTGAATATTGTTGCTTACAGCAATATCATTACAAATGGCATCATTACATGCTTTTGTGAAATCACTCAGTTTATCATTGGGATTACGTCTTTGCTTGAGCTCGTTGTACTTCTGCGGGTCAGCGATGGCAAGTTCTGCTACCGCCGCATTGCAGACTATAGTGTTGCGATCCACTCCAACCTTCTCGCAAGCCTTTGAAAGAGACCGACCTCTTTGGAAGCTCTTCAGTACCCTTTGGTATCTTTCAACCACCTCCTCCGGAACACGTGCTGGAAAAGAGTTAAGCAATAGCAGACTATTACATGAGGCATTCTAAATTTGTGAGGGTGCTGTTAAGGGCAGAAGTGGTTAAAATATTCACACCCCACCCAAATTAACAAATTTAACTTGCTTACACCAGTGCACACTATCTCTGAGTCGTTAAGCCAAAATACCTAAGCATCTGGTCTATTTTTTTGGTGTGTTTTCTTACACATGTCTATACAGCAGTTTTTGCAGATAAAATGTATTAAATGAGATTCAAATGCCAGTAGATTGTGCTCACATATAGAAAATGATGTGGTAAAATTGATTTCATACACACAAAGAATCACGAATCAAATCTAGACTAAAAATGTGAATTGTCAAAATAAATTGCATGTTCTTTTATTAATTGTTCTTACATCATAGCCATGGCATATTGATACTGCTCACTTGCCAATATAAGAAAATGTCCTAGCTATCATCATTTTTGTTTTAAAATTGGTAGACATGTACTTAGTGTATTGAACAAATATTTAGTTGTTTCTACCTTTGCAATTTTCACTGATTGTGGTAGACTTCTCTAAAAACATTCTACAGTGGGCTTCTAGTATGAAATAAGATTAAAAAAGGCAGAATGCCAAGATGAGTACCTAAAATAAAAACATATTGTTTTACCTCTTCGAACCTGTCTCTGGTCTTTGCTTCTTTTTTTGTTGCCACCTTTGCGTTTCTTGTTTTTTTCTTCATTTTCTTAGTCTTGCTTTTCTTTTTCTTTTTGGGGAGAATCCTCTGAAGAGGATGATCCAGAGGAGGAGTCAGGAGCAAAGCTTGAGCCTGAAGAATTGGATGAGTCTGATGAAATGTACACTTCAGCTTGGGTTTTCGTCTGTTTTACTGGCCCCATCACATCACTTGTAGAAGCCTGTTTCACAGCTAAACACAAATAAAATGAACAATGTGCCATATTCATCTAAAATACTAAAGACATTTGCATTATATCATACCAAGTTGTTCCTTAAGGAAATCTCTCTCTGCAGACAGCTCTTTAACATGTTCCTGCTCCCACTGTAGTTTTGCTTGACCAATTCTAGCTCATGCTTCAGTTTTTTCACCTGAACTTGAGCAGTTGGTGAAATTGTAACATCACCTGTAGTGAAAAACATGTTAAAATTATCAATTAAACAAGCAACAAATGAGAAGTCACTGTTATTATATAAACTCTTGTAAAGTTATTTATATTATTTATTTGATATTCTAGTATTAAACCATATTAGATACGATCCTAGGCTACTGCCTACACATTATGAATTAACTACAAAATGTTGAGGTTGAGAAGGAGCAACACAAACATAACTAAACTTTTTTTGTCACAGCAGTGCTAGATTTGTATTATATTATTATTTTATCAGTTCAGTTAGATGGAATAGACCTCAAAACCATTCAAATGATCTGCATATAACTAAACAAGCATTTTTTCTGGATCTATAGAGTCGGCAACGCGTCACTGTTGGGGGCGTGGCCTGCTGAGGGGGAAGCTAAACTGTTTACCTCTTTTAAGACGTTTTCTGGCAAATTATATGTATTTTTAGCACAACTAATTCAAGTCGAGTTACAACAATGTTTAAATGGAGGTTACTGAGATGTTGTTAGGTCAGAAAAATAAACAATAAGTTAAAAAAGATGCTAAAAGACGCCAGGCGGCGCTAGCATCACGTTAGCATTTAGCTCTTAGCTACCGCTAGCATTGCTAGATATGTTTACATACTTGGAAGGTTGAATCACTTTATTCATTCCCATGTCTTCGTGTCTGTATTTGACACAATATATCTCCTAAAGTCCACATTTGATGTTGTAGTTTTGAGCAGTGACTGATAAAGCTGCTGTTCTGATTCACTCCACATGTTAACTTTCCCTTCGAAGGTCCGTTAGTGGGAGGGCGCTAATGCCCCCGGTGCTATGTGGGAAGTGTAGTTTAGATCGGTTTTATGCGCTAATAATACGTTTATATTTTTAACTTTGAGGTCAACATAAATAAATACGGAGGTTGATCAGCCAGCAGCAAGTTTATCATGTTTGCAAAATGTTATAAAGATAGCACTAGCTAAGCTAACGAGGGGTAAAGCTAATGCTATAATGTGTGTGCATAGTACCCTGTGCAACTTACCACACGTGCGCTCTTCGTCGTCCACATTTTTTCTCTTAGCATTCTTTTCAATTTGAGTTTGTCTTCAAGTTTAGCCTGTGCCAACCTGGCACCTCCAGAGCGGGTTTGAATTAAACTCTGAAAGCGTCTTGGCGATGCCATGTTTAGACGCGAAGACTGGTCCACTGTGTAGTTGACGTTCACGCCGATTGGAAAGACCGTGGTACGCATGCGCGTTAAAGGTAAACGTAGCTTGTCCGCCAAAATGAGCTTGGTTAGCAAGATTCGAGGGCTAATTTTGAAGGAACGTCTTTTAAAAAAAGCCAAAGGTTAATTAAATGGATGCAGAGAAAGCATCTTCTGAGAAAAACGATCAAATGCAGTCTATGCCAGCAGAAAATGAAACTCCAGTCATGGAACACTAAGGACCATTACGCCTGGTATGTAGCTAGCCAATGCTATGTTGCTATTCTGCCTATTGATTTCGCTTCCTGTTTATTTATTTGTTTGTTGGCAAAGTGTACATGATGTGTTCTACTGTTGTGCTAAATTATTTTACAGGATATGTCAGCGGGCTGTGCACCGAGGGAAGAAGAAAGTGAAATCAATACGGCACAAGTCTCTATTTCAGCATTCTAAAATATCACTTTTTAAATGGATGCAGTTTATTTACAGGTATGTTTATTATTGATAAGTAAATGATTTTTTTGGGAGTTATTAACCTACTTAATTTTTTAAAAAAGACCTTTCTATCTGCCGTCTATAAGATTACTATTTTAAAGTTTTGTGACAAAGATTATTTAATTATCTGTTTAACCTTTAAAAATTTGCAAAAAAGAAAAAAAAAACTTGATTGTATAGATGACTTATGTAATGAAATTTAGATTTAATTAGAAGCTAATTGATTTATTCTAACTAATACATTGATATTAATTATTGTCAATTAATTTCATAATCAAATGATTGTTAACCTCACTATACAGACGTTCTAAAACATGCTATATGCTGATAACGAAATTTTATGACTCAAACTGGGCAGCAATTAAAAAAAAAAATTAAGCAAATTTAGTGTTTTCCTATGCACACTCCTAAATCCTAAAAGTAACAATAGCAGGATTCTGAAATTCTTAATCGAATGACTTAAGCGTCTCTAAAAAGTAATTGATTAATGAAAAGGTTATTTTTTAGACTGAATGAAAATCAAAATTATCCTTGCTGTTCCATTAGAATTATTTTACTCTCTCATCTCAACATGTTTGGTTTTAAGTATTGTGTATTTCAGATTTTGTTGTCAACGTTGTCAACTTATGTACTTTACAATGTACTAAATGAACAACAATGTAATCATGCCATGTGTAATGTTTACCAAATTCATTTGTGTTCTAATTTACTAGATTTGCACAAGGCCTACGTCTGCGCCAGATAGACATGATGGCGGATGATATAGCAGCAAGTTCGGCCACACTCTCCAAAATGTCTAAAAAACTAAGAAACATCTGCATCACAGCAGTTGAAAGAATGAGGCGCCACAAGGACAAGTCATTGGTGGTCGAAGAGAATTTGTGGCCATTGATGAGTCTCATTTCAGACATAAAAGAAAGGTACATTTTTCTAACAAATTTTTTTAGGTGTGTCTATCTATCTATCTATCTATCTATCTATCTATCTATCTATCTAGCTGTCTGTCTGTCTTGTCTGTCTGTCTGTCTGTATCTATCTATCTATCTATCTATCTATCTATCTCTATATACAGTATATATATATATATATATATATATATATATATATATAATATATATATATTATATTAATATATATATATTTATATATATATATATATATATATATATATATATATATATATATATATATATACCTGTGCCTTTCTTTTAATACATTTTTTTTTACAGTATGGCAGAGGGAGAATGTCAGGAGCATGGCGAAGAAAAAAATGGGTGTTTGGCATGCTTGAATAAACGAAGGAAAGAGTGGAAGGCCAGTTCTGCGCCTAGTGGAGAAGAGAGGTCGTCAAGAACTTGTACCCCTGATAGCTCACCATGTAAAACCCTGGCTCTATGATTCTCAGCGATGAATGGAGAGCTTATCGTGTGCTTCCTGAACTTGGGTACAACCACTTTACTGTGAACCACAGTCAATGGTATGTGGATCCTGTCACTGGGACCCACACACAGCACATAGAAAGGGCCTGGAGAAAAATTAAGGAGCAGGTATGGAGGCTTCGTGGTAATCAAACTGAAGATCTATTAAGTGAGCACTTATATGTAATAGAATGGAATGAGTGGCTTGCTAAAAAGCATCACAATGGTCCACTTGGACGACTTCTTCAAGATATTGCAAAACAGTACCATTAGTGTAAAGTTAAGTGGCTTTTGTTGGGTGAAAAATGAAAGTTCACATGTAATAGCTTGATTGTGTATTGTCTTTCTAACAAATTAGTTTGTTTTACTGTTATTAGAGGAGTTATACAGTATTAAAATGTTCAGGCACTATTGAACCACAAGAAGACCAAGGTTTTACTTTTTGTTAATTATCTACCACAATAATCATCTAAATGCCTTGGTCATGGAAAGAGGCTTAAAATGGCTACATAACATGACATTTTACTTCCATGGTTCACCCAGAAACTTCACCAATCACCAATCCAATGCATTGCCCATTAAAATGTTACATAAAATGTCTCCTTTAAAATGCTGCAAATGTATGAGGTGTTTTCAAACATTGTGTTTTCTCAGAAAAAGACATTCCATTTATGCTGCTGTTCACTGTACAACTTACCACCAGGCTTGTTTGTTTGGGGCCTTGATGTTCAAATAAAGTAACATTTTCATACAGTCTATTGTGATTTTTCATAGTTACAAAGTTGTCCACGCTTTAGATTAGGGTACTGCAAAACCACTTTATAAGCTATTTATTAAAGCATTATAATGTGTTTATTAATCAGTATTTTTGGTAAGAAGCAATTATAAGCATGTTTATTCAAACTGAACGTAACTTCATCACTTTTTTGTTGATAGTAGAAACATATTAATGAACTTACAAGTGAAATGGACACAGGCTATTAACACACACACAAGTCTTAATAAATGGCTTATTAACTCTTTATAATGTCTTAGTGAGCAATCAGTCATGTTAATATATGTTTTATAAGTGCTTATTAGCAGCTTATTAATGCTTATTAACGCTTATAACTAGCTTATTACGGAACCTTATTTTAAAGCGTTACCAATATAAGTCTTGAAAGTATTGAAATAACGCTGTTTATATCACATTTATGTGAGAGCTCCTGAGTGCTCTGGAATTTGTTATTACAGACAAACATTTCCCATTAAGAACTAATTTTGTAAAAAATGTTTGTGAGAAGCCTTAAGAACAAATGTATTTATAAGAATGTGTCATGAATGAGGCCCAATGCCTCTTGCTTCCATTTCGACCTGTAACTGACAGGATTTCTAGAATGTGAAACCCAGCAATAATTACTCAATGATATTAAAGGGGCACTGTGCAAGATTGAGAGGAATTTTAATTATCACATGTAATCCACAAACATTTAAATCATATTTATTCTTTACAACATGAAAGAGAGCACTGTTAACCAATCCACATCAATTGTGATACATTTATACATATTTGAAATGTTTTATTACGGGCCGGAATATGAATATCACGCTAGATGTCACCATGGTAGTTAGGCAAAATGCACTTGAAATGCGCACCCTGGTGTTCAAAAGTGGACATTACTTGGATCATTTTATTTATTTTTTTTTTCTTACACAGTGCTCCTTTAATGAAAAAGTGAAATCAGCTGGCAACTGATAAAGTAAAGTAAGTAAATAAAACCTCCAGGGGCGAATACAGACATTATAATTTAATTAAAAAGTGCCCTGGGAGCATTGTGCTAGAGATCCTCGCCCTGGCTCTGGAAGTACAGTGTCCCATTATAAACTCCCATACGGATTTTGAAAAAAATACAATAGAATGAGTTGCATTAAGTAGTTAATTTTTTTATTTGTTTTCCTGCAAATTCCACAGTTTAACACCTCAAACTGATAAATACGTTTGTTTTAATGTTGTCTGTGCACACTGATGCTTAAAGTCCAATCATCTTCTGTGATTTTCATTCTCTGAAGTCAAAACAAACAGCTCATGTAAGTCTTCTGGCAAAGCTTTGTTTTTAGCTTGAAACATAACTAATAATGTCATAATTCATTATTATGTTTCAGTTTTAAGAATTCAGACTCAGACTTTTGTTTGATCTCGAACTTTAGATTTGAGGATCTTTTTAATGGCTCTTTTGGTGTAATAAAGTTGGCTTTATATTTGAGTCATTCTTTGAGAGATCATTATTGAAGTCTCCACAGATCTTTTTTTTTTTCCATTTACATTATCACTGTATCTTCTAGTTTGTCCTTTAAGCTGGTCACACACTACACGATTCTTTGCTCATTTTCTTATGTTATATTCAGTCACACTTAGTCAGGCCTAATCAAGATTAGTTGAAACCAGTCGTAGTTGTGTCACTCGTGTAGTGTGGAGGTATCTGCGACTGGACTCGTGTTCCAATCGTGTAGTTTGTGGCAGGTCTAGACTAGACTAGACTGCAGTCACAGGTTTTAAAAACATGTCTGAACTATAAGCCCGATTTTTGCCGCGCTCCAGTGAGGTTTAGGATCCTTTGTGCACACCGGGGGCTCAGAGGCCAATGAAAACAGCCCAGGAGACACTGGAAACAACAGTGTGTGAGATTAAACTTTCTGAAGAGACATGTGCAAATAATACAGTATGGTGAGGTAAATCATGGAAGTTCCCTCTGAAGATCTCCAAAACAAAGGAGATGGTGCTGGACTTTCAACGGGCTACCTCCTCACGTCCTATTACCATCCAGAAAGCGGAGGTGGAGGTGGTCAGCTTGTATAAGTACCTGGGACATCAGATGGACGACAAGCTCAACTGATCAAAGAACATGGAGTGTGTGTACAAGAAGGGTCAGAGCAGGATGTATTTTCTGAGGAGACTGGCTTCGTTTAAGGTCTGCTCCGTGCTGCTAAATATGTTTTTACCTGTCTATTGTTTCTAGTGTCCTTTTCTATGCAGTTGTGTGTTGGGGGGCAGTGCAAAGAAAAGGGACACTCAAAGCTGAACAGATCATTCGGAGAGCGGGCTCTGTGGTGGGACTTGGCCTGGACTCTGTGAGAAGGTGGTGGAACAGAGGACTTTAGCCAAATTAAGAGCCATCTTGTCCAATGAGAGTCACCCACTGCATCCAGTCTTCTCCCATCAGAGGAGATCTGTGAGCACGAGGCTCCGCTCACTGAACTGCTCCACAGACAGACTGAAGCATATTGTGCCACATGCCATAAGACTGTACAATGAATCCATTTCAGGTAAAATCAGCAGAGTAAAGCTGCTCTGAGCTATGACTGTGCCAGGTCCTGTGCCTCTCACTATGAGCACTTTTTATTAACAGCGCTATTATTGATTATTTATTCATTCCTTTTTCTATGAATTTTAACTATTGTTTTTTTAGCTGTCTCTTTAATGTGTGAATGCAGGCTTGAATGGGAGCATCTATCTATCTATCTATCTATCTGAACATCAAATGTACCATGGCAAAAATGCACACACCGCTAGTTTTGTTCACCTTTGAGCAGAACAGAAGCATCATAAACAGTACATTTCTTCTCATCTCTATCCTCCTCACAATAAAGCTGACGCTCCAAATAACACAAGTTTCCTTTTGATAAAATCCCATGCCTCCATGTCAAAGTCACAAAGCAAAAAATGTCCAACTTCTTGCCCCTTTGAATGTCCATTCACAAAAATCCTCCAGAGAGAGTTGAGAGAAGTGTTTGCTCATGGCAGAAAAGTAAATATATAAATTAATCAAGGTAAATCAAAGCCCGTGTTAGATTTCTATCTACATTATTATGACTGATTAACATTCTAATTAGTCACTTTATAAGCTGGTGTGTGGCCAGCTTATAAAGATCCTGGTTTTCTACACATATATGCAACAAAAATTTTTGTTTTTGCTTTTTTTTTCTCTAACTGTGTTCCTATCGCAACAGGTTTCCATTAAACCATCATGCAAATGTCATGCAGTTAACTATTAAACCATTTTTCTCAAGAGCGATTCCATCATCGCCACCAGTCCTCAGAGTTCTGCTGTAAAATTATTATTATTATTATTATTATTATATTATTATTATTATTATTATTATTGATGCTGAATGATGGTAATGATGATATGATGATGATGAATAATATTACTGTTACTGTTATTATTGTTATTTTTATATATAATATTTATTTCAGACACAATGCGGTTCATATTTAAATAAAAAAAAAAACAAGATTAAAAGTACAATTACATTACACAGTTAGAGAGTCTTTTTGCCCAGTGCTTTCTCAGAGCAGAGGTGTAGCGGCATGAGCTCCATTGAGGGTTGGTCACAGTTATTAATATTATTGGTATTATTATTTATTATTTTTTTTTTTGTATTATAATGTATTTATTATGCACTATACAAAAATAGACACAAAACACAGGGGAGTCATTTCATTTTTTCTTACGTTAAGTTCACAAAAAATTACCAAACATATTTAAATGACTGATTTCATTATTTGTTTTCATTTAAAAGCATTTTTTTGGCGTTTTTGAGTTTCTGTACTTTCCTTAAAAATCTGTTGACTTTTTATTTTACTTTTTACATTTTCAATATATATATTTTTTTCTTAATTGTAACTTAAATGTAAAAACAGGTTAGTAACTGTTTTAAATCCACAGTTTTGTTCCTGTTTTAAGTCAATGCAAAGCTGCGACGGATTATTTGCCGGTGAACCAATTAAAAAAAAAAAAGTTACCATTTCAAACAATTATGTACAGTATTTATCTCATGTAAAAGACAGATTAAACCATCTCACTCCACACGGAAATAAGTGTTTACTAAACTAAACTAAATTCAGCTTCCTAGAGTCGTCTTTTTTTTTTTTTTTTTTTTTTTACTCGAGTAGCTGTGCGTTTGCTTGAGTGATAAACTTCAATACTTGTGCCACTTCTGACGCGCATCCTGGAGCGGAACAGGCGCGTTTCACTGGCGCGTCTACTTCAGCAGGTCAGATCTGCGCGTCAAAGTTGCAGCCAAAGCCCTCGACGACATAAAACGCTTCAAAAAAGAAAAAAAAAAAGTCAAACATTTATCGACAAAATACGTGCAGCCAATAATGCATTTTGAAGCACAGACTGATTAAACATCAGAGAGAAAGCTTGTCCGGACCAACAGAGATTCTGCTGGAGCGCCGCCTCTCCTGTCCGGACAATGCGTTCAGTGGAGAACGCGCTACACAGCCAAGCTCGCGCACTTTACGCACAAACACCGACACTTTCACGTGAGAAACAACTGTCTCCAAACACCTGCCGGTCCGTCGCGTTCGCAGAAGTAACTTTATTTAATTAGAACGTATATGACAACAACTTTTCAAAAAAAAAACTTTTAACTCATTCACTTTACTCACTGCTCGAAAAATCACACCCAGCTTCGATGAGACGGAAACACATGGATTTCTTCTGCTGTTTTCCTCGTGAAGTTCGTTTTATTCGCGTCCGGTTTCCACTTCAGCCGCGGCACAGCTCTAAACCTTTGCTCCTCCATCGTGCTGGTCTCTCCCTCTCAGTCCAGTGACAGTCTAGAGCTGATTTTTCTCCTGACCCTTTCTATGTGTTAAGGTTGAATGGTGAATGAGAAAGGAAAAGCTCTGTTAGTATAAGTAGTGGGCGTTTCTTCAGATGTCGACTGTACGTATGCCTGCTGTTCAAATGTAAGAATTCTGAATCACTTTGCTTTGACTATAAATAACTCTATAATAAACTTGCACATGGAAACGGCTCCGGAGCTGACACAGGATGTATGTTTTATATATCATCTAGATTAGACCTGGGCAAACTGTGGCCCGGGTGCCAGATGGGGCCCTCCACTTGTTTTAATCAAGCCCCCAGCAAGTTTTGGAAGAGTCAAGAGCGACTTCAGAGGCTGATGTTGCAAAACACGGAAGAAAAAAAAATAATTTTGAGAAATGTCTATCCAGCTTTATGGATAACGTGGATTCAATGAATAAAAAATAAACAAATAAAAAATAATGGGCAATTGCGTTGTTTCTAACAAAAATAAAAGTTTCAGGATTAAACATGACCAGAATCAGGACTTAACGTGGACCAGAGTTAAACGTCAGAGTCAGGACTAAACGTTTGAGGACTAAAAGTGTGGACCAGAGTCTAAACATGGACCAGGTCAGGACTAAACAGACAGGACTAAACATGGACCAGCGTCAGGACTAAACTGGACCAGAACAGACTAAACATGACCCGTCAGACTAAACATGGCCAGAGCGAATAAACATACCAGGTCAGGACTAACATGAACCAGAGTCAGGACTAAACATGGACCAGCGTAGGCTAAACGGGGCCAGAGTCAGGACTAAACGTGGACCAGTAGGCTTGGCGAGTGGACTAACATGGACCAGAGTCAGGACTAAACGTGGACCAGAATCAGGACTAAACATGGACGCAGAATCAGGACTAAACGTGGACAGTCAGGACTAAACATGGACCAGAGTCAGGACTAAACGTGGACCAGAGTCAGACTAAAATGGACCAGAGTCAGGATTAACTGACCAGAGCCAGGACTCTACCAGAGTCAGGACTAAACATGGACCAGAGACAGGATGACATGGACCAGAGTCACTAAACATGGACCAGAATCAGGACTAACATGGATCTCAGGACTAAACATGGACCAGAGTCAGGACTAAACGTGGACCAGAATCAGGACTAAACATGGACCAGAATCAGACTAAACATGGACCAGAATCAGGACTAAACGTGGACCAGAATCAGGACTAAACGTGGACCAGCGTCAGGACTAAACGTGGACCAGAGTCAGGACTAAATGTGGACCAGAGTCAGGACTAAACGTGGACCAGAGTCAGGACTAAACATGGATCAGAATCAGGACTAAACATGGACCAGAGTCAGAACTAAACATGGACCAGAGTCAGGACTAAACGTGGACCAGAGTCAGGACTAAATGTGGACCAGAGTCAGGACTAAACATGGACCAGAGTCAGGACTAAACATGTGTGACCGGTGTGTTTTCTCCTCTCTCCCGCGGGGCAGTCGACCGACAAACGCATTGAGCTAAAGGGAACGCTCCCCTTAGCTCAGTTTGTTTGTGGGTTCTTATACCTGAGGGGGTGAGTTTATCCCATACCACCACACACTTCTCCATACTGGTCCCTCGTGTGGGCCTACACCGGTTACACATGGACCAGAGTCAGGATTGAACATGGAAAAGAGTCAGGATTAAACATGGACCAGAGTCAGGACTAAACATGGACCTAACTCAGGACTAAACACGGATCAGAGTCAGGACTAAACGTGGACCAGAGTCAGGACTAAACATGGACCAGAGTCAGGACTAAACTTGAACCAGAGTCAGGACTAAACGTGGACCAGAGTCAGGAATTAAACGTGGACCAGAGCAACAAGAGTCAGGACTAAACGTGGACCAGAGTCAGGATTAAATGTGGACCCGAGTCAGGACTAAACGTGGACCAGACTCAGGATTAAATGTAGACCAGATCAGGACTAAACGTGGACCACACTCAGGACTAAACATAGACCAGAGTCAGGACTAAACACGGATCAGAGTCAGGATTAATATGGATGGAGAATTTTACTTAAAACCCACCAGCAGAGCAGAATTGTGGGTTAAAAACAACAGAAACTTTTTTCAGGGAGAGTCTACATGGTGATTGTCTGAGAAAACTGCCCTTTTCTACCGTCGCACACGAGACCCTCAGGTGGGTTTAGGTTTTCTCCGCACGCTACGCATCATCTCGACATCTCCAGCAGCTCGGGCAGATGGGTCTCTCCCCAAAACAAGCGACGAACAGCAGAGTCTGAGCTGTTTTTAGACACCCAAAGGTCATGAGTGTAGAGAGAGGAGAGAGAGCGAGAAAGGAGAGAGAGAGAGGAGGAAAGAGAGAAAGAGAAGGAAAGACAGAGAGAGGAGGAGGGAGAGAGAGAGACAGACAGAGGGAGAGAGAGAGAGAGAGAAGGAAAGACAGAGAGAGGAGAGGGAGAGAGAGAGGAGGTAAGGGAGAGGCAGAGAGAGAGAGAAGGAAAGACAGAGAGAGGAGAGGGAGAGTAGAGAGAGAGAGAAAGGGGAGAGAGAGAGCGAGAAAGGAGAGAGAGAGGAGGAAAGAGAGAAAGAGAAGGAAAGACAGAGAAAGGAGAGGGAGAGAGAGAGTGAGAGGAAAGGGAGAGAGAGAGAGAAGGAAAGACAGAGAGGGAGAGAGAGAGGAGAGAGAGAGGAGAGAAAGGGGAGAGAGAGAGCGAGAAAGGAGAGAGAGAGGAGGAAAGAGAGAAAGAGAAGGAAAGACAGAGAGAGGAGAGGGAGAGAGAGAGAGGAAAGAGAGAGAGACAGACAGAGGGAGAGAGAGAAGAGAAAGACAGAGAGAGGAGAGGGAGAGAGAGGAAGTGAGAGGCAGAGAGAGAGAAAGAATGAGAAACGAGAGAGAGCGAGAAAAGAGAGAGGGAAGTAAAGACAGAGAGAAGAGAGAGAGAGAGGCAGAGAAAGACAGAGAGGAGAGGGAGAAATAGAGGAGAAAGATAGAGAGAGTGAGTGGAGGAAAGGGAGAGAGAAAGACAGAAAGAGAGGAGAAAGAAAGACAGGAGATAGAGAGAGAAAGAAAGAGATAAAGGAGGAAGAAAGAGAGAGAGAGAAGGGGAGAGGGAGAAAGGAGAGAGAAAGGTAGAGAGGTGGAAAGAGAGAGAAGAAAAGAGAGAGAGAGGAGGTGAGGGAGGTTTGTTGAAATTTGCTAAATTTAAGAATACATGAAACAAAACAAACAAACAAACAACAAATCATTGAGATGAACGAATCTTGATGATCCGAATTCTTCCAAAGAGTTGAAAGTTCACTAGTCCCCATTCTCACTAGTCCCCTTTTCACCATTGACTCCCATGTGTTTTTGCCACTCAGTGCTAACATTTAGTATTGTGTCTCTTTCACTTTCATCACCACAAATATCTCAACCCCAGAATGAGTCATTGTTTCTTACAGTTGTGTTTAAGTAGCACATTTTTTTTTCCGTCTCTTTTAGCTTTATTTGTCGACTCTGAGTATATTTTTGATTTGTCCGTTGTTGGTGAATGTCAGAACGGAGCAGCGGAGTCTGGCAGCGCGATCGAAATCCCTCTGCTCTCTCTGCTCTTGCTTCTTTCTGCTTCAGCCTGCTTCGATAACGAGACTGTGACTGACGCTGAGCACGGCAGCACAGATGTGACACGAGTCGGATTGCCAAAGTGGTCAGTTCAGGCTGAAACTAGTCGTGTTTTTGTAGTTGTTTAGTTGCCATTTTATCCACTTGTTAAAGCAGAGGTCTCAAACTCAGGGCACTGATGTTCCATGCAGCCCCTGGAGGATTTCTGATTCGTACACTACAAAAACTGTCAATCTAGACCTTTAAAATGACTTGGAATCAGATTTCGAATCCAGATTTGAGCTGTTTGACTGGATAAGATTTAATTGCTTAAGTAAAGTAAAATGTTTCACTGGTGTCAAGACAATATAATCTAATCATAGAAAATAATTGTTTCTACATTAAATCAAGTTAAATTAGTCAAAATGCTTGAAACTAGGTTTAAATCCTAGGCGGTGGCAGAGCGGATAGCACTGACTTCACAGCAAGAAGGTCGCGGGTTCGATTCCCGCTTGGCCCGGGCCTTTCTGTGTGGAGTTTGCATGTTTCTCCAGTGTCTGGGTGGTTTCCTCCGGCCACTCCGGTTTAGCCACCAACCAATAGGGAACACTTGGTGGTGGTCGGAGGTTGAGGTGCCAGGTGTGTCTGCTGAGTTGTTCCAGGGCTGCTTACTCCTGGGGAGGGGTTCATTCACTGTGAAGCACTTTGTGACTCCGTGTCTGTGAAACGCGCTATGCAAATAAAGATTGCTTACTAGAATCAAGCAACTTTAACTTGACTTGAAATTATTTTTTGCAATGTAGTCACAAAACAATATGGTAATTCCATCCAGTTAAAAAGCAAGCTCTGTAGAAAGTTATCAGAGTTCAAAAGTATAGTTTATTTACTAAAGTAAAATTTTAAGTATTCCAAAAGTTTTGGATGAATAAATATTGCAAAATGTGACATGAAAAGCGCTACATAAACCCAATGCATTATTACTATTATACATTCACATGTTCGATATATATCCATCTAAAATGCACCACAGCAGAGCAAATTGCTTCAACGTGCAAAATGTCTGTGGAGGACAATCTGACCCCAGTGTAACACATTTCACATTCAAAATTCTTTGAAATTTCACAGTTTGTTTGTCTAATTTTTTTTGACGCTTTAAATTGACAATTAGAATTATTAAATGAGCCCTATTCATAAGAACCTTTTTTTTTTTTAAATAAGCCAATATACAATCAGCAAAATGTTATATATGAATAACAGATCATAAAAACAAACAGAATCAGTCTGGACTAAACATGGCCAGATCTGGCAAACATGGACAGTCAGGACTAAACATGGACCAGAGTCTGGACTAAACATGGACCAGAGTCTGGACTATACATGGACCAGGTCAGGACTAACATGCAGATCAGGACTAAACATGGACCGCCCTCAGAGTCTGGACAAAACGTGGACTGACCTCCTGCTGGTGCCAGTCGGCCTCCTCCTTCTCCTTTTATACTTAAACCCATCAGAAATGTGGAATTGTGAGTGAAAAACCACATAAAGGTAGACCTGGTGATTTTCTGCTGTAATTTTCCCCGCTTCACACGAGACCTTTTATTCACTGGATGTTATTATAATGCACCCAAAGAATAACTACAAGCTTGGAAGCATTTTCATATGTACAGTTCCTAATGGAAAGAAAAAAGTAACTGTGTTCTGTGCAGAGAACAGACAGTAATTGTGTTCACATGTACAAGACCTGCTAATGCTTCATAAATGAGCATTTTAAATCTGGAAAAAGTAACTCAATACAATTTGTCTTTTTTTCAGACATAGTAAAAGGTTTTTTTTTTTTTTTTTCATTAAGCGTTACAACTGAATAGGAAAAGGGACACTTATAAAACACTGGTCGCATTACAAATGTTTATCCTGATTGCCTCATTTAAAGAATTGTTTGATTCATTACCAGGCAGAGATTGTTTTTCCTCTTTTGTTTTATTTTATGCTCAAAGTGAAGCAAAGAAGTAATCATGTTGGAGTGTATGTTGTGAAAACAGCCGATAAACAAGACATGCTAACGTTTGCTGCTGATTCCACATTTACTCACCAAAGGTCTGTGAGTATAAATAATAAAATCTACAGTTGGATATATCGAAATAGTATTGAATTGTTGGGTAGTGGTGTTTTGTTCAATTCTGGTGTTGGATTTGATCATATGTGTCTCTATAGCTCTGTTTTGTCATTTTTCTGCCGTTAGGAAGCTAAGCATGTTGGACCTGGGCAGTACTTGGATGGGAGACCGCCACAGTGGTACGAACATTTACTACTACTACATTCCTATGTTCTATAAAACCTCTAAAATGCACTGCATACAACTTGTCCCTGGGGAGGACAATCCCACTTTTATTGCCTTTATTCACGGCGACAGGCCCCACGCTGTCATTATAGCGTTAGCATTTGGACACAAACACATCTCTTTATGAACACACAAATGTACTTGGTGAATTATTCTGCTGATTTGAAAATTATTAAACATGTTTCAGAGACATTCCCCATAACTCATTGTTAACTGCCTGATCTTCTAGGTATTTATTCATTTTAGACTGACACAGTGCAAGCCCGAAAGAAATTAATTGAACAGGAAATGCTCACAAGTACAGAAGTTAGCTTTTTTAAATATAAACAAGCCAACTGATGTTCAATGCACAGAATCTGTCATTCCCTAATTTGAGTCAAAAGTTGATGTGCGCATGTCCAGAAGCTTCTGTGCAAGCGCATAAACGTTAGTGTTTGACTACGGCAACACCTACAAGGACAACATAGAATGTGCTATATTTATCATTAACTTTTTAAATGTGCCTATTTAAAGTTATGTATGAGCTGAAAACACCATATTAGACTGTAAATAAACTTGAGCAAACAGCTCAGAGCAGTGAATTAAGTGTTGAGTTAAACTGAACAATTTTTATGGGTGTAGAAAGTACGAGATTTTACGTGACTTTATCAAACGTAAACATACTAAACTTTAGTCGTTTCTGGCAGTTTAAGTACTGAAAATATAGTAAAGCTAACAGCTAGCATGACAGTGATTGGAGAATGACAGAGCCATTGGAAGCCTCTCGATAGTTTATCGAGAGGCATCTGGCTGCAGACTTCCATGAGGAGGACCCTCACGTGACTTAGCTCCATCCAGAGGACCCTAAAGCCTGGATGTTCACCCATATTATGTGGCTATACCACGGTATATGTGGCGCTACGCACTTAAAACATTATTTGTGAACGTTGAAGAAAACAAAGAGAAGCCCGGCTGTTTATTGTCGTTGTGTTCCATGTATAACAAACACGAGACAAGGTACAAGACGCCGGAGGGACAGAGGTTGCCATTGCAATGCGTTTATTACTGTTGCTAAACGAGCCTAAACGGTATAATGTTTTATCTTAACCTTTACCCAAAATTACAGCAAGTCTTGTCTTGCTGTAATTTCAAGCGTCTCAAAATTAGGTTTGTTTTGGTTTACTTCCGGTCTTCTGGGTGAGGGTCCTCCTCATGAAGGTCTGCAGCCAGACACTCGTGGGTTTATCTGCTGGGCTTGTGTTAGTAACAGCACTGTCTGGTGTGTTTTTCCATAGACATACAGTATAATTAATACACGCGCAGTTGGACTCTGATGCTATCAAACACTTCGCAGCTGAGCTAGTCCAGAGCATTCTCTTGTTTGTTCTCCACAGAGCCAATAGCATTAGCCCACAAAATAGTTTGGAAAGATGTAGAGAATGTCAGCTGCACAAACCTACCGACCACATTTGGCAGAGGTCAAGGGTCAGAGGCTCTCTACAACTTACTGTTGAGTTTACAAACTTTTTAATGATTATAGGTAAATTTGTGTATAAAATGCTAACAGCTAGCTAACTTCAAATAGATATTTCTGAGTGAATGCATCATTTATGACTCGAATAAACACTAAGCGTCCTCTTTTACATGTTACTAGTGAAATCAGAAGGAAAAATTACAAACATGACCAAATAAAAGTTGTACATTGCACACTTTGGAAACATAATATTTTTATTGTTTTTTTGTTGTAGCAGCAGAGAAGAGCTGCTGATTGCGTGTACTAATTTAATTTAAAAACTGAATGGTTTACCCACTGTGTAAGGTTGACATTAGCATTAGCACACTGTCTGGAGAGTATATATCTGCTGTTGGTGTTAGCATTAGCACACTGTCTTTTGTGTTTGTGAGGCCGGCGTTAGCATTAGCACGCGGCGAAGCACCTCTCGTCTCCACTCTGACCTTTGATTTGTGATGAGCCGTGGTTTAGCTCAGACCTACAGTATCGACG
Source organism: Mugilogobius chulae (assembly GCA_038363315.1). NCBI lineage: Eukaryota > Metazoa > Chordata > Actinopteri > Gobiiformes > Gobiidae > Mugilogobius > Mugilogobius chulae. Next base: position 37,595,330 of record CM076399.1, on the reverse strand, counting down.
GGCCAAACACAAGATCCAAACAAACAAGTGTGGAGAGACTCAGGCTTCTCAACATTCAACAGCTGTGACCCGAGTGAGCGCCGCTGATGACTGCCAACGTCAATTATTAATGTCACCCTCACATTTTAGATGCAACACTCCAAACACTTTATTTGCAAGAATTGTATGTTGTGTTAGATTATGTGCACTTGGCATGACAAGCGAACTGACCATTTCTTCGTTTTAGTTTTAAACACCAATTTGCAAACTAGTAAAATTATAAGAGTATCCTTCATAAGCCACTGCTGGGTTCACATAGTTTAATTAAACACAGTCTTTTTATTCTTTCTGGACAAAAGTTAGCAGAAAGAACAGTGGAAGAAATAACTTTTAAGGTTGATTCTGTTTTAAAATCTTGTGATAATTTGCTCACAGTTTGTGTTTGACGCTGGACCAGAATTTCAAAGCTTGAAAAAAGAAAGTTCTTGACATCACCCATCAGTGGAGTGTAATTAAAGCATGTTCTGACACTAGAGAGTGAAAGATACATTTACCAGTTCTAGTGCATAGTTAACAGTTTTCTAGCCCAAAACGTGGCTTTAATGTTACATTGTATTATTATATTTTAATTGCTATGTTATGTTTATAATGTGGCGTAACATTATACGGTGGGTTTTAAGTGAAATGTTGAGTCCACGCTTCAGCACGCTTGTTTCTTTTTAAAAAATGCTAACATCTTGCCAGCATGTTCATTTCCTGTTTAGTTCATTTCTATGAGGCTTTTACAACCTCAGACTAAAATTAAAAAAAAAATAAAACACTGTAAAATCTGGTGGTAAATAGTGAGAAAACATGCTAAATCCTTCCAAAGTATGTCTATAAAAGGATGTGTTTTTGTGTTAATGCTAATGCTAATGCTAATGCTTGACAGTTTGAAAATAACCCGGCCAATCAGATGAGTTTATTTGTGTGAAGCAGATGAAACATAGTAGCTGATTGGTTATCTGTGATTTGAGCTGGACAAAATGTGTTATAGCGCTCTCTCTTTACTCTCTCTCTCCTTTTTCTTTCTTTCTTACTCTCTCCTCTCTCTGTGTCTCCTTTCTCTCTTTTTCTTCTCCCCTCTTTCACCTGTCTCTCTTTCTTTACATTCTCTTTTCTCCCCACTCTTTTGCTCTTTACTGTCTTTCTCTCTACTGTCTCCCCTCCTGTCCCTCTCTCTGCCCTCTTTGCTCCTTACTCTCTTTCTTTTCTCTCTCTCCCTGTCTTTCTTTTCTTTTTTTTCCTCTCTCCTCTCTCATTCACCTCTCTTTTTTTCTCTCTATTTCACTTTTTCCTCTCTCTCTTTAACTTCTTCCTTTCTTTCTTTACCCTCTCTTTTCTTTCTCTCTCTTTACTCTATCTCTACTCTCTACTTTCCCCTCTTTCTTTCTTTCTCTCTCTCTCTCTCTCTTTGATCACTCTTTCTTTACCCTCTTCTCTCTCCGTCTCTCCTTTCTCTCTTTTTCTTGTCTCCTTTTTCTCTTTCTTTCCTTTTTCTTTTCCTTCTCTTTCTCCTATCTCTACTGTCTCTCCCTCTTTTGCTTTTTACTCTCTCTTTACTCTCTCTCTACTGTCTCTCCTCTCTCTCTCTGTCTCTGTCTCTCTCTCTGTCTTTCTCTCTCTCTCTCTGTCTTTTTCTTTCTGTCTCCCCCTTTTCTTTGTCTCTCTCTCTGTCTGTCTCTCTCTTTGTCTCTCTCTCTCTTTCTCTCTCTTTCACCTCTCTCTCTTTCTCTCTCTCTTTTTCTTCTGTCTCTCCCTTTCTTTTTCTTTCTGTCTCTCCCTTTCTTTCTCTCTCTCTCTCTCTCTCTCTCTCTCTCCTCCCTTTCTTTCTCTCTCTCTCTCTCTTTCTCTCTCTCTCTCTCTCTCTACCCCCCCCCCCCTCTCTCTCTCTCTCATATCCTAAATCAACTTAAAAGTTATTTAACTTATTGGCTTTATGATTTTTCACAGTCCTCACTGAACCAGAATTAAACAAGGACTAAACCAGTATGAACCAAGTCTGGAGAGTTCCCATCATTTGACCAGTTCCAGATCTAATAGTTTTCACCGAAACATTCAAAAACAATATAAATATCCACTTCAAAACACATTAATTGATCACAGAGACTGAGAGCTGCAGAGAGACTCGTACGCGATCCATTTGAATGTGAATGAAAGAGAAAGTGATGTACGCGCACGAGCCGACAGACAGGTCCTGAAAGCACAACAGAGATCGCGACCCGCTGCAAGGCATTCTGGGCAAACGCATCAATAATCCTTCTTCTTCTTCTTGGTGTGTTTGTCTTGTGTGAGCCGCGGGTTGTTTTTTTTCCTGAGCTGGATCTGTGAGGTTTTCATCACTTGGGCCCCTGTGGGAGTTTAAGAGCATTGATAAGGATTACCGAAGGGCCCGTCACATCGATCGCTTTGATTGATGACCAGAGAATGCCCTGGTGTCGCCGAGTGCTGGACATTTGTTACAGCCGCTGTGACAAACGTGAGCTATGTCTATAAATAAACTGCTCCGTTTGCTAGAACATCACATCTATAGGTGTGTGGCAGTGCAGCGGAGAAAAAAAAAAGATACATTTCTTGAGGAACTTTTGCTGCGTAAATGAAAGAAAACAATATATTACATGTTTTTCATCATCATTTTTAGGCCAGTTTCATGGGAATTTTCATGTATGCCTTTTACTCTGCCTATCAGCCTAGTTCAGCCACCAAATCAGAAGCCCTAAATCTACATTTATGCTTAGTTTGTGCTGATGGTGTTTCAACAGATTGTTTGTGTCCTACCCAGAGGTTGGTCCTTTCCTTGTGAAACTCTGAACACTGCTAACAGCTAAGACAAACATACAACCCTCAGACTAGCTGTGCTGCTAATGCTAATGTCCATCTCACAGGACCAGGCTCTGAATCTGAAATGAAGCGACTGGACGACTGAAAGGGGCACACCACAGAGACTCAGGGGAATTCTAATCTGAAGACAGTGTGTGAATACTGGAGCAGGGCAAGCCAAAGCTAAAAGATACTTTGGCTGCAAATAGAAAAAGAAAAAAAAAAAAAAACTACCCAAGATCATTTTGAATGCAGATTTCTACATTTGTTGGAATTGCTGTTAGTAAATTGTCAGGGTTTGCCAAAAAAACTCCCAAAGTTATGTTTATGTCCATGGAAACAGGGAGAAGAAGGGTCCAGCTACAGGTAGGATCTGTAGAAAGTTTGTTCCACTCACAGTAGGAACGCATTTGTCTTTATCTTATTGGGGAACACGCTATACAAACATTACCATGAAAACGTATCACCACCAGAAAAACAGCATAACTCTGCGCTCACACTGGTATCCAGTCCGGACTCCGGTCAGGGCCACCGGAGGCTTTTCAGTTTTAACAGAGAGTAAGTAACAAGACACTCAGATGGTTACTTGTCCAGCTTGTCAAGCTGTGCTCTGGTTGTCCAGGGCGTTTCCGTTAGAAGGAACTTTTTCCTTCGATAGAGAAGCTAGCACCACCTCCAAATTTTATTTCACTCCAGCTCTAGATTAGGTATCACAGAAATGCAAACGATTCCCAAAAGCAGGAAGTACGTCGTCCAATCAGCAAGCAGAGTGTTGCATTAGCCAAACCAACCGAAGCTGAAATAGCAGACTGTATGTTCTCCTCCTTTGACCTTGTGTCAAATATTAACTTAAATATGATATTCTACCTTTCAATTTGCAAGTTTACCACAAACGACAATAATTACTGAAACATGTTTATGCTCTACTTTCTGGACGACAAAATGACCAAAAAGCAGTGATTGGTTAAATCTGGCTGATGCATCAGCGCTCCGGCACCGTTTTTGGTGAAGTTATGGAAACAAGAACAACAAACAGAGTTGCCAGATTTTCAGAGATCAACAAGCGACCAAACCTTTGAAAAAAAAAAAAACAAAACAAGTGACCTCAGCCCCTTAATAGAAAAGGAACTAAAATAGTCAATTAATTAAGCATGATGCGTCAAAGCAGAACAAGAGTTACTGATTTTGGCAGATTTTAAATAGTATTTGACACTAGTAAAGACTTTAAAGATTGGTAATATGCTAAAAGTTCATATTATTTTTCATTCACCTTGTTCATGACATCAAAAAGCCTCTCAGGAGCAAGCCCAAAAAAACGCAACCCGCAACAATCAAAACTTTCCAAAAAAAAAGACCAAAGTCGCTATAAAAAAGCGACTTGGCAACTCTGACGACAAACAAGAAAGCATGTGAGCACTAGTGAAGTGTACCCAGTGGATTATAGAAAAAACATCATTGACTATTAACAGATAAATGTAAACATTTCTCCCGTGCTTACCCATGTGTGGGGAAAAAATCAAACTGACAAAACTGGCATGTAATCCGCCCACAACTCGAGCCCAGTATAATGCACTACAAATAAATCCAAAAAATATACTGTATAGCAAGCTTGGAAACCAGAGCGCTTTCACAAAAAAGAAAAACTTCAACCAATCAGATTCAAACATGTCCTTGACATGACTACACAATTAACATGAGCTAGGGTAATCAATGTAAAATTTGTGCTGCAATTTACTTAAAAAATGTTTCACATAAAAGCCAATATACTAAGTAAATATACTTTGAAACATTCCAGTTAAAGAATAATAGGAGGCAGAGCATTTAGCTATCAAGCTCCCTGGTTCTGAATCAGCTCCTGCTCATGTCAAAGAACAGACACAGTCTCTACATTTAAGATCAGGCTCAAAACGTTCCTCTTCGGATTAGCTTATGATCAGGTCAGTTAGGAACAGACTCTAAACCCACAGTTCTAGTCAGGCTGTCCTAGGAGCAAATATACTGGGGAAAGTATGGCAACTTGAGACTATCCTCTCACTTCTGCCTTTTTTGTAAAGAATAATAAACTACAGTTCATCTCTAGTCTGTTCTTTGCTATTCACTCGTTGTCCCCTGTCCCACTAACTGATTCAGATCGTTGCTGTTCCAGTGACGTGGGCCGGACCACTGACACCGGACTCCCTCTTCTTTCTGGACCTCCGCCTCACCTCCCTCTCCAGGATTGGCCTGTCCTGGTCCTGCTAGACGAGTCGTTTCCCTCTGCTTATGGACTCTGGCTCCACAAACATAAACTCTATAACTTTAGTCTTAGTTACATCTACAGCCTGTCCGTCCATGGGAGTGGATCCCTTCTTCACTGTGGTTCTCCTCAAGGTTTCTCTTTTTCCCTTAGGTTTTTTTTTAGTTTTTCCTGCCGAGAAGGAGGGTCTAAGGACAGGGGATGCTCTGGACAATCATTCATTTGCTTTATAATCTGCTTTGACATGCTTGATCAAATGTTTCATTGAATATGTATTGTTTTATTTTGATTTCCTATTATTCATATTTGCTAAAATTAATAATCTGGGAAGAATGACGACTGTTGTTGTGATTTTGGGCTATACAAAAATAAATGGATTTGATTTGATTTGAAAGCAAAAGCGTCAGAACGTCCTGATTTGTCCAGTCTTTTTAAACTCAAAGTGTGAGTTATTTCCTGTTTTGCTTTGAGTCTCAGATCATTAGAGTGTTAATGGAGCTGTTCTGTTTGTGCTGCGACATACAGACCCGAATCAGCTCATTCATAATTAAAACTGATGTCCTCGTTATGTCCCAGGGCTCGTCCAGGTTAATTAGATCAATTATGAGACGCGGGCTGTAGGTGTGTCTCACTGTAATACAAGAGTCATTACAGTGAGATCCACGGACAGATTCACGTTCATTACAATGAGTGTGGATTTAGTTTTAAAGCCCATATGACAGATTAACACATTTTTCTAATTTTGACTTAGTTTGGTGTGTTAGTCTTTGTGGTAAATATTTATCATAGTTTACAGCAGTTAAGTTGCAATTTATGAAGAAATGGACAAACAAAAGGTAAAAATTAGAGGAAGTAATCTGAGTTCTATAACAGAATCCCTCCACATGTGTCGTCAAAAAGACATTTTACACACAATTAACACTTTTTACTGGGAGTTTAAGCAATAATTTAACACAGTTAAAGTCTTATAAGTTATAATACTTTGTCACGTTGTCACTTCTGGGTTAGTTATGTTGATTTTGGCCCAGATTTACAATGTGGTTGCTAGGTAACATTTGTAGATTTCCCTCCACATGTCATATTTACTGGACAAAAGACAATAATAAACTTCTTAAAAGCAACCAAACTGGGTAAAAACAAGATAAATGTTTAGTCAAATCTGAATCATAATCATGTTTGCTATATTTTACCAAAAATGTACTCCAACCTGTCATACGCACTTTAAGTCCACTTGAAAGATTACATTTGACTGTTTTTGACTTTGACATAAAGAAATCAAATTGAAAAAAAAAACCTCTTTTATAGTTCTATTTTAATCAGATGGGGGGCAGCAAATACGAGCCTTGCTTAAATGCAGTTTTTTGATGTTAAACACAAGTTTATGGGTTTTCAGTTTTCAGCAGTAATCACCAAATTTAGTCTAACCTGTCATACAATGATTAAAGTTAGTAAAATTTACCTTTTAGAACATGAGGTATTCATTTTATCATAATTAACCACCATTGACCTTTTCTGAATCAAAACAATAAAGTTGAAATAATTATTTTACAAAAGATCTTTGACTGCAGACCCTTTGCAGCCAGGGCGCTGTCCGTGGTGCTGAAATCCAAAAGAGAAACTCCACTACAAACAAGACTAAAACTGTGTCACTTCCTCTGCCTTCTTCACCACTGAAGCTCAGGAAACAAGGGAAATGTACAGTTTTTCACCTTTGTGTAACGGAAACTTCACTGCTATTTCTTAGTTTTATTTTATTAAAAGTTCTGTGTTATGCTGTTGTCTGTTTGTTGAATATTTTTAATGCACATCAGTAAATTCTCAGATCTGTACAAGACAAATACAACATCATAATAATTAGTTTCATATAAGAGTTAGAATCAGCTATAAATTATAACATCTGGAAACATTTGACTTTTTTAAAGATTTCAGCACCACGGACAGCAACCACGTGTTTTTCTTTCATTTCTATTTTTCTCTCATTTAATCAGTTTAGCAAATTATAGGCTCTGGGCCGGAGGTGTAATCCAAGTCAAATATTAAACTAATATATATTTTTAGTTATAGATTTATTATTAGGTTTTAGCTTTGTAACATAGCCTTTTGTCAACTAATAATCATAATCATTAAGAAGACTACTATACAGACTGTAGTTAGTTATTTTTTAAGTTATTTTTATAGCAAAGATCTCTGAATTACTACAACAGAATATATATTTTTTTAAAAAACTAGCTTCTAACTTCTTTGTAAACAATCTTTCACTATAAGCCTTGTGTCACCACTTTTCAACCTTCATTTGGCTAAAGATCTCTGTGTTTTTCTCACTCATTTTTCACTCGCCTGAATGTACCTTTTGAGAGTTGTAGGGCTGAATTTCCTTCACAAATGTTGATTTAGCAGCAGAACTTTTGTTTTTGCAGTGATAAACTCTTGCAGTTACTGACAACAGCCCTGGATCGATTTGTTGCTCCAGCTTAGTGCGCACTCATCGGGTGCATATCTCCCATGTTGTTAACAAATAACCCCTCTATAGGAATTCAACACAACTAAAAAGAAATGTGCTGCACTACGCCATTATTTGCTTGAATAAATCTGCAGATGTATTCAGCTGATTGTGATCGTAACTCAGAGAGTCTGTGTGCTAATGATGTGAAATAGAGACTGGTTAACAGATTATGACTCATAGAACATGTTTTTATTCTCCACAGACTCTGTGACAGATCAGACTTATGTCTCTCTTTGAGCTCAACCCTCATGGGGCAGTTTGTGTTTTTGGCATTCTCCTATACTATCTATAGTTTGGGGCCAGCGCTGAAGCTTCTGTTTTGTTCTGTGTCTGTCAATCATCTTCTGTTCACTGTTTTCTGTTTCCTCTGAGTCTAAGTGAGCTCTGTCTGTGTGAAGCAGCAGTTTCGGCTCTGCTCTCTCTTCCCCCCACCCCTCTCTCCCTCTCTCTCTTGTCTGAAGTGCTGCGGCGTGTGGTAGTGTTGACAGAGGCATTTGTCATCACAGTTGTCCGGACCCAGCACTGATGCATTGTGGGACAGATCTGCCTGGGCCTCTGTCTGCGCTGTCCTTTGGTTTCAGATTGTGGGATAAAAGCGAGAACATTTGAGTTGATTTGTGGCTGCTCTTTACAGATGTGACAGTTCTGAACCAGGACCAAACCGCTCACAGTGAACTGCTTTTTTATGACGGACTTTTAAAAGTATCTCCACCTTAATAAACTTCAACTCAGGCTGGATTTCAGAAAAAAAAAAAAAAAAAAAAAAAAAAAAAAAAAAAAAAAATATATATATATATATATATATATATATATATATATTGTATATACTGTATATACAGTATAGCCTTGTATTTTGATAAAAGTACAAGCCTGTTTTGGGTCAAAACTGACAAATATATACAGTATATTTTAAAATCCTCAATAAAACCTTTATTTTATTCAAAGTTATAGTCATCTGGTCATTATATTTCAGATTTGTTTAAATATTTAACACATTTAAAATCAGCTTTAGGGTTGAAAATGTACACATGTGGTTATAAAATACATTTATTTACAGGCTCATTAAAATGTGCTTCTCGTGATAATTTCTCTGATTAGTTTTAGTTCATGAAATTTCTATGCAATTCAGCCAAATAAACTAGTATTGAGCTTAGTCAGTTAAAATGTACATTTTCCTGTCAGAAAATGTAAAATCCATTTTTTTCAGACTTAACTTGATGTGTCTCTTTCAAAAACTAATAAATTAGGATTTTAACCATGTTCTAATGTTATTCTTGCCTCGTAAACATTATACTCAAATACTTACAACAATATGACTGAGGGGCAAAATTACACTGACAATAGTGGTTATGTTGTCGTGGCAACAATGCAGAGTTTCACTAAAGTGTTTGCTAAAGAGTACTAGACATGATTTTTATTTCCTGAAAATTGTAAACAGATTTTTTTTTTCCCTTTAACAATCGACATGTTTTGCTCACTGACTTAATGCATTCTGAACCTCCAAACTTGTGCCAGTATGCTAACAACAGTTAGCCACAATGTGAACAACAACAACAAATGAACTTTCTGCAGTTTGGTGAACTAACGGGACATTGTTAGATGTACTCAGGGCATTGCAGACTAATTTCCACTTGAATATATATAAACCGATTATCATATCAAACTCTTTTATTTATTTATTTATTTTTTTGACTAAAATTCACAAGCAAGCAATATGCAAGCAAATTATTGGAGTCTTTGTGAAGCTGAAACCCTGAAGTTAGTTTTAGTTTCTGAGACTAAGAGGCTCAAGTCAAAAGTGAAAACTTTCTCCACAAAAGAGAAACAAAATCAAATTTCAGTCAAAATTGATTTTGGTAAATATAAGGTTTGGTAAAGCTGGTGTTTACAACTGAGACTCGGATTACAAAAGATAAGAGTTTTCTGTAAAAGTCACAAGTGAAGCAGTTTAAAGACAGTAAAACGTTAGCTGCAGCTTCAACGTTACAAATATCCAGGAGAGAAAGTGTAGAACTGCTTCTAGTGAAAGTGTGGAATATAACCGAATAGAGAAAAGTGTATTTCCTCTCCAGCTGGACTTCCTCAGCGAGTGGAACAAATGGTTGAATCTAAGTTATTGAAGCCCTTTGCTTGGCTCAGTTTCCCAGAGTTTTTTAAATCCAGTTTGTGCAAACAGAAAAAGTCCCGCTGAGTCTCTGATCAGTGAGTTTTTACTTTTTCAGACACAAAATATTGGACTGTGAACTGAGCTTGTGTTTGGAGGCACTTTCTAGAAACATAATCATTCACCAGACGCAAGATACAAGCTCGAAGCACAACTTACATGAGTAAAATAAGCGACAGGCTCTGTTTTTTTGGCATGCAAAAGGAGAAAATCAGGTAAACAGCAGCAGAATCGCTACACGCATGCACTGAATCGAAAGTGCTGTACCAAAACGATTCACTATGACCATGTATGTAGACCCAGATTGTTTTTAGTCCAAACTGTTCCACTTCTTCATCTGTTAAAGAAGTTGTTCTAAAGCACTTCAAACAGGCAGTTTTAAAGAAATGGTGTTTTTTAAGACTTAAGAAATGTGAAGTGAACTGTTGACCTCCGAGGTTCGACCAGAGTCTGATGGAAATGAAAAAACATGTGGATTTCTCATTCCAGCGCACGGTCAGGGAGAAGCTTCTATAGAGACACTGAAGACTGGATGAGTTTTGGTTCAAAAATACAACAACATGACAAGACATTCAGTTTACAACTTTACAAAACAATGAGGCAATGGCGTAGCTAATTTTTTGGGTTGTAAATGAGATGTTTTTCACTTAAAAGTATCTGATAAATGCAGAACTTTGTGAAAAAATGAGACGGCTGAGTACTGTCTGAAGTTTAAAATAAACAGCCCGATCTTGCCCTTTTGTCTTAGCCGGTCTTAGCCTTGGTCTTAATTATTCCTCTGTTGGCCACTAGTGGCTCTCTCCAAGCTCTATACACTGTCAGTGTAGAAGGTGTGGCTCCAGCCAGATGTGAGGGGGTGCAGTTTTTTTCATTGAACCTGACACATGCTCACGCCTGTGACAAGTGAGCAGCTGCTTTAGGATCACAGGCAAAAGAGAACTGTAGCAGCAGCTTCAGTTTGAAAAAAAAAAAAACTGCAATAATAGAAATCTATTTGGCGAAAGTCTATTTACTTGACAGACTTTAACAACTTTGTCTAAAAATGAGGCCAACATTTTTTTAATACACGATGGCCTCTTTGGCCTTTCCATAGCATTCACACTGACCCATGTTCACTCTCACATCTGATTATCTTTTTTATTAAGTCAACAAGCTTTATGTAAAAGAAAAGACACATTTTTAGACAAAGTTGTTAAAGTCTGTCAAGTAAATAGACTTTCACCAAATAGATTTCTATTATTACAGTTTTTTTCCAAACTGAAGCTGCTGCTACAGTTCTCTTTTGCCTGTGATCCTAAAGCAGCTGCTCACTTGTCACAGGCGTGAGCATGTGTCAGGTTCAATGAAAAAAACTGCATCCTCACATCTGGCTGGAGCCACACCTTCTATACTGACAGTGTATAGAGCTTGGAGAGAGCCACTAGTGGCCAACAGAGGAATAATTAAGACCAAGGCTAAGACCGGCTACGACAAAAGGGCAAGATCGGGCTGAAAGAATATTAGTTCTTATCAGGAGCCAAATGCAGCTCTCTGATTGGCTGAGCTTGAGTGGTCCTCTCCAGTTTCACTTTAGTTTTAGAAGTTTATAAGCCATAATTGCAAACAGTAATGAATAAATGTTGTTATTAATCGTGTGTCGAAGTTTCAATGAGAAGAAGTTGTCAGATTTAAACCTAAATTGTGTTTAGAGTGTGAAAATCAGTTACTCCACCTTTAAGTATTCTAAGGGCCTGTTAGAAAAAATATTTTCTATGAGTGTTGGTCATTTGTAATCATTCAAATGTTAATGATGTGATGTAAAATGCATGTGTGAAATAATTAAGCTAAGGGTTAAATGTGCGTTTGACGCAAACCGACATTCCAAAGGACTGGTTTACAGTTGACCTCTGAACTGTCCACAGACTGCTGATCTTAGGTTTGTAAGTCGACAAGTTTCAGGTTCAGACTGTGGTTTCTGACTCTGAGTCTGAGTCTGGGATGAGATCATCGAGTGGACATTTTGAGAAGAGAAGCGATGACCAAAAATGTCGAGAAAACGACGACTTTGGAACCAATCAGCTTAACAAAGCCCAAAGGAGATTTTTGGAGAGCTGATAAAAGAAACACTGGGACTCTTGGTTCTGTGTGAGCACGCAGCGGAAACGTCAATGTGAGGACGTCGAATGAAGGGACAAAATCAAGATGGAGACGTTATAGGGTTTAGGTCAGGAAGGACATGTTTTCCCTTTAATTCAAAGTAAATCTCATTCTAATTGGAATCTTTTGAGTTTGTGGTTTGTTTTAATAAATAAAGATTTACAGTCCAAGGGAAATAAAATTTTCCTCTAACAGGGCCCATCTACATTTTGTACATATAGGACCTGATTTATCAAGCCAGGTGCTAAATTGCTTGTACACAAATGAAAATATTCCTGTGTTACTTATGATTATTTTATACAAACTTTATTATCAGAAGATGCACATACAACATACAAAACAAAACAGATATGGACCACCTCAAGTTCTGCATCTTTAGAGTGTGTGTGTGAGAGAAGAATGTCATCTCTGCCAAGGTTTTGCTCCCTCTAACCTGTTTTGCACATGAGCAATTGCTTGATAAATCTGGCCTTTGGATGTGTTGTCACTTGAGATGGAACGAGAGAGAATTGTCGCGAGTCAAGCTACAAGATTGAGTCTACGAGATCGAGATGACGAACATACACCCTAAAACCTTTTCCTAAACCAGTTTGGTAAGCTTCCCCTCTGGTGTTTTTTGCTTCTTCCCTTTAGTTCTGACTGACCCTGCCTAGACTGTTCCAAGTTCCCCTAAATATTCACATGCAAATTGCCCTGGCTAACTATGAATAAGTAATAAGTCACTGAGACTGTGCTAGGAATCTAGATCTTTCTTCCCTTTAGGCCAGGGGGTAAGAGTGTAGCATTGTTACCCCCTGCAGATTGAATTGTTTTAATCTCTGAAAATACAGTCCAGATGACAACTTTGAAGCTTTTCTGCTATGGATCACTTCTGGACAAACGAGGAATTACGTCATCTTGTTCACATATAAAATATTTTTCCTCCCTAAATACATAAAAAACAAAGAAGGTCGTTTTTAAGTGCTGTTTTGGTCTTGATGGAACCAATCAGGGCTTAATTTGAGCCGGAACAAACCAGAATAAGAACTCTTGAGGTGCATTACGGCAACAGTTTTGTCTGCTCCGGTAACGTATTCAAGGTTTGTGAGCAGTTTTTGTCACTCATCTTCAAAACTCTAATATTTCTCTTTTACAGAAACTATAAACATGGGCAAGACGAAGTCACAGTGATTGGTTAAAAGAGAAACTGACAGGAAAAAAGACCAATCAGAAGCAGCACAGGTGGGTTTAAGACTTTTCATTGGTTCCAGGCGAGACAAGCTCCTGTATCTTCTTCCAAAAGCAGAGACAGCAGCGGGAGAGTCACGTGTGTTTAAAGTGTAAAGAGCGATAAAGAGGTGAGAACCAGCACAGATACATGCTGTCTGCTTTTTCTTGTACGTGCAACTATTTTAATGTGTATTTTGACGTCACGTTCGATGTATGAGACCAGTGTCTGTTCTGTAAAGGCTGTTTGTGCTGCGTTGTTGTGGTGACTGCAAAATGAGCATGTGTGGGAGGGCATCCTGTCATTTTGTGGATCGGATTCATTTCTGTCAGAAATAATAAAAATCTTGTAAAAACTTGTAACACTGACAAAGTTGATTATACATATCATTTAAAATGGAGTAAATTGGACAGAAGAGTTTTACTTTTTAAGCCTCTATGTCAGACCTGGGCAAATAGCGGCCCGGATGCGGCCTGCGTTCTGGTTTCATCAGGCCCTCAGCACATTTTGTTACTCTTGATATTCATTAAGAACACGTGTCAATCAAAAGAAGAAATAAAAAAAGCAAATGGATCAATAAATGGATAAAACAGATTATTTAACAGAAATAGGCTTGGAATAGTTCAAATGTTTTTACACCAATGATTGTTATCCGGCCCTCCGCCCCTAGTCTGTATTCGAATATATATCACTTTTTGTGTTGGTCCTGGTAAAGGCTCGACCTTGTCTGGAGCCCGGTCCAAAAGCAACGTCAACGTTTGATTTTCAAATGAAGCACTGGAGCCAATGTTTAGTCCAAATAAACTTATCTTATCCCGGTTCAGCTGTGGGTTTTTAGAGAGGCTTTCTTGCACAGACTCCTTGATAAAATCCATTCAGAAGACAAGAGCTTGAACATGCCCTCATAAATGTTTGAAGAGAAGGTGATGGCCGTGTTGACTTTTCAGTCTGTGGTTTGAGTGCAGTGAAGACGGAGCAGTCTGAGGTCAGACGTCCATAAAACCTCCTCTGGGACTGGTGCACTTCACTCAACAGACCCGGAAGCACAGCGCTCTCACACCGGCTGCAGTTTCACGCTGGGGTTTACTTTTGATACCGCTCACCCGCTGTGTTGGCAGCAGGACTCTTTTCTATTGGCATAAAATAAATACACAGTCTATGTTTATCCAGGTGGTGTCCAAGAGACATCTGGAGCAGACAGATACAGAACCAGCACTCACATTAACGCTCAGGTGTGGGAGGAAACGATCTATTAATTTTAATAGAAAACCGCTTCCTCATTCACTGCTAAACAACAACAAGAGAAATGTGGACTGGATGACAAATACTATTCCAAATACAGAATCAAAAACATGAAGAAAATGAAAGTAACCAAAGAAACCAAACGTTCTTTACTTATCTAAAAACAGACAGACTTAATTCCAGAAATGTCCACAGATACGGCTTGATTTATGACAACAACCGTTTGTTTTATTCTTGATGTGAACATTTCTTGTGTTTTATCATGAATGACCTGAGCTGTGTTGCATGTATGATCAGTAAATGGCATAAAAACTAAAACACAAAAATGGCTTTCCTTGATATTGAAATACATAAATGGCAAACTTGTTTCATTGCACTGCGGACATGGCAAAAACGGTCAAATACAAACTAAAATGTGTAAAAATATATATTTTAATGAAAAAATTACAGAACCAAGTTTATAATCTGACACAGGCAACTCTAAATAAACATATCCTTTTGTATACAAAACACAAAAGGCACAGTTTTTTATAATGACCCACACGCTCGCACACTAACAGCAGTTAGACAAAATGCTAACAACAGCAACAGACAAACTTACTGGAGTTTGGTGAACAAAAGGGACATCATTAGATGAAGACAGGACATTGTAGACTGACTTCCATCTGAATACAATAACAAGAGACCTGTGCTGAGGGAAATAGTTATTTTAATGCAAAAAATATATAGGTATAGTTTCTTTAAATAAAATTACTCGAACATGTTGCTAGCTTTGCATGTAGACCTTAGTAATACTGGTCAGTTCTACTATTTTCATCGACATTTGTGTTATATTTTGTGTCTGTTCTGTATGAGCAGCGTGTGACTGAGGCTTCCGAGTCTTCAGTTTGACCTGCACAGAATTCCAGGGAAAACCGAAGCTGCTGCATTTACAGAAACACAAAGTGGCGGATGTGTGGAATGCTGTTACTTGGTGCTTTTACAACTGAGACCCGTTTTATTTGAAGGGAAAATGTCCGCGAGTGAAAGCATGAAAGCACAGAACAGATCATAGAAAGCAACAGAAGAGTGAAAGCTTTTAAAGTCTGTGCACACAAGTTAAATGTTAATGTGAAGCTTCAGTGAGACGAGGATTTTGTTTCTGACTTTTATCATCCAATCAAGCAGAACCAGAGCCACCTCAGCTTCTCCATCTTCTCTTCCACAAAACCAGAGTGTATTCTGGGTAAATACTTCACAGAGAAAGATGTGTGTGTATTTTTAGTGCAATGCTAAATAAACCTAAAAAAAGTAAATAATTTGATAAAAACACATTCAATAAAAGCTAGCTCCCCATTCTCTCCTTGGTCTCTCCTCTACCTCCATTTCTCTCTCTCTTCTCTTCATCACTCTCTTTCCTCCCCCTCTTACTCTCCTCTCTTTTACCCCTGCATATCTCTCTCTCCACCTCCTCGTCTCCTCCTCTCTTTATCTCTCACCTCACCTCTACTCTTCTCCTTCCCCTCCCTTCTCTGCCCCCTCAATCTCTCTCTACCTCGTTTTCCCCTTCCTATATTTCTCTTTCTCCCCCTCCATCTCTCTTTCCTACTCTTCTCCTCCCTTTATCTCTCTCCTCCTCCATCTCCTTGCCCCTCCACCTTAAGCCCCTTTCACACATAGACCCTTACACGGTAAAGTTCCTAGTATGTGGTCAAGTGTGAAAGGCTCCAGAACGGAGACACGGTATATTTTGTCCTGGCATTTGATCCGTGTCGATACCTAGTAATATTACCGGGAACAGTCGCGGGACTAGTCCCGTGTTGACATGTGTGAAAGCAGAATGTGACTGCCGGTGCAATCACCATGGCAACAGAACAACTCACAGCCAGAAACACATAGGCTCTTTGCTCCTACTGCGCTTCAGACTAGCCTTAAATCTGAGGGATTAAAAGTGATACGATATATCCTGCACTACTCTTGAATCATCTGACCTTGTCACAAAGAAAACACTTTTTTTATTTTAATAGAAAGCTATAAAATACGTTTGCAAACTCACTGAATTTATGCGTGGTCAGAGTGAAGTCCAGAAAGCCTCTTTTCTAAAATGTAGTCTTGACATCCTGCGTAAAGAGCTAGTCCCAAAACCAGACTCCGGTCCTGGTTCGCCAAACCACGGCAGTGTGCGGCTTCTTGCAGGGCTTCCTTCGTCTTGTGCATTGCAGTCCCGGTAAAGACGGGCCATAGGCTATCCTCCCTTCGTGCACGCGAGTCCCGCTACAAACAGCACGGGACCGTATCCTTCTTCCGTGCGCGCACGAGTCCCGGTGCAGACAGCACGGAGCCGTATTCTCTCCGCGAGCGCACGAGTCCCGGTGCAGACAATACGGAGCCGTATCCTTCTTCCGTGCGCGCGGTGTGGCACAGTTCAGCGCGTGTTTATCCAGGTCCAATGGGTTCTGCTCGATGTCCGCGCTCCTGGGCAGTGTCCACAGTCCATCCTCGCTGTGCCCAACTGTGTGGACGAACTCCAACGGTCACTCGCACTCCCCGGCAGGTAAAGTGAGAGCTGTCGGCTCCTCCACTGTCTCAGGACTGCCCATCCAGCAACAGTATGCGGTGCCCTCCTACGGACCTCTGTACGCTGCATTCGCACACCAAATACGATCCCTGCATTTCTCCCCCGCAAATAATAAGCCATTATTTAGCCAAGCATCTTGCAAAATAATCTAAACAAAATGATAATAATAACATTAAATGTTAAAAAAGCCTTTCAAACAAGTTTAAAAGTGAAAAATGTGCTTTATAGGCGAGTTTGTGCCCAAAGCATTCCATGTTGCAGAGTCAGATGTGAATGGTGACGACACGGTATTGTTGTGGGATGATTTGCATATATGAATGGGGCAAATGGTGAAGCATACCGGCAAACAAGACACGGTACTTTAACGGGTTCAATGTGTGAAAGGGGCTTTATACTTCTCCTCCTTCTCTACCTCTCTCTTCCCCCTCCATCTCTCTCCACCTTCTCCTCCCATTATATCTCTCCCTTCCCTCCTACTCTCTCTCCTCTCTCTCCCCCCTTCATCTCTCTCTTCTCCTCCCTTTATTTCTCTCCTTCCCCTCCTACTCTCTCTTTGGACCTCTACAATCTCTCCTTCTCCACCCCCTCTATTTCTCTACTCTCATCCCTCTTCTTCTCTCCTCCTCTACCCACTCTACCTCCCTCTTCCCCCTACATCATTCTTTTTCTCATCCCCCTCCTGCTCTCTTCCCCCTCCCCCTTCTCTGCCCCCTCTCTCTTCCCCCTCCATCTCTCTCCACCTCCAGTCTTCTCTTCCCTATCTCTTTCCTCCTCCTCCACAACTCTCTCCTCTCTCTCCCTCTTCTCTCTCCTCCCCATCCTACTTTGCTTTTCTTCCCATTCCATCTCTTTTTCCTCTCTCTTACCCCTCAATCTCTCCTCTCCCTCTCTCTCCTTCTTCTACTGTCCTTCTCCACCCCTCTACCTCTCTCTTCCCCCTCCGTTTCTCTCCACCTGCTGTTACTCTTCTCCTCCCTTTATCTTTCTCCTCATCCCTGCACCTCTCTCCTCCCCTCTCTACTCCCCCTCCATATCTCTCTCCTCTCTTCTCCCTCCATCTCGCTCTCCACCTGCTCCTACTCTTATCCTCCCCTCATGTCTTTCTCTTCTCTCTCTCACCTCCAACCTCAATCACTCTCTCCTCTCTCTTTCCTCCCCTTTCAACCCCCCCTCCCTCTTTGTCCTTCTCTCCCCCTCACTCTCTCTCTCTCTCAGGGATCAGTGTGTAAACCTGTGTTTGTGCTCTCTCGGTTCTTGTTTCTGCTTACTTTCTCTCCTTCTCTCTCTCTCTCTTTCTTTGATTCAGCCGAGTGGAAAAGACACAAACCAAACAGCCAAACATTACAGTCTGTGGGAGCTGCCTGTTCTCTCCTTCATGAACCTCCCAAAACCAACAAACAGCTGCTTCACTTCGCTCGTCAACAGTTGAAATTAAATCAAGACAAACAGGCTTATTTGACGTGTTGATTGTAGCTGGATTGATAAATGTGTAGAGAAGGGATTATTCAACGAGTCTTGGCTTCTGGGACGGAGATGCAAGACAGGCCAGAACAGGGTGTGAACAAAGATTAATCCAGATTCAAACCAGGTCTAAACCAGATCCAGATTAAAGGACCTCTAACTAATAAAAGTTACTGGCTACTGACTTGTTCTTGTGTGATTTCTAACCGTACCCCCCCCCCCCCCCCCCCCCCCCCCCCCACCACACACACACACACACACACACACTCTCTCTCCT
This sequence comes from Mugilogobius chulae, assembly GCA_038363315.1. Classification (NCBI taxonomy): domain Eukaryota; kingdom Metazoa; phylum Chordata; class Actinopteri; order Gobiiformes; family Gobiidae; genus Mugilogobius; species Mugilogobius chulae. Next base: position 37,576,709 of record CM076399.1, on the reverse strand, counting down.
CTCCTCCCTCTCTCTCTCTTTCTCCCTGCTCGTCCGATAACTCCTTCAAAAGGTCATGCAGTAATACAACACTTCACTGAGCTTCCACAAAATCACAGGAGTTTAGTGCTGTCGAGTGAAACGTTAAAATTTGGGAGTCGCCCCGAACGCAGCGTTTGGAGGAAGCAAGTCGTTATTGGCTTTGGTCACACTTAATTGTCCTGCAGAGGTTTTTAATCCATCAGAGAACCACAAAGACCCAGCCAAATGTCGCCGCTTCTGAAACGCACCGATGAGAAACAAGACTGAAACAAGACTATTTCTTTCTTATTGTGTAAAATGTGAAAAAGCAGCTACAGTCTAATAACAAATTTAACTACAAATCTATTGGGTCGCAGAGGCAGCATTTTGAGCGGGGAGGCCTAAACTTTCCTGTTCACACACACTTCCTCCAGCTCTTCCTGGTGATTCCCAAAGCGTTCCCAGGCCAGTCGAGAGACATGGTGCCTTCAGCGTGTCCTATGTGTTTCTCAGAATCGTTTCCAGGTGGGACATGCTTCTTTCACATCTCTCTAGGAAGACGTCCAGGAGGCAGAGGAACAGATGCCCGAGCCACCTCAGCTGTGCAGGAGCGGTGGCTTTACTCCAGCTCTTCTTGTGACTGTAAGATTTATTTATATAGTGTCCTACACAGACACATAGTCACAAAGCACTTCACAGTGAGATGGTCTAGCAACACCCCTCCTCCCCACTCACTGATAGTAAGCAGCCCTGGGCCAGACCAGCAAAAGAGATTCTCCTAAACATATGGTGCCTCAAACCAGGTGAGACAGCCCTGCGGAAGAAACTCATTTTGACCACTTGTATCTGTGATCTTTTTGGATACTACTCAGAGCTCGTGACTATAGATGAGGGTTGGAGCATAGATTGATGATATGTAAATGCAGATGTTTGCCTTTCGACTCCTTCTTCACCACAACGGTTCGATACAGCCACCTCATCACTGCTGATGCTGCACCTTCACCTGTCAGTCTCACACTCCGTCATTTTCATCAGATTGAAAATGACTTTTGGATGAGAGTCGAAATGTCTTGATCTTCGGAAACACTGTCCAGATGACTACTTTGAAGACTTCTACTCCTGGATGAATGAGGGACTACATCGTCTTGTTGAGACCCTGAGATACTTGAACTCCTCAACTTGGGGCAGGACTCTACACTCTCACTTCACACTTGACTCAAACCATGCCAGTGCATGGGTGAAACCAAACAACAGCAAACAACAGAGAACTGGACACCCTCCAGTCAATGAACAGGCCAACATGCACCAGTTTCAAGAGTTCAGTTATAGGCTGTAATCTTTTCTCTGGTTTTCTGCAGTTGACCTTACCGAAGTGTGATCCCTCTGTTATTGGAACATACCTTCCGATCTCCCTTCACAAACAGAGGGACCACCACCCCGGTCTGCCAAGATTTGTGTTGGCGAAGGACTGCTTTTACAGACAGGTCTCCTCAAACTTTAACTAGTCAAGTCTCAAACCAAGAAGGTTCTGGGTTCGACACCCAGGCAAACCAAGGCCTTTCTATATGGAAATTTAATGTTCTCCCCGTGTTTGCAAGTACTCTGGTTTCCCCTACCATTTAAAAAAAATAAAAACACATCCAGCTTCTTGTCTCCCTTCCTCCAGAATATAAGTGGAAATGAGCTGTGAAGCTATAATCTGCCTTTGTCCTTAATGCAATTGTAGACTGCCCTCCTCATCAACATAACCTTTAGCCTTCAAGTCCACACCTCTGCAGTTCACAAAAATGCTCAAATGTCTTTAAAAATTAATCTATGAAGTTGGCAAAATACTGTGACCAAAGCTGCGAGACTATTTCACTAAAAACATGTTAATAAAAGACAACTTAATCCTTTTATTCAAAGTGAAAAAGCTCTGTAAATGCAACACATAATTAGGTTTTAGCCATCGGCGCGGGGTATTAATTTTGTCCCTCTGAGAAAAACAGTGTGGGCTTCTCTGTTTGAACTTGTTCCGTGCTTTCATTTAGTCTCAGTTCACATAAGGACTCACACTTCGGAGTTGTTTTTCTTCTTTCACGTCTTCCTGATCCTGCTTTACCTCCTGTAGATTCATCTGACACTGTAAGTCGACACGGGACAGTGTGCGCAGACAACTCTTTCACAATGTCGTTTAGCTGCAAATTTTAAGTCCTGGTCTAGACGGAAGAGCTTTTATTAGCCACGAATCGACAAAGACCAAATAAAAATACATCCAAAAGCCTAATTAAGCTGCATCAAAGGTTTCACACTGTTCTTTATAACAAGTATTTGTTAAAGAAAAAAAAGCACAGATAAAGTAAAAATCTTGTGGAAATGTGTCATGTCGCTGCTGCAGACTTTATAATGAGACTGAATCCAAACACAGAGAAAAAGATGAATTTAAACAATTGATAATCAGTGTGTGTTTTCTACGATAATTGAGTGTGCATGTCCTCTCTCTGTTACTGCTCCAGTGATTAGCCTTCCTTTTAGTGAGAAGGTTTTTGGAGATGAGGTTACTGTTGTTAACCGCATTTTGCCCCATTTTATTTTCTTTTCTCTTTAAAACTCAGTCTGACTAAAATCGTCTTGTGTACACTGACTGCGAGGCGGGTTCAGTTTGGGACACACACCAGCTCCAGTCGGTCTGTATTTGTCCAAAGTCGTGCAGATTTACGTGGTTTTGCACTCAAAAAAAAAACAAAAAAAAAACAGTCTCACTCAAATGCATATACATATACCAAGATTCTAATTCTCGATATTTTTTTCCGCGCTGAATATACAACCATTTTCTTTGCGTCTTTAAATGGGTGTTTTGGTTGATATGGTTCATATTTGATAGATTTATGTTGTTTTTCTGCATTTATGTAAGCTATTTCTGTTGTTTGGTTTCATTTAAGCTATGCAACAGTAAATAATCACTGACAAAGCTGATGTTCGTTTAATCATAATTAGCTATAACTGAATCAGCATTCTCCTTTATCTTTCACGTGTTTTTACATATTATTTGTCTTGTTATCAATCTCTCACACGTTTGTTTTGATTGTGAGCCTCACATGTGTCTCGGCGTGGTACCACTCTGGGTCTGTTTGCATTCACAATACAAATGACCTGCTCCAAGGTAGAGGCACCTATCCTATGTGTGCCAGAGGCTGAAGCGCCCACTCGAATGTCTGGGCACGAGCATCTAAATGTCTGAATGTGAGCATGTGTTCGGTCATACAAGGTCTTTCATACTCTTCTTGCAGTTTCTTTGCCTTGTATGTCAGCATATAGGCTTTCATACAGTATTTCACTCTCTCCTACTCTATGTCTCTCACTCTGAGGTTTAGACTTGGGTTTGGTGACTCTGGACCCTGGTCTGAGAAGCTGTGCTGCTGCCTTGTTTACTGCCCTGTGAGATCATGGTTTAATCCACAGCAAGAAATCCAATCAGAATCAAAGTGAGAGAGACAAGAATGTTGAGGTGCAACGCAATTCTGAACAAGACAAGAGACGTATAAAATGACAAACTGCACTGCTCCTATTTTCAGCGCTCTGAGCTGCCAGAGCTGCGCTGAGAGGCAGGATAGACCCGGGGCGCTGCTGAGCTTTATGCCCTGAATAGATTTGTTAACTTTGGGAGGCAAACGTGCCAGTGCAGGCCAGAAGTCTTTTAGTTGCAGGTGGAAAAGTAACAGAATGAATGTGTGAAAGAAGAGACATGTGCAAGTTGCGCATACACACAATGTACTCGTGCATGTGTTGCGTCTTGTTTTGAGCATCCACCCAAAAAAAACACATAAAATTGCGGCTATGCTGCAGAGCACGATTTAACCATGCTAAGACTGACTTCTCCAGCTGTACCAGATTTGACCGGATCAGACTTCGCTTGTGCAGTCTCAATTAATCAAATCAAATCAAACTATCCAGTCAAACAAATCTTCAAAGTTCGAAGTCTATTTGGATCATAGCCTAAATGTAAGAAGAAAGAGATATACAATGTCTTTCATTGTTGGACTTGACACTTTTAAACCTTACATATTTTACTTTGAATCTAAAATGTTCAACTAAGTAAATACAGACAAGTGGGCGGGGATAGGGGATAGAAGAAAACAGGATTGAGCACTGGAGCATCAGCTGCTGTACAAGATTAGTCAAACATGCAGGATTCAATAATAAAACAACTTTAAGTAAGCTAATGATGAGAGACATTGTTACATAAGACGTAGTTACAAAAGTAGATTTAACAATAGGTCCCTTTATGAGAACCTTGAAATGTTGGTTTACACATCCGCTGTTATTACGTTATCATTGGTTGCCTTTCCTGTCACATTTGTTCTGCTTCGGGTGTAAAATTTTCTGCTTGAATTGTAATGTTGCACAGACGCAATGAAAGGATTAGCCTCAGGTAACTTTTCCATCAGATAAAATGACAACGTTTGACGGGGAAACCATTTTATGCGGTTCCAGTGACACGACCTTTCAGATGCAAACCACTCAAACGTGTCTCTCTCTTCAGCCATTGTTCCGTCGCTTCATGAATATTCAGCTGCTCGGATCTGTTAACCAGGAGGTATCACTGTTCTTTAGCACAAATTAATGTCTTTGATGCTTTTGTCGCGCTGTTCCGTTTGATTCTTTGCCTTTTCATCATCGTAAAAAAAAGTCATTCACTTGGGTTGGACGCAATGAGGTTTGTTAATGCCACTTGTTAGCGCGGCTAGCCCATCTCGGTCATTGAATCTGCACCGGTAATTGCTCCTTTAAGATTGTGTGATGTGAATTGGTGGAGCTGGTTTATTGTAATTACGTTAGCCGCACATAAAGACGCAGGCAGAGCTTTTTAAATTCACTTTCTTGTTCCGGGCTGGTGAGAGATTGTGGCTGACACAGAGTCATTAGTCCAGGCTCCATTTTACCCAGAGAACGTGAGGTGAAATCTGCTTTGAATAATCAGTTTTTTACGACAGTTACAAAGTCAGAAATTATAGAATATTTGGATATTACATAATTATTTAGATAATAATGTCTGTAGGTGTGGAATATTGTCCTATATAGTTCTTCACTTGTTAAAATGTCAGAAGGAATAGGCTGTTATTCCCCAATCCGAGTCAATCATGCGAGTAGTTAACTTGGCTATATATTAAACTGCCTGAAAGGGTCAAAACTGTTGTTTATCAATCACATGAGATTAATAAAAGTCCATTAAAGCTTAATAATGTTAATTTTTGATAAAGTCACTTTCTACACTCATAAAAACATTCAATTTAACACTAACTTTGGTGACTTCAAAGTTTCACTGCTCTGAGCTGTTTGTCTTTTTATTGAGAGTTAAATATTGTGTTTTCTCAAATGTTAAGCTCTTATATAAACATATTTAAAAAGTTAATAAATATAGCACATTCTATGTTGTTTGTCCTCGTAGGTGTTACCGTAGTCAAACACTAAAGTTTATGCACTTGTGCAGAAGCCTCTGGGCATGGGTCGACTTTTGACTTCAATTTTGCACTAACTCGGATTTGGGCTTTGTGCACAGAACATCATTTTTCTTGTTTATATTAAAAATAATACTTGATGCTTCTTCTTCTTTGTGGCCATACCTGTTTGTCAAAGCCTGATCCCGTCAGATCTCAGAAGCTAAGCAAGAAAGGGCCTGGTTAGTACTTGGATGGCAGACCGTTAGAACACCAGGTGCCACAGTGGGACGACGGGAGTAGATTGTCGTTGTGTCCTTGGGCAAGACATTAACCCACACTGCCTCAGTGCACTGGGTGAGTGGATGCTAGATTGTAAAGCACTTTGAGTGCCTGGAAAGGTAGAAAAGCGCTATATAAATAGACCATTTACCATTTGCCATTTTTCTCAAAAAATAAATAGTGTAATTTATCATCAAAAAATCAATGTAATCCCTCATGTGTCCACAAATGATTCATAGTAAAAAAAAAGGCTTCAAAGTTGATTCCAGGAACAAGACGTTTTAACTAACCAAAGTCTCAATCTTCACAAACATTAGTCAGATCACAACTTTAAAGATTTTTTTTTACTTTTTCATCAACAGACTGGAACATGTCCCTCCTTACTTCTCTTTTATGATCAGAAGTGTATTTGAACTGGGTAAATTTACTAAAATGTATTCAATTATCAAAGTACAAGATGTATTCTGTAAATTGATAAAAACAACAACAACAACAACAACAACAACAACAACAACAACAACAACAACAACAACATATATACACTTGAAACTAAGGGGGTATTCCATGAAGCGAGCTAAAGCCAAAGCCTGGCTTATTTGGCCAATCTAGGCTTATGAAATCTCCATTTCCGTTCCACTAACGCGGCTAACCAGAGGTGACGCTGAGTTGCCGCAGTAACAAGTGCACAGACATAAACCTGGTCGGGACCAGGCTAACAGTCAAGATTATTTTAGCTTTGTCTCAAAAAACGTCTAAAAAACACTTAAGTCACATGTTTATCCTCTCACACTTCCACAACTGTGTGAAATCCCTCTGTCTGTCCCAACACAACTTATAAAGTCACTTTTTATTTACTTTTATTTACTTGGCATTGGCACCAAAGAGCCGCTCTGACCGTTTCTTTTCATTCTTTTTTGAGCTGCTTTCGCTGTGGAGAGACGCGTTTGTAAGAGCAAACGTCACATTGGCCACATATTTAACTGGAAAATTAACTTGTAGGCCACTCCTACGTGCATCTAACCTACGTAAGATCTCCCACAGACATGCAGATATTTCTCTTAAGGATGAAGCAATGAAAGCATGACTAAAGTATGAGAGCAAGCCGTGGAGTCATGCTGCTGCTTTTGCGCTCAAAAGCGCTTCATCGCATCTCCTTTCCTCGTCTCTCCTCACACCACGGACTCACATCCTCTGCTCTGATTGGTCAGTTCTGGTTGTGAAGACTTACGCTCAGGTTACGCTACAACTTTGTGACAACTTTACGCACCGGGACTAGTTCCACATGCGGAGTGGAAAACTGTGCATTGCATTAAAAAACGATGAGCCTACTAGTCACAAATACGATGATAAATCCTCTGGATCTCCGCCTCGTCTTTCTCCAACAGTGTACAGGAGGGGAGGGGCTGCCTCTCGCTCCCCGCATCAGAATAAACCACTATAACTGAAAACTTTTGCGATGCAAATCAAACTATAGTCCGTGTGCACTTTGGCTCCTCTCGTGTTTCAGTCAGATCATGTAAAATAAGTGTTTTTCTCTCTCATTCTCAGTGAAGTCGTCGCTCCATTGATCTGGCCTCGTCACATTCAGCGGGAGCGCGCTCATAGCCCAGATTAATCTTCAAGCTTGAATTAGCGTTGTTCAGACCCAGGCTTATTTCTTTCATGGAACCACTTGAGGCTTAAGTTGGAGATGAAGCTAGTTTCAGCTCAGGATTTTAGGATAAGCCTAGACTTGTTAAGCCACTTTCATGGAATACCCCCTAAATCAGAGAACATGTTTTGGACTTTTGTGTCACTGACTTGGAACTTGACTTGGACTTGACTTGGACTTGAGACATGCAAACCAGTGACCTGTTGCCACCTCTGCAAAACGCCTCCTTTGTGCACATATTTTGTTTTTCCTTCCCACATCTGCAAAAGCAAAACTATCCAAAGATCTGACAGAAAACCCAGATCCGCTCCGCTGCTCTCCACATTTCACAACACTTTTCCTTCAACCATTTGTTTTTCCCCGGAGCTGCAGAACACTCGCTGGACCGGAGGAGATTGTTGTGGGTCTTAATTGGAGAGGATGTCCAGTGTCGAGGGGGCCGTTTGAAGAGAGGAGTGGGCCAGTCTCTGATCTGACGAGGAGCTTTCAAACGAACCAGAGGATCACTGCAGAAACTCTTACGTGACAATCGCAGACGACGGCCGGAGCTGAAGTGACGTTTAGTGATTATTCAGGCACTTCTGGAGCTGCGAGGCACTTTCAAAGCAGTTCCCATAGTGTGCTTACGTCTGAGTTTGTATTCTTTCACACTGGGCGAGTTTAAAATCAACAATTTTTAGACACGCCTCAAACAAAAGTAAAAAAAGGAAGTATGAGACACGGATCTAAGGACATTGTTGCCTTTTTCATTGTGCAGCAGCTAGGCTAGAACCAGTCTGAAAATACAGGTAGTTTCTTCTTGCCTAAGAGAATTGCCCTAAAATAGTTAAATGACACGAAGTGGACACAAGTTGCAATCAGATCATTACTTTCTGCATGTTAAAACCTTCACATACGAGATTAATAATTCACCAGTTTATAAAATGTGTTGTTTGTGTCTCAAAGCTAATGCTAATCGTTTAATTGTTATTGTTAATATAACTCTACAAACTAAACTAGCTTTTAACAAAAACAATCAGCTTAGTATTTCATGTATTTTATGAAATTGTCTACTTTATGTTTGTATTAGCCTAACTGTTAACATGGCTCCAAAACACTCATTTTTATAAAACACATAAGCTGTGTCCGGACGTCCACACTCATTATCACTGTCAGTGACTCATTCAGATGGTCTTTTGGACATGAAGGGCACCATTTTCAGCTGACTGCGGGTCACATGACTCTTCTACTGCAATAAACGGTCAAAAAATTAATCTGATAAAAATTAAATACTGATTACTGTAGTAGTACTCAAGATCAGTCTTGGTTTTTTTTAAGGTCTTGGTCTCGTCTCGGACTTGAGCACATTTGGACTTGGTCTTGTTTTGGACACATTTCATCACCACCACGTTTTGCTAAACTTGCACCAGACACAGTTTACAATAAGCACTGCACAAAAAGATCATGTAGACCAGGGGAGCCCAACCTTTTTAGTCTGAGCCCCCCGAAGATCTACTGAACTAACATTATGTTATTTAAGAAGAATGTCAAAACATATTTTTAGACTAGTGTATATTGAGCCACACCTGACCTAGTTTTTATTTAATAATGCAATAATACTTTTTTTCAAATGTAAGTTTTAAACTTGTTAAAAGGTAATAGTGTTTTGAAAATAAATTATTGTAGCTAAAACAAAAAAAGCAATGAAAAAGTTCAAGCTATCATCACCTCACTCTTGCGTATAAAGTTTGTATAAATAGACGGGGCTTTGGGATCGACAGGTTGGACACTACTAATGTAGAGACTGATACATTTTTAAAGCACCACAGATGGTCTTGATTTGGTCTCAAAGGACAGCGGTCTCTGCCTTATCTCGGTCTCAACCTATAAAAGTCTTGGTCTTGACTCTCAGAGTTCATAGTCACACATACACATGTGGACTATAATCACCATTGGATCCCACATTAAGCTGCAAACAAACTGGATAATTCAACTTTTACAGCCTAAAGTAAGGTAAGCAGCTAATGTTATTGTAATTGCTTGCTAACGGCTTTTACCATTTTTCATTCAGTCGCGTTATTTCCTGGCGCTGTCCGTTTTGTGTTTCCCATTCTCGCAATGCATTGTGGTCTATATTGACCAGTCATGTGACCATTGATGCTCACTAATTTTTCAAAAGCATTGTGAGAAATTTTGTGATTTTTAAATATTGATTAATCTCAGCAAACTCTATATAAGAAATGAAAGAAACAAGAAGGAACTATCCACATATTTAGCTTAGCCAGAACTAGCTTAGCCACAGAGAAAATGCCTGTCAGAGAAAAAGTTAAGTTATTACAATAAGAACAAAAGACAAGAATGATGAACGTGAGTGTGGCGTGATAATACAAATGACTCCAGGAGCTTTGAAGTGCTTTTAAATAAATCACCAACGACAAGACGGAGACAAATGTGAAGATGCTGAACACGAGAGGAGTTAGCTGCGAACGCCCAGACGTCAGGCTGCAGAAAGGTTAGTGTTGTTGACAAGAAGATGAAAAGACGGGGCAGAAACACAGGTCCCAATGCACAGCTGTTTGGACAGAGCAAAGAGAAAGAGAGAGGAGAGAGAGAAGAGAGAAAGAGAGAGCAAGAGAGACATAGAGAGAAAGGGGGAGAGGAAAGAGGGACAGAGAGGAGGGGAGTGGGATAACGAGAGGAAGAGGAGAAAGAAGAGGAAAAGAGGAGAGAAAAAGGGGAAGAGGGAGGAAAGAAAGAGATGGAGGAGAGAGAGAGAAAGAAAAGAGAGAAGAGAAGAGAAACCGCGAGAAAGACGAGGAGGGAGTGAGAAATAGAGAAGAGAGAGGGATAAAAGGGGAGCGAGGGAAGGGGAAAAGAGCTAAAGAGTTGTTACACTGACTCATTGTGAAAGTAATGAAATGAAAAACGGCTTTGTGTGTGTTGGCAATTTCCTACATTGTAAATATTAACAGAAAAGTTTAATTGAATTCATTTTTCTAGCAGCCCACGTTTTGACCTTTTGCATTTTGAGACTGAATTGTTCACCACAATTGGAGTTAATAGTGGAACAATGAGCAAAGCCACACCAACCTTCTTCACCAGCAAACCAAGCCTCGCTCACCTCCTCAGTCACACCTTCAATTACCCAGAAGCCTTTACTGTCCAATTCTAACAACACATTGGCTGTTACCCAAAGCCCAGGTACCTTACCTTGGTCTGATCTGGCAACACAGTCTCACAAGAAAGTGTACATTTACCACGACACAAAAACAGTGTATTATGACCACGATTTTACGCCTTTTTTGCGTTCTTATGTTACGCTGTACATTTAGCACGATATGAAAAAAGCGTAAAAATGACACGAGTTTTGGTTGAAGCCACATGGGAAGATTTTCTTTAGGTAGGTTTAGGTCTGAGGTTTGGGGTAGGTTAAGAATAGGATCAGGATTTCGTTGATATTCATAAATAAGAACACTTCTTAGCAACCACCATAGAAATGAACTGAGACTGCGACGTATACCACATTTACTCAAAACAGACGTGAACATGTGATAATCATATGAAATTTACATTTCCTGTAATGTTGTCATAAATGTACGCTTTCTTGTGAGATTGGGCTGGTTCACTTGATGCACCTGTGTCTTGTTCCTCTGAAGTCTGGTTGGTCCATTAGCCTCAGTTTGGGTTGAGAAAAGCTGACTTTGGAGGAACTAGCTTTACCTTGGCTTTGGGAAACTCTTGTCTCAGCTCTGTCAACCACACCCTCCCACCCCATATCTCATCAGTCCTCCTGCTGAGGACATCTTCATCTACAGGTGGGGTGGTGGTCCTAAATCAGGCTGAAAGGATCACCATAGTCTCTCGATCATTCCATCTATTCATTCATCATCAATAAAAATCTATGAGCCACAGTTAGATAACAACAATGACAAGCTGACTTTAGTAGACGTAGGCAGGTCACTGGAAACTAATCTTCACCTCAATTCAATTATTTTTATCAGTGGGCCAAATTTTTCAGATGGTTCAAGGGCCAGACTAAAAATACTGATCAACACATGCGTTTTATAGTCTTTATCCATAAATTAGTACTAAACCTAGTCTACATTTGGATTACATCATGCATAAACCACATATTAAAACAAGACTAGACCACAAAATCTAAACCGAGACTAAACCAGGAGTATGTTTTAACTGTTCAAATGGCGTAACAGAATCTGGGTCAAACTAAACAAATAACAGAGCTAACAAGCTGCACTCAAACAACAAACTGTATGAACCAATATGATCCAGGCCAATGTATTCCATCATGCTGGGCCAAAACATACTGTTTGATAGACCGCATTTGGCCTTCAAGCCTCCATTTGAATAGCCCTGATTTAAGACTTGATTTAATAAAATGGATTCAGACTTGGAACTTGACTTAAAAATTTGATTAAAAATACTAATCTGTGACATGTCCCTCCTCACTTCTTTCTGTGGTCACGCAATTATTTTGAATAGGATCATTTAGAAAAATCTATGAAATCATAACTCTTTTGATTCATTGATGTATTTGGTCATTTGATATAGTAAATGCTTGAAAATATTGAAACTAAAAGCAGAAGATTTGTATTTGTGGTGCGCCGATTTGGGTCTTGACTTTGACTGGAGGCCAATGACTTCCAAAACAAAAAAAAGTACCTTCAAACTGTCTTGTTGTTTGATGCAGACTGGCTCTATAAGAAACCTAACCGTCCCCTTTAAGCCCTGTTTCCTGTGGCACCGCGGCTCACTTGGATCTGACACAGACACTCCACAAACACGAGTCCGACCGCAGTAGCTCTCGTGTGGGTGTCTTTGTCTCTGAACGCTGGGTGATGGATGTCCTGCTTTAGACCAGGCAATGATACAATTATTCCGGCGCTCCGTCTCTGTCAGCACCATGGCTCCGCTCCCCGCAAACGGAACATAACTCAGAGCAAGAACGTCATTTCAATAAAACCGGTTTGTGTTTACAGACAGAGAATGCTGCCCTGGACACCTGGACGTTCAGGCAGAAACGGCGGAGGAAAAAAGACTACAACAACTGTGTGTGGAAACAGGAAATAAATACAGCAAAGATGAATAAATGCATGTGCTATTTTGTATTCAATTTGCTATTGAAATATGCAAATACAACATATTTAACAAGATGTTCTCCCCTAAACCTATTTGGCACATGGGCAAATGTTTGATTAGTGAGGCCCTAAACAAAAGGCGTACTCTGGTTTACACTGCCACCAAAACATGTCTCCCCTCCCCCAGGACTTTCCTGAAAAAGAGAGTTCAATAGTGCTATAGCTAAATGAAAATGATAATTTCACAACCAAAAACTGACAGATTCTCACAGATTTTCTGATTTATGTTAAAGGTCTTTCACACCAACACAACCCCAGTTGCTGTCGGTGGAGTGACGTAAGGTCACTTTTGGGTTTCCGTACAATTTTTCTGTTCACGGATTCGCTGGTTCTCCTGTAGCTACGGGCCAATCAAACAGCTACATATGCGGCAACTGACGACGCAGACAATATAAGAAAGTCTTCAAAAACCACGACTTTCTCCGTGCTCATCTGACCCCCAACAGCCCCATTAACACCAAACACAAGAGAGTCGCCTGTCGGCAGAAGTTGCCAAACTAGTTCAGACGGGCGACCCTCGACTTGGTGTGAAAGACCCTTAAGAAAGCAATTTCTACTTCTAGTGCAGGTTCGGTACAGTTGTACAAAATCTTTTACATGCGCACAAAGAAACTTATTTGAAGAAGTTAATGATTGCTAGCTGATCCATACTTTTTTTTACCTGCAGTATTTGCCAATTTTATGAAATATCATGTGATTTTTACACTTTTTCATTATGTGCAATATATACTTGTACAGTGTGGTATATACGTAAAAAAAAGGTGTCAAGTTATATGCTCATCATATGTATTTTTGTGTTACTGAGTTGGGTCAACAGAGTTTGGTCTTACGCTGGGGCAGATTTAAAGCCACACAAGTCTGGTATAAATCTTGTGTGACTAGCGCTAGCCACACATACTGCGAGTTGTTTCAGATAGGCCTATTCATTGTGTTTTTTTCATGTTAAAATGTCTTTTTTTCACATCAACCTTGACTTGGTATAAAACTACACTGCAAATCCGTGAGGACTTAGAGAAATTCCAGTTCTTTTGATTTATTGCAGCCGCTCATCAAAAGGTAAACAACTAAAAGCTACATTAGACTGACAACCTTGCCTGTTAGTGCGGCCAATCTCACAACAACATGTAACTATTTACAATTGAAATCCATAAAATATAACTTACAAGTTGGCGTTTTTTTCTCAGAGTTTCCATAGTTTTAGCGCACACAAACATGGCGAAGTGGGCGTTCACTCGAAGAGCTTGACATCACGTGCAAAGTAGTGATGGGCAGTTTGAAACGCGCTTCCTGAACTGCTTCGAAGCACTAAAGCGCATGCGCTTCGGATCACTGCTCCGAACTCTGGTTCAAAACGCTGATCACGTGACCTCTGCGGTTCATGAACCGCTGCTGTTACCGAAACGTTTCACTAGGGGCTTTCGGCTCGAATCTAACTTTGGCTGATCGGGCTACTGACGAATCACAAAACAGCATGAGCTGTTTCAAACCACGCCCAAAAGTTTAAAAGGCACTTTGCCACTTTTAGAAATTGTGTGTTTGTGATGCGAGAGATAGAGCGATTTTGAGAGATTTGACAGTGATTTAATTTGATTTTTTTCCCTTTAGTTAGAAAGTTAGTCAGTTAGCTTGATTGTTTGGAATTTAAGTACAATATAGATATATTAAATATACATTTAGGAATACACATTGTTAATTTAGAAACACAATATTGACACAGCATCAAGCAGTAGGTATTATTTGTTAGGTAGGTGTAGGTAGGTGCTAAAACCATCAACGGCAGAAAAACTTATATTCTTGAATAAAAATCTGATGTTAACTCAACTTTTGTTTGATTCAAACTTTCGTTTTCAAACAGAATACAGGGCTTAGGGCCTATTTGTTCCACAGTAATATAGTAATAATGTAGAACTCATGATTATTTTGACTCCACTTCAGTACTTTATCTTTGTATGTAGGGACACAACAATAGTATGTAGTTCATTCATTTTAAATCTTTTAATGAAAACATTTCACCACCAGATGGCGGTATTCATGCGTTTCGAACCGCAGTTCGAAGTTCCGACCCATTTTGTTCATATGGTTCACAGTTTCATGGCGCTTTGCTTTGCCCATCACTAGTGCAAAGGGTCAATAAACACACCAGAGGTATGACAACATTCTCTGCTCATGAGCTGGACTCATGGACACTCATGTGACAAACAGTGACTAGTGTGTCTGCAGGTGACACAGAAATCAGATGAAGTCAACTTAATTGCCTCCTTTGGGAAATCTGTTCTCTGTGTTTGACCTTCAGTGCCACAGTGACGACAACACGAGACATCAGCAGATCTCTCCAGGATTAACCTACTGTGCATGCGGGACTGAGGAGTGGAAATGGAAGTATTACAAGGGAACAGAGGAATCAGTGGCTCAGAGGGTGAAGCACACGTCCACCAGCCCAAAAGTGAGCGTTACTGATCCTGATCTGAGCCTTGCATTCTGGGTTGTGTTCTTGTTGGTTATGAAAACAAGCAGAGATTTGATGGAAATCAGTGAAAAAAGATATTAACGTTTCATAAGCCGGTACATACTGAGGCAATACATTTTAGCCTAGATAATACAAACTGATACCTCTCTCTCCGGTGAATATTTGATTCTGAAATCTTCCAAGCAACTGAAACTTATCAGAAACTGGAATATGGAGAGCCTGGAATGATCAACCTGCAACTAACCAACTGCAATCGTATCATTATATATAGTACTAGAACCTAAAATTCTATGTTATCTTATATCCAATTTGCACAACATAATAATTAGCCCGGGACGTCATGTAATTCTAAATGATCTACAGCGCTTTCCAGGCACTCAAAGCACTTTACTATCTAGGATCCACTCACTCAGTGTACGCAGACACTGAGGCAATGTAGGTTAAGTGTCTTGCCCAAGAACACTGTGGCAACTGGTGTGCCAGTGGTCTCCCATCCAAGAACTAACCAGGCCCAAACTTCTTAGCTTCTGAGATCTGACAGGATCAAGCTTTGACAAGCAGGTACAGCCACTATAATTACGGACGTCGTCTGACTTTCTAGTTCTGTCTGAAACCCCCCTCCCCAAAAAACCTCTTGTGTGTCCTGAATGTGCATGGTTATGCGACGTCAAGAAAATGAGTATGTGGTAGACATGCAAGAATAGGAAGAAGCGTCGTCATGGCACATCATTTATTAAGCATGGTATAGAACGCAATGAATATTAGTGACATTTGTCATTGGTCACCTATCGATGGGTGACCGATGACAAGTGAAAAAATATAATACAAATATATATATTTAGTGATCAATAACTGTTGATCAGAATAAGATACAGGGCTGTAGGTGAACTCTTTAGTTACCTGACACTTTAGACTTTGTCTTTGGGTTAAATTGAATATGTAAAATATGCTGTTTTTGATCAGTTCACATAAACATAAAAAATGTGACAACCAACCTAGTCTCCCTTTGATCACACATGCAAAAACAAAGCTAATAAAGCACATCCAGTTGTCATCTGGACAGCGTTTTCGAAAATCAAGACGTTTCGACTAATTTCAATCGATTTTCAATTGATTGAAATGACTTTTGGATGAGAGTTGAAACGTCTTGTTTTTTGAAAACACTGTCCAGGTGACAACTTTGAAGTCTTTCTATCTATCTATGGCACTTATGCTATAACAATGCAAACAATGCAACCAATGCAACCAAGGACTCTCAACTAACTGTTAAAGAAGAATGTAAAAACGTGCATTGACACTACAGTGTTTACATTCTGATGGCCTGGAGGAAGGACAGCTACATGCTCAGCAGAGCATACACACAGAGAAATCAGACCATAAATAATCATTACACAGTAGTTTATCTCATGTTTACAGGTCATTCTCAGATCATAAAAAGTGCTTATGCATCAGCTAAATGAATGCATGCATCTGTAGTGGGTCTAATTGGTTCTATTGGGTCTCATTAGGAACTCTGCCCATGACCCAGCTCCACTTGGATTCCAACCATGTTCGAGCAGAAAACAGCTGGAGAAGCTAAATAAACATATATTCTAGCTGCTGTAAGAATGAAATTTAATTGCGTATGTGATTTTTGTTCATATTTAACAAGTTTCAAGGCATTTCTGACTGTTATACCAGAACACAATTTAAAGCTAAGTTATAAGCCTTATAACTTTAAAATGTAAGTTGAAAATCTTGAAGTTATAACAAAACAAACATGAAAAATAAAGGGACTAGGCACCTTCTTCCGCCCCACACACTCTTGTTGGCAGCGCACTTCTTGTTTAGCTCTGTTAAGGTTGTTTGTCTGTCTCCTAAGATAATCTCAAATAGATATAACTAGAGTTAAAACAAAACCAGCGACTGAAGTCTACAGGATATGCAGCGTAACCTGAAGTACACTGCCAAGAAAAGTGGGAGGGACAGATTAAGATGAATATACTCGATTTTATCCAATAAAATATTTTAAAATCAATTTCCCCAGCACAGATATCTTGTTAATGTATCTCTGCAATGACCTGACTACGTCTAATTATGTCCTGTTTGTTCACCAAAGTCCAAAAAGTTTGTCTGTTGTTGTTGTTAGCATTGTGACTAGCTGCGGTTAGCATACCACATTGTCTCACTCCTAGCAGCTGTGAAATAAGCTAAATACAAAGTGTAATGAACAATTCAGAGGCTCAGAATGCATTAGGTAAGTGAGCAAAACATGTGACTCATGTAGGAAGTGTAGAATTATTTCTTCTTGTTTACATATTAAAGGAAGCAAATATTAAGCATAGAATCTTTAAATTAACTTAGACTGCATTCACAATACACTTTTGATTCGTATCAGGATTCATTTGCCTGGATAGTTCAGTTCGATTGGGTAATTGTGAACGTGCAAACGAAAGAGTTCGGTCTCAGCTCGGTTGAATCGAGCCCTGGAGCGGTTTGTTTGTTTTGAAAAGCAAACAGACTGAGAGCAAAAAAAAAACAAAAAACCAGGAAGTGAACATTCTCGAGGTCGGACTGATGACGTGGTGTGAAGTTTTGTTTGTTTGTCGATGACGCAAAGGGGCAAACATCAACTAGCTGTGCATAGAAATGCTTGGCACGACTGGAGTTCGATGATCAAATTCTAAAGTTTGGAAACTGTAAACAATCACTGTGTGGTGGTGAGTTACTTTACGTTGTTGTTTTCCCCTTTCGTTTGGCGTCACGATGATGCTGGTCCGACCCCGAGAATTGACGTGATCCAGGCTGAGACACACGTGAGGCTCAGAATCAAAACAAACAGCATTTGCGACATAAATGAAAGTAACAGGAGAAGAACAGGGGATGATTCTGTTATAATTTATTATGATCACATGCCATATATCACCTTTTTCTCCCTACAGATCACATTACTGCAGGAAAATTGTCTATTATCATAATATTTAAAGCTAAAAGAGCAGATGACAAACCTTTCAGAGCCAAATTTGCTCAATTAGATACACTTTTTCTTACGCTTTACTAGCCCTCTTCTCTTGTTTTTGAAGTGAAAGTCCACGTTGTTGTCTTTGCTCCGACACTTCGTTGTCACTCACACTGGGCTCGTTAATGTTCAAAAAGTTGTGGATAGATCCATAAAAACAAAAATATAAAGTCCAGCAGCGTGTTTGTTTTGGATGGAGCCGTAGTCGCTGATGAGCAGAGAAGTCGTGTGTCTTCTTTACTGTAATGTGTTTCTATCCCACAGATGTGTTTTGAGAACAGAACTGGGCCAGTTTAAAGAAAGAAACCAAGCCAAGTCCAGTTTGGTTGTATTGTGAATGCAGCCTTATTCTCCTTATAACTTTTTACAGTGTCTCAAATGCATGATTCTAAAGAACACAATACGTATACAATACAGTTTACTCTATTTGTATTCTAATTGCACAAAGTTTTCAGTGAGACTGTGAAGATTGGGTAAACACAGAACTGGCAGTGACACGTTAATATCAACAAAACATCTTCTAAAATGTCAATATCGTCATTTGTTGTGATGTTCTTTGTGTCAACGCATAGTGCCCACAAATGTTGCATTGTAACAGACCTAAAGCACAAATCAAATACTTCTCAGCCTTTGCCACATATTCAAAATCCTTCATGCTCCAAGTCGTTTTCAATCCAGGCAGAAGTAAAACGGTGTGTGTAAAACTTCCTCCTCGGGGCTCGACTGAAATCCCAAATTGATTCGATTTGTTATAATCTGTTTGCCCTGTAAATCTGCGCTCTTCCCCGACATCGAAAACTATTTTGATGTAAAACAAATTAATAACAAACACTTTTTTTTTTTTTTTGCTGACACAAGACAAGACACACAATCCCAACAGCTTTGTATAATATCCCGGCTAATATTTACCTCGTCAAATCCAAATCCTCGTCTCCCAAAAGGTAATGACACGGTTTAAGTCGGCTTCAGGCTGTGATGTGCTATAATGGAGCTGATGCGTCAGATAAAGCCCATATATTATTACTCCTTTGTCTTTTTGAGTGACGCAAATGAATGGACTGACTGAATGTGCTTCGCTGAGGGACCAGACTTTTCAGAGAAGTCTGACACTTCGTCTAACAGATCAGTGTGTGGACGCAAAACAACTTTATCCAGCTAAACTCAGACAAGAGTAAAGTCAAAATCTTTGACCCTTCCTCTCTTTTTAAAACCTTCAAGTCAAGTTAGAAATCTGGAGATGATAAGAATATCAGACTTGCCACATCAGGTCAAAAACAGCTGCAGTACATCCAGAACGCTGCTGCTCCAGTCCTGACGAGAACCAGAAGAACCATCACATCAGTCCTGTGTTTAAGTCTTTGCACTGGCTTCTGTGGCTTAGAGAATAGACTTTAAAACAGCTCTGCTTGCGTTTAAGTCTCTCCATGACCAAGTACCAACAGACATCTCTGACATGTTAGTGCTTATGAACCATCTCGGTCCAGAGTCATGAATAAACATGGACCAGAGTCTGGACTAAACGTGGACCAGAGTCAGGACTAAACGTGGACCCGAGTCAGGACTAAACATGGACCAGAGTCAGGACTAAACGTGGACCCGAGTCAGGACTAAACATGGACCAGAGTCAGGACTAAACGTGGACCCGAGTCAGGACTAAACATGTACCAGAGTCAGGACTAAACATGGACCAGAGTCAGGACTAAACGTGGACCAGAGTCAGGACTAAACACGGACCAGAGTCAGGACTAAACATGAACCAGAGTCAGGACTAAACGTGGATCAGAGTCAGGACTAAACGTGGATCAGAGTCAGGACTAAACACGGACCAGAGTCAGGACTAAACGTGGACCAGATCAGGACTAAACACGGACCAGAGTCAGGACTAAACAAGGACCAGAGTCAGGACTAAACAGACTAAACTTGTCAAAAATATCTAAAAATCAGCTTTGTCAATGTTGTAATTAAAATAAAATCCTTGTTGGAAATCTGCTGGGAAATATTTTGGGCGATGAATGAGAACCCTGCTTTATGCATTGCTAACATTATTGTGATTTCAAACGCAGCTCTGAAGATGAAGAGTCGCACATGCAGGAGTAAAATCAGGACTTAATAAAAGTCACTGCATCGCTTGTGACTTCATTACACACAAATGTGATGATCCAAATGTGATTATTTCTCCTCTGCAGCAGGTAAATGGTTTTACAGAGACTCAGTGTAGTGGAGGAGGATCTGTGTGCAAGCTAAAGGTTTCTCACTTTACAGTCTTTACATCAGCGTTAAGTTATTATACTGTAACCTAGTAAAGATTTGTTTAAATTTTAACTTCCTGAACATAAACAAGAGGGAAATAATGTCAAAAGTGAAATGCTGTGCTCAACATTTGAAGTGAGGCTGAGACGTGAATAGACGTGATTCTGTAAAGATGAGCTATGCAGTCTGAAGCAACATACAGTATTCTTTAGCCACTGTGACTTGTCCTTGTCAACAGACAGATGCTGCAGTCCCTTAGTAGAGTGGTTCTCAACAGCAAAACGATTTCTTATAAACATTGTTATCTTGCATGATGATGTTCAATAAGTTGTGTTGAATATGTAAGTCTAATTGTTTCCACTAAGAACTATTTTCATGAAAGGAACAAATAAATACATTTTTGAGTTTTTAATCCTATTGCAAAGTTGCTTCTTCACCAGAAATGCTGCTGAAGTTTTGTTTGTGAAATATTGCTCTCCCAAAAACACTGTTCTGACTGCCCCTGATCTGTGATGTCATAGATGGATCTCTGAGCTCGTTAACACTGTTTATAGTCCATAAATCGTCCAGACTTATTTTGAGCATTTCTGCAGGATTAGCACATCAGGCTCAACACCTTTTAAATGCAGTGATAGAGGTAGATTCCCATTTGCTGGTCTGTAGATGACATGATCTTGGCTCATGTAATAAAATCAAACATAGTGAATAGCCAATATTTTGTATTTGGGTCACAAATGCTTCCTGTTCGGTCCTTACTGGTTTGCTTTAATCCCCATTAGCATTCGTTCATTGTAAAGCTGTACAAATCCAGACGGTATATGACTCAGTAAGCATCTGCAGTTACCATGGAAATAATGGCAAATCCGCCATGTTTGTTGTCAGTTTAGCAGAACTTCCATAAGAATACATTAGACCAGGAGTGTCCAAACTTTTTCAGAGTGGGCCGCATTTTGAAACTTGTATGGAGCGAAGAGCTATATAATTCAGTATAAAATCCCAGTGAAGTAAACCAATCAACATTTTGCATTCAACCTCATTTTAATGAACCATCACACTTTTAATAGGACCTTAACCATTCACTTTAGGGTTCAAAGGAAGGGCCAAACAAATTGGTCCAAGGCCACTGTTTGGACATGGCTGCATTAGAAAAAAAAAACGGTTTAAAAAAGTAAACAAAACAGCTGGGTAAGTATGGTAAATGTATCTATCATTCTGTAGTGTCAGAATATGATTTAATCAACACTATTTTCAGTATTTAGCAATTTAAAATCTCCATTGGTTTAGCAAAATAATGATGTAACATTACCAAGCCTAATTGTGTGAACACCGTGTCCCTCATTTGAATTTGAGTGGGCGTGACTGACAGATTAATTAGCCCATCAGAGACACGCATTGTCTCTCATATGACAACCAACATGGCTGCTTACGACAAAAAATAAATAAAATAAATACATAAATACATAGAAAAATATGGAAAAAATATCACATGGAACTGAAAAACATTGCAAAGAAAAAACAATTTTAATGTGAGGTGAGTGAAGCCAATTAGCTCCTTTGTTACTAGTCAGATTGCCCGGTACATTGTGTTGATCTGATCCCAGGCACACATAACAGGATATAAATTGCCTGAATTACTATTTGTGGTTATTTGCATACATATCACATAAACAACAAAACAAGCCTATTAGTTTGCTATCTTAAATGTTATGTGCTTAAGCTTAGATCTGACATTTAAAGACCAAACCACTTCACAAATTAAGTGAACATTATTATGCAAAGCTTCATACTTAATGCAACAAATATACCAACAGAAAGTAAACTTACAGCCTTATGTGGGCCAAGACTACCAAAACAACTGTGCAGTTTTCAAATCATTGTCTGTATACATTATTTCATTATAGATTCCAAGGCCTTTTAGTTTACTGTTTGGGTTGGATAAATGGTTAAATGGTTAACCATGCAATGCAAATGTGTCATGTAAACACAGACAAAACATGAGGTTATTTGTCTACGAGCTGCTACTCAACTACAATGATTTTCAAGACATGATTCGGGACAAAATCATTAGGATGTCTGGTCACCCTAGCCATAATAATAATAATAATAAATTAATATTCAGCAAACTATCGATATAAAGCTCAATGAACTTGTAAATAACTATGCTTCATTATTAATACACAAAAGACAACAGCATAAATGGCACAGATAGACCTCCATACATAACACTGTTCACTTCATCATCACAACAGAACTCAATGCAGGTTTTAGAATACTTCCCAGTAGTATGTACAGCTTTATACAAGTTTAATAAATACTCAACATAAATCACACACAAACAATCAAGAAAATGAGTGCTTAAAACCCAATGCTAACCGCTCAGGGTTAGCAGTGGTTATGAATGGGGTGTGCTAGGCTAACATTAGCTCAACAAACAAACTCACCATTTTGCTGTAATAGTTCCTCCTCAGATCTCATTCTCGACACACTAAGGATCCGTTGGTGGACACTTATTATTGAACAATGAGTATAATAAAGTTGGAGGTTGGTTGTTACAGCAAAATTTAAACCAGATGAGCACTTTAAAACACACTGGCTTCCCATGCTGCTCTTATCTGCTGATTGGGTTGTGCTAGCAGGTAAATTGTGCCCTGATTGGCCACACCGAGTCATGTGATCAGGTGCAAAGAGGTCACATGGGACACAGCAGAAGGAAGCTGTTTGGACAACTAGTAAGATAACTGTACTTTTTAGTATAGGTTCAGAAAACAAATACAGCCATTAGAGAAATAGTCTCCTTAAATTGATTCCACGCCATCTAAAAGACTGGATTTTATCACAATAAACTAGCCAGATTGATGCCGTCTTGCTTCCTTTTACTATACACAACAAATTTGATATTGTAGTATTTGCATGTTTAATGATTTCATGTCTTTTTGCACTTTTGTTTGTATTTCATCAGCTTTCATCTTTGCGCTTTCATCTGGTTGTTTTAATCTAAATGTTTTTGTCATACTGTATTTTAATGACGATCCCACATTTTAAGCTGCCTTCTGCACATCTGGCAAAAGACTAAAGATGGAAACTAGCCTTCTGGGCTCACACTGCCTCCGGTCCAGATCCTGATCCAGATGCGTCTCAGTCAGGCCCGGCGTGGCTAATCGGGAGAGTCGGGAGACTTCCCGAAGGGCCGGGGACTTTGAGGGCCGGTGTGGCTCATGTCACACCGGCCACCGGTTGGACCAAGACGCAGAGACGTGCTGAAAGCACGAGGGTAGTCGCTCTAGAGCAGGGGTGGCGAACCCGAGGCTTGCGAGCCGCATGCGGCTATTGACCAATCAGCTCTTTGGTTCATTCAGAAACATCCACACATTCTCTCTCTTTTTCTCTCTCGCTGACATGCGGGAGAGAGCCGCTTGTGCGTAAAGCTGTTGTGCTGTAACCTGATCCCGCCTAATTAAGCTAAAACATAGAAATCCTGAGTCTTGTGAGTGTTTTGAAGTCCACAGTGACACTCTACTACGCACAAGCTTTCAGACACTTTTTATTTCACAAAGATAGACCTCAGATTCACGGAGTTATGATTGTTTTCGCCTTTACTGAAAATTGCCATTCATTTTAATGGGCGGGCGCGCGGAATTTGACGGGACGTTTCGAAGCATTTAATTCACTGTCCCAAGACACAGGAGATGTAAAAGTGATACTAAACATGAGTTCAGACGTCCTGATACAAGTTTGTGTTGTTTCTACAGCCCCAGCTCCACTGTCACTGCTGCGTAAAGGCTCCGTGCCTCTCCACGGTCTGCCCTGGGAAGAGCAGGGCCGGTTAAAAAAAAAAAGAGGACCTTTGAAGGGGGGGCTCATCTAACATGAAACATTTTAAATTGACATTAGAATTTGATAATAATTATATTGTTAATTATAGTAAAATTACATCACATATCAATAAGAATATCACATCTAAAACTCACCAAAATGCAGGAAATTGCACAGAATTTTAAAAATTCTCCTGGGGGAGAATTCCCCCAGACCCCCCTGAATTACATCAAAACCATGTTATATAAATAAATAAAGATACAGTTGACTTTGCTGTGGCGCTATAACCCACTCAAAAGTAAAAAATAATATTAATAATCGCAGACATATTTACATTTTTATTTGTCAGAGGGCTGTTCTATTAAAAATTTTCCCCGGGCTGAAAATGAGTCCCACTCCGGCCCTGGTCTCAGTGCATTGGCCACTCACACTGCGATGGAATATGGATGCGTATGTACGAACACTGCCAGCGTCACAAGAGGACATTGGGGTCCACGCTGACTTAGCACTTCACGCGATCACAGAGCACATGTCGAGGATTTTGCCATATTTGTTTTAGTGGGAGTGATTCACTGGCACTTGCTTGGTTTCTTATTAAAAACAGTTATTTCAAACGGAAAAGATTCAGATGACCAGAGCACATCCGCGCAGCTTGCCTAACCGGATATATTGCCACGTGAAAGTCATTACATTTCAAGTATCGAAAAGCCTCTGGACATGTTAGCTTGGTGTAACTCTGGCATATTACACGTTCTGTTGGTCAATATGCGCTGTCTTCATAATAAATAATAACAAAGAAATACAAATGTATCCGGCATTTGTAAATGATGAGGTAGCAATGTTTTAAATCACAAGAGTGAATTTTCCATATTATGCTAATGGTGCACAAATGCATGATGCATAGACTTAAACATTTCAGAGATCTACTGAAGACATTGTTAAGGAAATTCAGAACAATGTTTTCTGAGGCTCAAAGGGGAAAGAACAGCACTTCAGAGACAGAACTCAAACTGTGTTTGTAATGAGGAAGTAATGTTAGAACAAGATTAATACATTTCTGCATGGAACCCTCAAAATTGTTGTCTAATCAAGTAAAACACAGAAAGTAAATCAATAACTTCTAACTTCATGTTTCCTGTTGCACAAAGAAAACTTTCATTAAAACTTCTCTGATCAAAAACTTGAACAACAGGCCCTCTGAGAGCCAGACTCTCCTGTTGAGAAGTCTCAGTGGAGTTTAAATAAACAACAACTACAACTAAATAACTTAATTAAATAAACAATAACTATAACTGTCCTGCCCCCGACCGCATGTTTGGGACACATCTCAGAGAGACTTTTCTCTAATGGTCTGACAGTCCACACACACAAAGCTGTTTTGTGAATGTACAGTAAACATCATCTGCAAAGAGTTTTTAATCCTTTTTATGACGGTCCCTCAGCAAAAGTTGCTATTCACCTAATTCTGCCACACCCACTTGTCTTGGCAGTGCTCTTCCTGTTTAGCTCTGTTAAGAGTATCTGTAGATTGTCTGTATTGCATGGTGATCTGAAATGTAAGTTAAAGCAAATGCAGCTACTGAATTCTACAGGCTAATCACGTCAAAAAGCAACATTTAGGTTCTAATTGTACTTGAGCCCTTTTTAAAGGCAATTAAATAAATAAAAAAACATGTTTAAGTTGTGTTAGTTCCCACTAGCATGTCTGTAAACTAGGGCTCGACCGATATGAGCACTTACAAGTTTGTTGGTTATCGACCAAAATCTGCTGATATACCGCCAATATTTTGAGCATGTTGTACCTCGTTTAAAGCTTAGATCTTCAGAAGACAAGCATTCTATTCAATCAGCAATCAGATCAATTTTTAGCTCAGTTATTCAATTTATCTGTGGAGCTGTTGTCGGACTGCACCTGAACGCATCACCAGGCTGTACTAGTGCGCGCTGCGACAGCGCTGGATTTAAATGCTCTTAACTCCGCTACTCAAGAAAAGGAAATAACTTCCTCACAGATGGCTCCCACCAACAACAAAATAGATTTTTATTTCATCAAAGTGTCAGTGTGGAGAAGAGGGACGATCCTCGTCAAAAAGAAGGACACACGACTGTTGCTGTCAACAAAAATAAGTCGTTTTTTCTCGCTGTGGACAGTCGTTTGGAATTTGAATTAAGCGAATTCTTTTGAAGATTTGTGAAGAATTGAGATCTGAGAAGAGTTTATCTGAGCACTAAAAGTTAAAAACGTGTTCGCTTTGACTCTCAATTTAGCTCACAGTAGTCAGCTGTTAGCTCATGATGCTATCACTACAACATTGCCTACCTCATTCTCTGGTGAAGTGATTGTGTCTGTGTTGATGATTACGGGACATACATGAAAAGAGGTGTTAATGGCATTTGCGCATTTTAACTGTAAACCGTATATATATATTCAATTAGAACAGTTTCAGCTCAAAAACAGCTCCAAACTATCTGATTCACAGAGTGGATCTGCATACAACAGAACACAAAAGGTCTGATTTAACTGTTGAACTCTAGTAAATGTTTTTGCAGAACTTATTAGCATAACTCTTTGCTTATTATTTTTATGAAACAGAGGATTTATATGTGAAAGCTCCAGGTAATGATCCCACTCAAGGTTCTGCACTGCGGTGAGTTTCAAGGTTAAGACCCAGTTAAAATATGGAAATGATATTAATAAAGCAGAATAAACAAAAGCACACGCCTCCCCGTGACGGAGGAGCATTGACTCGGCCTTGGCCTGCCCCAGATCTACAAACGGCCCAGGACAAAGATGAATTCAAAGAAGTTAACAACCACTTTAAAAGGAATGCTGTCCTGCCTTTTTAAACATATGCATTACAAGTAATTTGCTCTGTAGGAACCTTTTTTTTGAGTTCCTCTGGCTTTTTAAAGACCCCATCACTATTTGAGTCATGTTCACACAAAGTAGGGTTTAGAGCAGGCAGGGGTGGGTAATTGTTTTTTGTTTGGGCCAAAGCCCTGGTTAAATAAAGATCAATTAAATCCACAGAGGACGGCTTGTCCAACCTGAACCAGGGCATGTTCTACAAAAGGAGGACTAGTCCATTACAGGACTGCCAAGTCACTTTAAGACATCCGGCTGCAGGCTCGTACCTCACCTCCCTCCGCTAAACCTCATACCAGACCAGAATCACCTCTTCGTCACACCAGAAGCCCATTTATCGTCACCTCATACACGTGGCTTTAGGCGTTTTCCCACATGAAAGTACCAAAAACTGAGTTTCACATTTCTTTAGTCCCTGTTTAGTCAGAGGAACTATCTGTACCATCCTTTGCATTCACCTCAGTTAACAGTGGTTCGAAAGTGGGGCTAAAAAAGCTTAACATTAGCATCTGTTTAGTCTGGAAAATTTAAATGCGACATTTGTTAGACTTTTACCATTAAACCATGATGTACAAAAACTGAATCAACAATAAAACACATTTATTCACTGTTTATTCCTGATAATAGATACTATTTACAAATAAAACATTTATTTTGGGAGCTACAGCGCTTTAATGCCTTTTAAATTTTTTCTCTGGGATAAGAAAAGCTTGTCTAAATACCAGAAAACTATAAAAACCCTGTTTCCAAACAAAGCCTAATGTGCGTAAATGTGTGTTTGTGTTCAATAACGTTCTTGTCTGACTGAAAGTACCTGCCTCAGAGCGGGAGCTAAAAAAGTCCCTAACGTGTGGCCCCAATAGTTCCTGGTCTGTGCGAACATACTGAAAATGGGGACTGGAACTAAGAAACAGTCCTAGGAATTGAAAAAAGTTTCTACAGTGTGAAAAGGCCTTATGCTAGCTAATGTGTAACATTTACATAAATTAGGATTAGGGCTGGGGTTAGATCAGGTAATTTGGGTAAGATTACAGCTTTGGGAAAAGTCGATAGTTGCAAATATGGACGTTCGGTCTGTACAAAGAGCTTTGTCCGGGCTGGTGGGATTTGGGCTGGATGAAGGAGGTCTGCAGCCAGGCGCCTTTCAGTAGTTTGAACTGTCCATGGCTTGTTTTCTTCCATAGGGTGGCTGGGTGCTCCAATAGAAATAGAGTGAGGAGCTCAATCACACGAGAGGAACTGAGTAGATTCCAAGAGTGGAGGAAGTGTATGTGTGCAGACGGGGAAGTCTGGGCCTCTCTGCTCAGACTGCTGTCCACGACCCAATCTCAGGTAAAGTAGAAGAATATAGATTATTAGATGTTTACACACACAAAATGGCATTTTCCACCACTTTTGGACAGGTTTGCTGCTATACTGTACGTTAGGTCAGAAAGCCGTGACTCGGTGCTAAATTCATTTGTTTCTACATGACTAATGTTATACATCTCGACTCACTGCCGGTCCATTTAGCTGCCAAAAGTCGACTTCTCTCATCCAGCATGGAGCTGACTTTTTTCAGTCTTAAATAATTTGTAAACCCAAGCAAAAGTAATAAACAATCTTTGAAGAATATGAGCCATTACAATGAAATAATGTCTTAAGAATAAAAAAATACAAGGTTTACATGATTAAAACAATGAGGACAAGTGTCTTTTTTCATCTTTAAACCAATAAAAGCTGTGGTACAGACGAGAAGCACCGCAGTTTTCTACTTTCTGATGCAGATTATATAGATTCAGCCTCTTTCACGGGCATACATTATATTTAACCCTCAACATGAAGAAATAGAGTAGTTTTAATATTCATTGGAATCAGTTCACCATAGCTTGTTGTGGAAATTAGTGTTTTATCTCTAAGCTTTGAAAACAAATGCAGATGTAGCTTGTTTGCCTTGCCCCCACTTCTACTTCAGGAAGGACTTTTGTACTTTAAAATATAGACTGGAGCTTAAATAGACAAAGGAA
This sequence comes from Mugilogobius chulae, assembly GCA_038363315.1. Taxonomy (NCBI): domain Eukaryota; kingdom Metazoa; phylum Chordata; class Actinopteri; order Gobiiformes; family Gobiidae; genus Mugilogobius; species Mugilogobius chulae. The sequence goes on along the minus strand of CM076399.1, from coordinate 37,547,824 downwards.
CAAAGCAGCGTAAGGTTAGAGAGATAAGAAAACAAAGTGTGCAAGTTTGTGCTATCCTAAAGTCGCATAATCAATTTGTTAATGCTGCCGTGGTGAAAGCTCGGATCCATGCATCACGCCTGGTTTGTGTTTACTACATCACCCACAGAAGGCAGAAGGGACGCGAGATAGAGCCAGAAAAATGGAACCAAACATGGAGGAAAGAGGGAAAACTATTTGCACAGCACTAAACGACTTGTGTTTTGTTTTAGTTTTAAGACTGCGGAGCTGCAAAACACCAACAATGGCTTCTAATCTAGCTTTCAGTCAATCAAGGAAATCATCCCAGTTCACATAAATTTGATTTTCAGTTTAAAATGACTGTTCTCTGGTAAAAACCCAACATTAAATCATGAAATGGTTTATAGATGCACTAATAACATTTCTGGAGTATTAAATAGATAGGTTAGCCTTAGCGACAATATTTTATGGCTTTAAAGTTATTCATAGCATATCTCCATTGGTTTTGTACCAGAATTTAGTAAATCAAAAACAGAAGCTTGAGAAAGCAGTTGTGGTCACATCTTCAGACTCAGTTCAGATGGCATCCAGTCTAGTTTTGGTCCAACTCTGGCCGGTCACTCCGGCTTTCCGGTTTCTGTTTCTGTTAAAGTTCAAGAGGCTGTCACATGGCCACGGATACTTTCCTACTGGAGCTCTTCACAGTCTTTTTCCCTTCACAAACAACCTATTTCTGTAAGTGTGTGCCGTCAGAGCACTGGACTGAATGTGAGCTGTCCTCTGTGAGAGCATGCATCGACACTGGATCGGATGTTGACCGAGTCTGGTTTAGTTACTGCTGTTTGTTCACTGCCACCACAAAGTGAGTCCTGAGGTGAAGGAGCTATGAGCCTGATCTCAATGAAATAGGTCTGTATTGTACTGTGCATGTTGCCGCAGAAAGATACACTGTCCGTCTAGTTGGTGGGGAAACTAAAAAAATAAAACAGGAAAAGAGCAGACGTTTGGCTCCTGAAGCTTGAGACAGAGTTTTTCTCTGTGCTTTTTCTTTCACCTGAATGTAACGTGTTGAGTTGTTGAGACAAATTTAATTCACAAATGTTGAATTAGCAGCATAACTTTAGTTTTCACAGAGAGATAAATCTTAAGCACTAGTGTTGCTGCTTTTTCTGAAGTCCGTTTGCACCAGCAGGATCCGCGTGTTGAAAAACAATAATCTCTCTATACCACACATTAAGCGCATAAAAAATGGTTGTAAACCACATAATTTGCGTTGTATGTTGCATGTTGCTCCTAGTTAACTTATATGGTGGATGTAAAAAAATTTGGTTTTTTTTATTTAATTCAATCTTTTGCAGGGGAGCCTGGGGAAGGGTCAGGGGAGGCATTAATGGACATGTTTTAGTTGTAGGAGGAACCGGAGTACCGGAGAAACTACGCAGACACGGGAGAACATGCAAACTCCACATAGAAAGGCCCCAGGCGGCCGGGAGTCGAACCAGGACCTTCTTGCTATGAGGCCAGAGTGCTAACGCTGCGCCACCGTGTCGCAATATTTATGAATATAACAAAATCCTAATCTTAACTAACTCCAAACCCCACCTTTAATTTACTAATTTTTGTAAATTCAGACCTAAACATAGTTGTTAAACCCAAAGAAATGTACACTCGTGGCTTCCACTAAAACACCTGTCTGTAGCTTTATAGTAGCTGGACTGATAATATGGTCTCCTTTAAAACATACTGTATGTGCCATAGTTGTACTTCACTAAAAGAAAAGGTGCTTTAGAAAAAGCAGTGAGGGTGAGATTTAGAGAACAAAAATGTGGAAAAGCACAGTGGAGTTTGTGAAGCGAGGAGAGCGTTTATTTACTGACCAGGATTTACAGTTTGTGTGGAGTGTGGCAGAGTTTCTGTGCCATGGGAACCTCCAGTCGCAGCCCAGTGAAGCTACATCATTTCAGGCCTGAGTTCCCGCTGTGCCAGGAGAGCCGTGTCCACAACAAAACTCTCCAACACTGAGCCAGAGGAGGGACCAAATCACTGTGTAAGTCTCCGGTCTCCTGCCTCAGGTCCGAGTCATGTTCATGGTCAAAGAGAAACAGTCTAAGTCAATACCTCCACAAGTCCAAGTCAAGTCCAAGTCCTCTACTTTTAGTTTATTTTATGTAATCTTTATTTTACCAGCAAGTCTCTTGGATAAATCTCTTTTTGAGGGAGATCTCGCCAAAAGGCACCACTGAACAAATCAGTGAAACATTAAAACCATAATAAACATAAAAAATGTAAAATATCCAGCTCAAGAATGACATCTGCAACTTTCAGTTAAGACATTGTTCAGAAGAAATCAGTGAAATCAGTTCCAGAAAATTCAAAGATCTCTGATTATTGATCCAAGCCGAAGGAGCTGTGTCCAATACGCTGTTGGAAGTCCCCCAGTTCCCCTGAACAAATCCAAGAGAACCCTCAGTGGGATCGGCCCGAATCACGTCCACATTAGTTCCACCTGCAGCTGACGGTCAGAGCCGTGTTGAAACCAGGGGACCAGGGGCTCTGGTTTGATGGATGCTCAGATTTGGCTGGTAATGAGTTCAGCGGGGTTCCTAATTGTCCCCACGCTCTCACAAACACCAGGGTGGACATGTTTGCTGCTCCAGACTCTTTGACTTTGGAGCTGTCCACACAAAACAGCACATACAAATCTGTTCAGATCTTGTATAGCGTTTTTAGTTTGAAGAACATATGACAGTCAAGACCACATTAAACACAGTGAACATGATTATGTTTAAGCTTTCACAAAGCATTTGACTTGTTTTCAACCAGTTTGTATATATTGTATATTGGTATAATTGTCCTTTGTTCAGTAAATGTGACATGTGTAGACAGGGGTGTCGGACTTGGGAGGTAAATGGTTTCCTCAGGGCAGGAAAGGGCCCAAAGTCATTTTTTCCAGTGAGAAAGATTGTTCCTTTAAATACAATTATTTGTGATAAAGAGAGAACTCTTCGATAAAACATGGCAAGTGGACTTTGGACCTAAAGAAAGTGGAATATAATTGGGCAATTAATAAACAAATATAACATTTAGAGAGTATGACTATAAGCTAGAGTTTGCATTTTTGAGTGAAAAAATAGTCGGGTTTAACACAAAATGAAACCACAACTTCTTAATCCAGCAACTTTATAATGTTTTGAAAATGTCAAAACAATTTTCTAGGAATATATTAGACAAGTTAAAAGTTTAAAACAAGTTGGGTAAAATATGTGTTTTTGTGAATGCAGTCAACACATATAATGTATGTCTTGTTTTGTAGCTGGTTATGGTGAAAAAAAATCTTCAAGTTGATCCGCTGAAGCCTGCAAAAACCCTAATAGCAACACTTGGCAAACTTTGTGTGGAATTAGATAGATACTATCTAATTAGATAGATAGATAATAAAAAAAAAAAAAAAAAAAAAAAAAAAAAAAAAAAAAAAAAAAAAAAAAAAAAAAAAAAAAAAAAAAAAAAAAAAAAACAACTGTGAGTAAACTACTGATTTAAGACACAAACTTGGAAAAAGTGGATTTTACATAACATTTCATTTCATTTTAAAACTAAATCATTTGGACTTTCACAAACGTCTCGGCTCACAGTCAAACACTGTAAGTGACTTTCCAAGAATAAAGCAAACTGACTTGGCGACTGTGACGAAACAATTTCTCAAAGTCATTTTTCGGAGTGACTCCCTTGTCCTCGGATACAAAGCTTCTCGGAGCAGCTTTCCCGACGAGAGCCAAAGACACAGACTGTGCAATGGAGCTAACTCTGTAATTCTGGCTCATAATCTATGCAAATTCAGCCTGGGACACATGGACTCCTGCTCCATCTCTCCAGGCCTTTACCCAACATTCACTCTGGGTTTGACTTTGCCCACTCGCTGATGATTTCGTTCTGATGAATCGCATCTATTTCTGTGATTTTGTCGCTCTTGTCTGGGGATTAAGTCCTATTTTGATGAGATTAGCTTCACCTCGAGACCAGTGACGACTTTGAGCAGGTGGGTTTCATACTAAATGTAAAGATTAGTACACATCACGACACCATTAAGCTTATTTATCCTAAAAAAATGTACAAAAACAGCCAGTAATCAGAATTAGTATTAACAAAGCACCAAAACACACCATGTGGTCCTCAGCTGTGTTCACAATAACAATGTAGGTCAGCTGTTTCCTTTGCACACACGAACCAAACACCATATTTACCAATTCACGCAGTGTTTTGGACATTACAAACAAAAGAATGATATATGCTACATATTTATGCACTCATACATGTATAATCCACTAAATAGACATTACAATAGATACAGTTGGTGACGCGTCATATTTGGGGGCGTGGCCTGCTGAGGGGGAAAGTGTCTCATGCCTTACCACGTTTAAGTATGGGAAGCTAAACTTTTTACCTCTTTTAAGACGTTTTCTGGCAAATTAAGTGTATTTTTAGCACAAATATTTAAAGTCAAGTTACAACCACGTTTAAATGGAGGTTAATGATGTGGCGTTATGTCAGAAAAGTGAACAAAAAGATGCTAAAAGACGCTAGGCGCGCTAGCATTTAGCTTGCAGCATTGTTAGATATATTTACATACTTGCAAGGCTGAATCGCTTTATTTCTTCGTGTTTGTATTTGACACACATGTACACTATATTACAAAGTATTCGCTCACCTGCCTTTACTCATACTATGAATGAAGTGCCGTCCCATTCCTAACTTCGTGGCTGAGTTGCTTTGTTCCCAAACGCTTCCATTTTGTTATAATAGAGCTGACAGTTGACAGTGGAATGCTCCAACACAGTCTCACTAGAGGGCGTACTTTTACACAACACAAAAACGGCGTATTTTGACCCCAAGTTCACAGTCATTTTTAGTACTTATGTTACGCCGTGCATTTAGCACGATATGAAAAAGCGTAAAAATGACACGAGATTTCACAGCGTCAAAATAGGACGAGTGTTGGTTGAAGCCACGTGGGGACGTTTTCTTCAGGTGAAACGGGTAAGTTTAGGCATAAAGTTACTAAAATGGGTAAGATTAGGTCTGGGGCTTGGGGCAGGTTAATATTAGAATCAGGATTTCATTAATATTCATAAATAAGAACACGTCTTAACAACAACCATAGAAATGAATGGGGACTGTTACGTACTATAATTACCAAACAGCTGTGAACTCGTGCTAATCATACCTAATTTACATATTGTGTAATGTTGTGGTAAATGTACGCTTTCTTGTGAGATCGGGCTCAATATTTAGGAGGGAGAAATTTGACAAATTTGAATACGACAGTTCCACACTGGAATTCACTGAGTTCCTGAGAGAGTTAGTTAGTTTGACCAATCGAAAGCATTGCTGGGAGGATCTATTGGTTCAAATGGTCAAGTGCTGTGTACAGCGTCTTTCACAGTATCACAGTATGTACAAATACAACAAACAAGTAGATTTTAGCAATCCATTTTCATTTTGGGTGAATTTTTTGTGATGGAAGTAAAAACTAACACATGTGCAGATATTTGCCGTTTTTATAAGTATAATAGCACAGTTAGCATCCACATGTTTGTAATGTCTAAATAAAAACAAAACATAAAGTGAGTTTGGGGCATATGTTGTTTGGCTCATGGTGCAAAAGGTGACACTCGCCCTGTGTTGTTGTTCTGACATAAGTGTCTTTGTGTTGATGCTTTTGTGCTGTTTGGAGGAGAAAAGTCTAACTAACGCAGATTACTGACTGTATTTGAATGAATGATTTATTTCTATAGCACATTTACACATACAGATGTCTTCCAAAGTGCTTCACACAGCAAGAAGTGATTTGCCTAAACACCTGGCCCTCAACCTCCGACCACCACCAAGTAACACCATACAGCTGTTCCCTAAACCATGCAGGTTAGGGAACTCCGGTTATTTGGGAAACCAGAGTGCTCTGAGGAAACCACCCTGACACGGGGAGAAACGTGCAAACTCGACACAGAAAGGCCCGGGCCGAGCAGGAGTCCAACCCGTGAGGTCAGAGCGCTATCTGATAAATAAATAAGATAACTCAATTACTGATGTTTGTCTGGTGGCCATAGAGATGATTGAACTAATTAGTTAGTGTTGTGGTTATGTCGCCTCCTCTGCCCAAAGTTGTCACCAGCCGCCACTGTTTTTTTTTACTGTAAAAACAACTGCACATAGTCCCTTCAAAGTAATGCTGAAAACTTTTTTTTAAGCATTTACAACAGTGATTTTTAACCACAGGGCCGCCAACACCTCCTTTAGGGTCACACAATCAATAAAATACAATAAATGTTATATGAGATTGGGCCCCAGGTGACTTTGCACATGACTATTTGGGCCTCAAGGTCAGACAAGTTAAGAAAACCTGATTACAACATTCACATGCTTAGTTAATACAACTATAAATACATCAGAAAAAGTGTATTTTTTGCAGCATTCATTTTAGCAGTGTGTTTGTCAATTGCAGTGACTTGGATTGATAGATTTCTGTTGGATTTGGTCATAAAATGTGATCTGATCTGAATGTTTTATCTTTGTATTTCTGCAGGAGAATCTGACTTTTCCAGCCTTTCAAATTATCTCTTTATTTTTGCCATTAATACTTAAAATCCTTAGTATTCCCTGCACTTTGACTTTGCGTTTGCCTTTGCCCACTCGCTGCTGATAACGTTCTGATGAATTAGATCTCGTTGTATGATTTTGTTTCTCCATTTGTCTGCAGTTTACTCATTTGTAAAGCCGGTAAAGGCGCAGAGGCTGTGTGGTGAATGGATAAGTAGTTGGAATTAGAAGGCAAAGTGAAGTGCGAGAGAGAAAGCGATTAAGTGTTCGCGCGGAGGAGGAGGAAAGAGGAGGAAGGCAAAAGAGAGGCAATTTGCGACAGAATAAATGTGAAAAGTGTGGTCCTACCTGCAAATGAAAGGCTCCGTGGTCACAATAAAAGGCCGACCATGTCCTCTCCTGCTGCCCGCGGCTCCTGCAGAGACAGAAGAGCTCATTAGACCGACCAAAACAAGTTTATTTGTAAGGAGAACTCGCTGTGTGTCATAATGATGATAACATGGTATATTTGAGTTGAGGTCTGTGCATTTGGAAGCTCTGTGCAGCAGCTTAAGCAGTAGGACGGCAACTAGCAATCATTTTGCTAATTAAGTTGTTTATTGATTGTTATTTTCAATTAACCATGAGGTTGAGGGCATTTTCTTAATTAATCCAATGTTGTCCACCAATTAAAAAGTCCAGTAGATAAAAAGAAAATTGGTTATTTACGGTACACTCAAACCAGTCAGTCTGGGATGAATCAGAGTTTTTACTCGAAACTTTCATATAAAAAAATACAAAAAATAAAAAATATATTTTGCAGAATTTTCCTGCCAATGGTGTCTAAGATTGCTGCGTTCACACCGGACGGCGTATTTGCGTCAAAATTCACAAGTAAAAGCGTATTTTGACACAGAACATTTTCTAAGCTGATCCTCAACGAGCATTTTTACTAAATCCATGTGAGGCATTGTCAGTCCAAATCATGTCCCATGTTGTTTGTTTTGTCGTGTCTCCAGATTTTCAAAGCAATGAACGGCCAAGTCTGAGAAAAAAGCCCCCAAACACCAATTGTTAAATTGTTAAAAAGTTTTCAAAAGACTTCAGTAAACAGTCCTCCTTTCCCCTTGATGTGAGAGGAGAACAACGTGTCACGTGTACGGAGTGGAGTCTCCTTCCAACGCGTGAAAGATGGATTTTCCCAAACTCTTGCGGCGGCCGCAGGTTTGAGCTTCCAATCCGCAAGACACCGCGTTTTCAGATGCCTAAACGCCATCAACAGACACCCCAGACGCCAAATACGCTTGAACGCTCAAGCTCTCTCTGATAGAGCTTGAATGCTCAATACACTTCCTTTGATACACGTGCTTCTTTTGTCTACAGTCTAATATATGATGCAGTTTGTAGGGGTGTGAATCTTTGAGTGTCAGGCGATTCGATTCGATTCCGATTCTTGGGGTCACGATTCGATTCAAAAACGATTCTCGATTTTCGATTCTAAACGATTCTCAATTTATTTTAAAAGTCATTTTTAATTTTGTTCTTAGGTTTGTTTGTTTTTTTCTTCATTAAAATGTTGTTGGGGCAAATTTATCACTATCTTGCAATTATTACACTTATGTTTTTGTCAAAGATAACATTTTTCAATGCTTTAGAATTTATTTAGCAGTAAATGTAATAAATGGGTCACTGGCCCTTTAATGCAGACGAGTTGTGGCTGTAGTTAGCGTGTTAGCTGCTCTCCACCGCTAACAACAACAACACAGGACAAATCATGGAGTACATGGATGTAAAGTAGCGCTAAAATACTCTGAATGTCGATCCACTTTCTCCCTTCTGCCTCACGTAACGGGCTGATTCCACATCCTGCATATCCGCTGCGCTGCGCAGTGCTACGACCTTCGCAGCAATTGCGCTGCCTTTGTAATGAATGAGGTACGTTCCACATCCTGCATATGCGCTGCGCAGGACTGCGCCTCAGCTCCGTCCTTCCAACGCCGTCCGACAAAATTGCGGATCAACGGTAAAATCTTCTGCGCCCAGGTCCGACCGGATCAAGTTCCACAGATCAGACCGCACCAAACAGGAAACAGAACGTGAACTACGTCCGGAATTTCAAGGTAAAAACACTTTGCACGGACTTTATTTTGATCACAGCAGTTGTATTTAATCTTTATATGCATAGTTGCTTTGCCAGTTTAACTCAGTCTGCTGTAAACTTTCACTTTATGTCACTTAAACACTGACAGGAAAATACTTTTTATCGGACTTATTCACGTAATGTTTTTGCCCTCGTGGGGGAGAGAAAACACACATAAGCTCATGTGAAGAGAGCCAAAGAGCAATCTCATCAAACACTGCCGTTTTTTGCACTCCTGCTGCACAATAAAGAACTATTTTGGCTTTAATTTAAAACTTTTATTTCATAAACTTGTACTCTCCGCGCATGCTCTTCTCGTGCCTCTAGAGGCTTCGCAGCCTGGCGGAGCGCAGCCCGGCGGGGACAACATGCACCAGTAGGAGAGGCTTTGCGCACAAAATCGGAGGTGTTCTGTGGTGCAGCGCTGCGCAGCGGATATGCAGGATGTGGGATTCCCGTGTAACGCTGATTTACACAGACTGCAAGGCGAGTGCGGGTCGGGACACGTGCGGGTTTCTTGCTAAGTGCCTGTTACACCAGATGCTGTCAACTGCGGTCCGGTTTCGTCCAAAGCCACGTGGAGTCACGTAGATTCCCGCGAAACGCTCGTATAATGAATGAAAGCCGCACCAGACCGCTGCGGTCTCCGACAAAAATAGACTTCATGCGGATTCTTTCCGCAGAGTCGCGCGACTCTCGCACTCGCAGTCGGACATGTCGGAGCACGGTGTAAATCAACGCATTGGTTTTAAGCACTTTCTAAGTTCTGCGTGACTCGCATCCAAGTTGCACTTAGTGTAAATCCACTGTAAGTCTCTGCTCTGTTTGTGTGCTGCCGCTGCCGGCGTGTGTCTGTGTCTGTGCGCTCGGCACCGGCCCCCCTCCTTCCCCTCGCTCCTGCGCGGAGAGAGAGAAGGAGAGAGAAGGAGAGAGAGAAGAGGCTGCTCCAACACAAAGTTTTGTTGAAATTGTGGCACAAAGAGTTTATTAGAGGATATTATATGTGTTTAAACTCAGACACAGACATTTTAGCAGTTTTCTGACCATCTAATCATGTCATGTAGGAGCTATTTTAGCGCAGCAGACCGCAGATGCAGCATAAACACTAAAATCGATTTTGGAGAATTTGGAATCGATCCTGAATCGTTAGAGGTAGAATCGCGATCCTTTTAAGAATCGATTTTTTTCAACACCCCTAGTTTCATAGATTCACCAGCAGATGGGGGGATAGTGTGAGTGTTTTTTTTTTTTTATCCTGAAGACATTATTTTATTGTTGTAGCTCATATTATTTCACCACAGAGTAGAACAGAGTAAAAATAACACTGACATGAAGTTTGTATTAGAAAAAGGAAGTTATCTCAGAAGTTTGCCGTCAAACGCTGAAATGTAATGAAAAATAAGGACTTTTAAATGCCTATAAAAAGAGAACGGATTAATGTAGAATAACTATTCTTTTTTAAATGAAAGTAGACACTTGTAAGTCTCATTTGATGTACACTACTGCAGGTCAGGGGACTAAAAAATGTTTTTCTTACATCCAATATCTACAGACAACTTGCAGATGTACTACATATTGGATTTACGAAAATAAAACAACAATGCACAAACAAACATGATTGAAACAGGACTAAGCCAAAACAAATCTAAACCAACAGAATAATCTAAAATAATTCTTCTCTTCCACACACTCCAGCAAAATAAATGTGAAGTAAATTAGACCAAAACAGTCCAAACCAAACAAAAACAAACCCCATGATGCAGATTTTCCAGTTTTTGCAGCCTTCATAAACCACACACAGATCGGCTCACTCGTGTGCTCAGGAGAAAATTGAAATTCTTGGAAAGTTAGTGATAATACAGTGATGGAAAAGAAGTCTCCGTTCAGTTTTTTTTTTCTTTTTCTGCAGAGCTGAGGCAGCACAGGCGCGACGTGACGAGAGGAAATTGGTAAAAAGACGGAGAGCTCCCGGACACACGCAGGAGCGGGAATTGAAAAACGAATAAATGGCAAATGCAGAAAGAGCGAGTCAAGGTAGTTGTTGAAATGAAGTATTCAGTAGAAACGGGTTGAGCAGTGTGAGGAAGGTGAGAGAAGTCCTTATGTGAACCAGGAGCACAGCCTTCTGAGCGGCAGCACTGAGTGGTAAAAATGTATGAGAGTCAATAGGGAGAAAAGTCATTGTCAAGACACAACTAAAAAGCAGAAAAACTGTATGAAAATGAATGTGGACAGCCACAACTCAAGGTTCTATTTGACAGTGAAACTTATTTCATTCTTTGGTTCTTATGATCGATTACGTTGACCAGTTTTAAGAAATCAAACTCTTGATGCAACAACATCATTTAGATCCACTTGTTTTAATAACAAGATGTGTTAAAAGACATACTTTTGCTTCTAAAATGTAATTTTTTCTATGCTTTGAAAAAAATTGTCATATTTGGGGATGGGCCGATTTTTGTTTGTTTGCTTTGTTTATGTTGTTAGTCATATCTGTACTTTGACCCACATAATGGCAGACGTATTTGCTGAAACATATTTTCAAATTTTAAATCCAAGGCTAAAAAATGCCATCTTTAATTTTCACTGTAATAATAATTAAAAAATTACAAGAACAATATCTAGGATATCAAATGTCTGCACCACAAATTGGCTGTTTTTGTTTTTTTTTTCTGTAAACCTGGAACTTTAGTAAAATATTCATAATTTTCATTTTGTTCTTCTGAATATATTGTGACTATTTCCATTTGTTCCCATTAGGGTGACTGGAGCTTGATCTGGTCAGCGGCCAACTCATTGCAGGGTTAGAGATTCAACCATCCACTCACGCGTTCCTTCACTCTGGGAAATTTACAGTGATGCTCAATTAACCTCAGCATACATGTTTTTGGAGAGAAGTTAGTCTCGGTGATGAAAGATGGCCACTGCTTTGTGTCAATGACTGCATTTAAACTTAATCTACCCCAAGCCCCAGCCCCAAGCTTACCCTTTAAACCCAGAGAAAATGTCGGTATGAGAAAATGTTGGCGTTGGTACAAAAACATGCTTCTCGTACCACATTTTCTTGTATAGCTACGTTTTCTTCTGAGACTGTGTTGGATCTGCGCTCTATGGAAAAAAAGATTTTCTGGATTGAGGGGATTTTTCAGCTGCAGTACCAATTGACTGTATGCATATACAACTGCATTTAGACACAAACACATCCTATAATAAACACACTTTGGTTCTTTAGTCAAGTTTTCTCCTGATTTGTAAAGTGTTCACAACTCACTGTTCACATGCCGGCAAGATGTTAGCATTTAAGCCAACTGACTTCTGTGTACAGACATTTGAAAGGCGACTACTACTACTAAACTAGCATTGTCCAATCAAGATATTTGAACAGTTCCATAAAGAGAACCTATAACACAAGAGAGCGAACCCAACGCTCTAACCACTTTAATGTGCACTCCGAAAGAAAAAAAAAAAGGTTTAGGGTTATTATCGATTAACCTAATAATCTTGAGTCGTAATCTGAAGTAGAGTAGTTCATCTTAAAACCTCAAAACCCAAAGTAAATCAAAGGATGTTAGACACTTTGTTGCCATCTCAAGATTGGCTCAGGACTTGAAAAATGACCGTGTTCAGACCTGTGCGACCTCCTGCAGCGGCTGAAGGAAAACAACCGTAATCTGCTTCAGAGACACAGGTGTGAGGGCAGGATTTGTCCCGTCTTCAGGGGGTCTTATTGGGCTTTACTGTAGCGCCGGTGTCCCGTCGGAGGAGCCAGGTGCGCTAATCCACTTTGGCCTCCATAAAAGACCATTACTGCAGCCGTGTCCATATGCACAGCTGTAGCTCCGCCCACACAGCTGCCACCAAACCAATGAGACTGCAAAAACCCCATCAAGGTCCCGGCAAAAGTAGAAATTAAAATTGTGATTCCACTGAAGTTCACACCTGCAGCTCTTGCATTGTTTTCATGTTGAGGTGTGATGATGTTTGTGTTCATTTTTGGTAAACCATGACAATAGATAAGAGACAGTAGATTTAAACTTACTTCTCATATTGTACAGATTCTGGATGTTTTTTTTGTGGAGAGTCAGTTTTCCTGCCACTGTAAAAAGTCTCTAGGCCAATAAAACTTAAATATTTGAGTTGATTTATTTAGTAATTTGACAGTGTGAGTTAAAGATGTTCAATTCAGATTTTTAAGTTATAAAAGAGAGAGAGAGAGAGAGTTAGCCAAAGACAGAAAGAGTGACAGAGGAAGAAAGGAAAAAAAGAGGAGAGAAAGAGAGAGAGGAGAGAGAATGAGAAAGAGGAGAAAATGAGAGAGAAAGAGAGAGGCAGAGAGAAGAAAGACAGTGAGAGGGAGAGAAGATGCAGGGGATTAGGGAAAAGAAATAGAATAACAGACAACCAAGTTTAATTGAAGTAAAACCTGAATTGTACTTGCATCTTTAGGTTAAAATGCATACCGACATTTAAAGATTGTATGGAGGATTTCAAAAATTGTTGTGAGTCTTGGTCAAAAACAGTTGCATAGATTTGTAACAGCCTTGTACTTATGCAAAACAAAAAAATATTTATAAAAATGTGAGCATGATGAGGCCTGTAAACTGTTGACCAAACAAAAACAAGGTACCTCCACGTGGCCCTGGGAGAGGAAACACACAGTACAATACAACCTTTAACTGTTGATTTTTAGCTCTCACTAAGAAAACCAAGATAGTCTTGAGAAAAAAAGCCATGGATATTGTGCAGTTCTTAATTTGTTTATATGTTTGCCTTGAAGCTTTTCCTAAAGCATCTGTGTGGCAGTCCTTTATTCTTTATTCTTTATTCGGATCCCCATTAGCTTCCACATTGTGGTTGCTAGTCTTCCTGGGGTCCGTTAGTATATAAAAAGTTACAGATAAAAATACATTTACAAATAAATTAGATCATGGTACAAAAAGTCATTGACATTTACATGAAAACATATGTATAACAATATTCATCCTGCATCACTGTTCAGGCAATAAACAAGTGTTTAATTTTACTTTTAAAAAGAGATCTGTTTTTGATTGACTTAATATTGGTCGACAATGAATTCCAAGCAACAGCACCTCTATAGAGTAAGGTTCTTTTCGTAAGATTACTTCTCACTTTTGGGACAATCAGTTTGCCAGAGGTCACTTGGCGTGTCACGTGTGTGTGGCTAAATCCACTGAAGACAAGTTTATTGCTAAAAAACTTGGCTCTTTTTCCACCATAATTGATACATGAACAACAACAAGCTTGTTTGCAATTTTGCCTCCAGCATCAGCCAAGACAGTCGTTGATGCATCTACTGTTATGTGGATTCTTATGAACTATTGTGTTTCTTTTTTCCATATTTAGAAAAAAAACTATGAAAAATGCAAGTCAATAAGTCACATTATATTGATTATAAAACACAAAAATGATCTGGCTCCTGTACACTGACTGTGAGGTGAGTTTGTTTTGAGACACGTGTACACCAGCTCTAGTCCACTGCGGTCTGTGTTTGCGTAAAGCCACACGGTTTCACACGAGAATGCTTGCATTCTGGGAAAAACAGACTCTCTACGGATTCATTTGTGCGACTCTGGGACATGTGCTTGCCCTGCTCCGAGGTCTGTATACAAGAGCACATTGGTTTTAAGCACTTTTTGAGTCTTGCAGGACTCACAAGCCCCGCACTGAGCTCAGTGTACGGCAGGAGTTAAACATAGAAACAGGTCCATTGACTTTGTGTTCAAAACTGCAGAAATTTTAAGCCAGGCTTCATGGCTAAATTTAAATGAAAAAAAGCAGCAGATTTTAAATCACTATGTTTTTGTTGTTGGAAAGTGGTTACATTTCTGTTTGCTAAATCTACAATCTTGTGAAGACCTCAGAGACAAAAATGAATTGATTGTAAGTAAGTAAGTAATAAGTCATCTTTATTTGTATAACGCATTTCACAGACACAGAGTCACAAAGTGCTTCACAGAGAGATGGAGCTCCCCACTCAGTGACAGTAAACTGCCCTGGGACAGCTCAGCAGAGGCGATTCACCTAAACACCTGGCGCCTCAACCTCCGACTATCACCAAGTGTTTCCTAACCTGCATGTTACTGGTGGGATTGACCATATCTAAGATAACGTAGCTTTACCAAACTCATGACCATAGGCGAGAATAACTAGATCAACCTTTAAATGTTTATCATTTGTGCTCAGCTCGTCCTGACCTGCACCACAACTGTCTGATAAGTGACCACATCTCTGCAGACATTGGATCGATGCTCCTGTCAATCTCTCATCAACAAAAATGGAGAAATCTAAAACTGAACGATTATGAATAACTACATTTGTCAAACTCGGCTGTGGCTCTGTGCTGTGCTGCTGCAGGTTCGCCTTGAGCCTGCGTGTGCGGTCTTCTCCGTGTTCGCTCTAAGCTGCTGCAGTATCTGTGCGTGTTGTGAGTCGCTTACAGCCCGACGCCGCCACGGGATTAGGACCGGATTAGACTTATTTCAAATATCCATTCCCACTGGTCCGTAAACCTGCACCGCACAGGAGCCGGGTCCCGAGTACTATCTGTGCCCCGCTCCGGCTGTCACTCACACAAACTGACAAGGAGAGAGAGAGGAGAGAGAGAAGAGATAGTGTGTGCAGGGAAGAGAGGTATATATATAGAGAGAGAGAAGAGAGAGAGAGAAGAGAGAGAGATAGTGTGTGCAGGAAGAGAGGTATATATATAGAGAGGGAGAAGAGAGAGAGAGAAGAGATAGTGTGTGCAGGGAAGAGAGGTTAAGTAGAGAAAGAGAGAGAGAAGAGAGGAGAGAGATAGTGTGTGCAGGGAAGAGAGCTACAGAGAGAGAGAGAGAGTAGGGAGAGAAGAGAGAGAGAGAAGTGTGTGCAAGAAAGAGAGCTAGAGAGAGAGAGGAGGGAGGGAGCGAGGAGAGAGAGAAGATAGTGTGTGCAGGGAAGAGAGGTAAAGTAGAACAAGAGAGAGAGAGAGTGTGCAGGGAAGAGAGGTAATGTGTAAAGAAAGAAAAAGAGAAGATAGATAAAGAGAGAGCAGGGAAGAGAGGTAGAGAGAAATATAGAAGGGAGAGAGAGAGAGAGAAAGAGAGAGAAGAATGGGATAGTGTGTGCAGGGAAGAGAGGTAAAGTAGAGAGAGAGAAAAATGAGAGGGGAGAGAGAAAAAAGACAAAATGAGAGAGAAAGAAAGAAAGAAAGAAAGAAAAGAGAGATGGTGTGTGCAGGGAAGAGAAGTAAAGTAGATAAAGAGATGGAGTTTGCAGAGAAAATAAGTAAAGTAGAGCGAAGAGAGAAGGAAGAGAGAGAAAAAAGACAGTGAGAGAGATAAAGAGAGAGATAGAGTTACAGGGAAGAGGTAAAGTGAGAGAAAGAGAGAAGGAAGAGAAAGGAGAGAGATAGTTGTGCAGGGAGGAAGAGTAGAGAAAACTAAAACGGAGAAAGTGAATAGGTCAGTAAGAGAGATAAAGAGAGAGTTGTGCAGGGAAGAGAGGTAAAGTAGAAAAAGGAGAAGGGAGAGAGAGAATGGGTCAGTAAAAGAGAGAGGCAGATAGAGAGAAAAGGAAGAGAGAGAGAGAGAAAGAGATAGTGCTTGCAGGGAAAAGAGGTAAAGTAGAAAACGAGAGAAGGTAGAGAGAGACAAAAGACAAAGAGAGAGACAGAGGAAGAGAGAGAAAAGAGATATATTGTGTGCAGAGAAAAGAGGTAAATTAGAGAGAAAGAGAGAAGGGAGAGAGAGAAAAAAGACAATGGAAGAGAGAGAGAGAGTTGTGCAGCGAGGTGAGGTAAAGTATCGAGAAAGAGAGAAGGGCCAGTCAGACTTGGTGTGATAAATTGGGATTTCACTTTGACTCAATCTTTCTCAAAAACAAAAAACACATGAACAAACTGAAACATGTCCTGGACCTTTTTTATGGAATGCTTTATGATACAAGCTGAAATACAAGCTGTATTTATAACTCCATTACGTGAGACTAAAAGCAGAGGACTCTGTACTGTACATCCTGTTGACTCACCGCTCTCCATATGAAAGCACAGGGACCAGAACTGAATGGAATGAACACAGTGGAAGCTGTAGACACATGAAGAGGAAAAGTATTGACAGATGTTATTAAATGGAATGACGGAAGTTGTGGCTTCTTAAAGCGACACTACAGCGCCACACTGCGCACATATTGATCTCACCTCACTGAATGTTACCTGGATTTAGTGGCTCATTTAACAGGATGTGTTTTAATTCATTTTTGACTTAAAATAAGAAAACTTTTTTGTCTCAATTGTGAGTTGTTTTTAACTAATTTTTATTTATTTTGTTGTATTTCAATGTCTTTAAAAAAGTCAGACATTGGAGGTGAACAGAAAAAAACTTCAGCTCAAACAAAAAGGGAAGGGGTCGTTAAGTCCTCAACTTTTAGTCTTAGAAGCACAAAATCTTTTCAAATTCATTTATATCATTTTAGCCACGCTTGCCTCGAGTCTCCAAAATTCAACACGACTGGTTTAGTCACACAAATGTAAGAATAAATAGACAAGTTCTTCATGGTGTCATGTTTTCATGCCGGATAAGGCAAAACTGCATATTACGGTTTCAGCAAAGTCTGAAATGAGTCAAGTTTAAACTTACAAATTCACATTGTTAACATACTGGATCAGATCCAAAGGTTTTAACAGAAGGGATTTTCAGAATAGTTTAATCGACTTTAGGAATAAAGGCTGTCATTGTTATTTTACAACTAGTGTGTGTGTAGTTCAGTTCATACTTAATACATGTGGAAAGTTTCAAACTCTTTTCCATCCAAATCGAATTACCTGAAAATGTCATGAAATGCAAAATTTAGACAATTGTTAAAAACATCCTTTTAGCATTAGCTTTTAAGAAATCCTTTGTATAAAAACTTCAAAATGTTGTTTAATCTAAGATTGTAATGTTCAGTGTGTGTAGCCAACACAGTCAAGACGTAGCAACACAGTCTCACTAGATGGGTACTTTTACCACGACACAAAAACAGCGTATTTTGAGCACGAGTTCACAGTTGTTTTTAGTACTTATGTTACGCCGTGCATTTAGCACGATATGAAAAAGAGTAAAAATGACACGAGATTTCACAGGTAAAATAGGACGGTTTTGGTTGAAGCCATGGTTTTCTTCAGTGAAACCGGGAAGTTTAGGCATAAAGTTTAAAGGTAAATTAGGTCTGGGGCATGAGGTAGGTTAAGATTAGAATCAGGATTTCACTAATGTTCATGAATAAAACACATCTTAACAACCACCATTGAAATGAATGGGGACTGTGATGCGTACTATAAATACGCAAAACAGCTGTGGACTTGTGCTAATCATACCTCATTTACATATGTGCAATGTCGTGGTAAATGTACGCTTTCTTGTGAGATCGGGCTAGACGTAGACATATAACAACATGTCAGAACGTACAAACAAATGTCTCTGTCTAAAAATGTTCCGTTGTTCATCAAATTCCACTAGTCTGTTTGTCTGTTGTTGGTGTTGCCTAACATCAGTAAAAAAAGCTTGACACACAATGTGGTAAAACAATTCAGAATGTTGGTAAGTGAACAAAACGTGAACTGATGTCGGAAGTTGAAACATTTTTAAGGAAGAAACAGTGGCTTTAGAAGAGTTTTTTACAGACAAAGTGAAACTGAGGTGGGCCACCCAAGCACAGCCAATCAGAACGCAGCTTTCACCTGTCTATAAGAAATACAACAGTTTATTATTATTTTTATCTATAACCAAAAAAGTCTGTTCAAACTTTGCTCACCTATAGACCTTCTGTTTAGTTTTTTCAAATTGTACCTAAACTGTCACACGTTTGACTATTTTGGCCCATTTTCCACTTTCCTCACTGCTTCTTTCACTGGTGCTTGCGTTTCTCTTGAGGCGAACAGCAATAATGAATAATTTAATCCCTCTGGGCCGGGATCAGTGCGCACAGAAATATGCTTACTGTCTGATGGTTATAAATGCTAATCGCGCTAAGCATATTTGGGCCGAAACCCCAGTTTGACAGCACAATCTCCCGGAAATTTATTACAGAGCCGAGCGCCGACCAAACGCGCCGCTGTTGTTTATTTTCAGTAATCTGTCGCATATTGTTTTGTGACAAATGGTTCTTTCCAAATCACTCTGAGAAAAGGCAGCGTTTGTAAGCAGCCACTGGCATTTTAATACAATAGGAACATTCATCTTGAAATGCGGGTAAAGAGGAATATTCACGTCTGAAAGTGGGGCTTAATGGTTGGAGATATTGCAGGAAAAACAACAGGTTTGAAGGATGTTTCTTGGATCAAAGTTCAGATGTCACAGGAACTTTATTTATGAGACAATTTCAGAACTCCACAGCCAATCGAAGTGTACGATAGCATCAGGTCAGTGAAGTCATTCAAACATAGAACTCCTGCACCAATGTGACAAAATATGCAGGTGACATCACATCCTTCTAAATGTTCATGCTGAGTGAGAGTTAATGGAGAGGAAGGACGTTTCTCTTGTAAGAGTTCAATAAACAGCTAAAACAGGAAAAATAAACTACAGTTCGATAACAAATTCAACCCACCACAAGTCTACTGAGCACTGGGTTTGTAACTGACATGTAAAAAGAGAAAATCAAGTCAACAGTTTAGCAAAGCAGATAAACAACAAGACTTTAACTTCTCACTTATCACATTAAAATCACACAACCGTTGAACTTCTTGAAGAAATTCTTAATGTTGCTAAGCATTTTTGGAATAAAATTATATCAGTGCATAGCCTCTGAAGTATGTCTACAAATTAAATTAAACATTACCGATCATTTTTTGTCTCAAAGTTGCGTTTTACAAGTTTAGAAGAATAAATCAGGTATTTGTACAATAATTTCATTCCCTGTACGATCTACGATCAATAATTCTATCTACGGCTTAATCCCATTTAGGGGTTGCGGTTGACTGGAGTCTATCCCAGTTACTTTAGTGCCTTATGCAGAGGAACACCCTGTACAACTCGTTGCAGGGTTAAAATATTCTAAGTCTTTATAAAACTGTAATTACCTGATAATTTTGAAGCACCAGGTATTTTCTTTGAAGACTGAAAAACGGATCCAGGATCAGTAAACACTTAACACAGTGTGAGCTTTAGTGTTGTTCTGATATTGTTACAGTTCCTAGCGTCTGCGTCTGCCCTAATGTGCTGAGACCAAATACACAATCATGTCACATGAGCAATAATGGAGACATCGGACAAAAGAAAGAGTGACTGAATAAATGCTTTACTTTACTTATAATAAAGTATGATTGAGTTTGATGTATTTTCTCACTCTCCCAAGTCAAACATAGTACTAGTTCTACAAATACCTCCAGCAATGATTTAGCATCTTGTAAAGAGGTCTTTATGTCATAGAAATTGCTCCGACCCAAAAGTTAAAAACAGTTTAGAGGTGTACGATAATTTTTAGCAAATACAACAATTTTGAGGCTGAATCAGGCTCTGAAACTGTCATTTCTCAACATCTGATTCAATTCCACCTTCTTATATCATTAAAATGTTTCCCTGAAACATAATAAAACATAAGTTTTATGAAAAATATTTTACTTAAACAATCTGATCTTGAGACAAAGTGAAAACATGTTGTGCTCTGACTAATTTAAGCTTTGTACATGACAGAAGCTCATTCTCTCATGTCATTGTGATAAACACCTGAAATCCTTTTGGTTTGGTTAACTTGGTTTAACTTTAGTTCTCTTGTCACAATACTCTCTCTGCTTATTTATTAAACTAATTAAACATTGAATGACCAAAAAACAATCAAAACAAATTGTTTTAAAATGATATGTATGTTATTAACCACATTAAAAGTCAAATTAAAACATCTGCATCCTAATTATTGCAAGTCTTGATACGTTTAGCTGCACAAATTTGTCAAAAAGGCGTCTGTCAACCCACAAAAAATGGCCTGGCATTCTTCTGTCTTACATATTTGTAAGTCCCAGTGTGCAAAAATAATCCATAACTCCGAAAAGTTTGATAATCCAGTCATCACTGTTAAAAAACATTGAAATAAGACAAATATACAGTTTTTGCAGTGCATAGAAGTCCTAACCGTGAAAAAGCTTCCGAAGCGTCTGAGATCAGAAAAGAGCCACAACATTTTGACTTCATGGGAGCAAAAACTGCATTGTCACATCCACTTTTGCATAAATCTGCAAATACAATGTTTGGACTGAGCTCTGAGCCTAATTAAGCACATATAACTCAATCAGCGCGAGTGACGAGGAACCAACAGTGCAATCAGCAAACAAATCGTACAATATTTAATCACCGTATGATCAGAGCTGTTGTCTTCATGTGCTCAATGTTAGGCCTTGTCACTGCCTTGTTGTGTGGATTTTAATGAGATTTTGCCCAAACCTTCAGACTTATTGTGTTTTGTGTAGCTGAGCACCTGGCCGGCTCCAGTTCCAGTGAAATCTCAAACAGACACAGATGTTCACTCGCCTCTGGTGAAGGGAAAACAAATGTTGATACAAACAGACACAGTTTAAAGCGTGAACATGAGATCGAAAAGCAGAAATCATAAAACAGGAATGGAACTACATCGTGTCAAACTAAGATCCAGAAACATGGAGAAGAACAAAGCGATTCAACAATTCAAATGTGCAAATACTGTAATCAAACAGAGCTAACAATAGCTCCGAGCTAAATGCTAATGTGATGCTAGTGCCAGAGTTGGAACACTTCAGGAACAAAAATAGGATAGCTTATCTTAGCCTTTTCAAAGGTGAGGTAGCGATTTTCACACTGGGCAGCTGTGGCTACAGTAGTAGCTTAAAAGTGTGAAGTCAGTGCACAAATACAATATCCTAGACAAAAGTCATAGGAGCGATGCTGGGTGCCAGGTTATAACATGAAATGCTAATTCCTCCTGTAGTCCCTGAGCAGGTTGGTTTTAAATAATGCTAATACAGATTAGATAGCAAAAAAAGTAATATAAATTACAAAAACTTTTGATAGGGTCACTTCTTTTCAAGCACCATCCTAAAATCCACAAAACATTCATTCATAAGAAGTGTAACTCTCTCACTTTCACACATTTACAGCTCATCCAAAGCCACTCTCATTTCTAATGTGTGCAAATTTGTTTAGCTATCAACCACTTCTTTGTCAGACGTGCAAACATTTGAAAACTTGTGTGAGTGATAATCTCAGTTGGCAACTGGGGTCTATTTTTCCGAGAAACTTCAGTGATCTGGTACGGTTTTTAATTAATTCTTGTAAGATCTGCGTAAATCCGCGTGGCTTTGCGTGAAACCAGACCCGCACTGGTGTAACAGACACCAGCGCGTGTCCTGAACCGAACCCACCTCACAGTCAGTGTTACACCCAGCGTAACTCTTCAAACAGAAGATAAAAGGCAGCTGAGGGCTGTGCCGCTCTTTCTCCGCCTCTCTCCTCTCACACTAGAGCCCCGCCCCCTTCTCCTCTCACACTAGAGCCACGCCCCCTTTTCCTCTCACACTAGAGCCACGCCCCCTTCTCCTCTCACACTAGAGCCACGCCCCCTTCTCCTCTCACACTAGAGCCCCGCCTCCTTCTGCTTTCACAAATCAAATACTGCAAATACTTATAACAACATATATGTTTGATAATGTACCTCCTCCCAGTCAATCAAAACTAATACTCCATTAACATACTTTTATGTTTGAATTAGTAACACTTAACCTATGTCCAATTCGGGAGTACTAATTTTTGCACTTTTCATTTTTAAATTGTCCACCATTGCTACAGTTTTTTAGATATTTCAATGATTTCTCGTTGCAAACCCTTAGATCGAGTCAAATTTTCAAAAAATCAACTCACAGTTTTCCTAAACCCAGAGTCTTGTCATTTACACATGTTCTGTCCTTATGTTCTGTTAAAGCCCTTTTACTCCACTTGTTTTTGACGGCTGTAAAACTATAGTGAAATATATATTTTTCAAACTTTTTTTGCTTGAATCTGTTAATCCACTTCTGTTCTGACTAAAAATACCAAATTGAAAAAAATTCTCAGTGTTTTAATATTTTACAGACTTATATAAAAGCTGATTCTCAGAGGAGGTGGAAAATGTGACACAAAATGCCAATTTTTCATATAAATGTGAATATAATCTGGATTTTTTTTTACCCTTTATTACAGTCTTGGGCATGTTCAAAAAATGAGTCCCGACTTTGACTTTGATGATTTTGTAGTTTTTGTGCAGAAGCAGTACAGTTTTTTCTTCCTCTTGTTCTGTTAGCGCCATTTTTTCCCCCATTGACTCCATTATAAACACTTTTTTTACTGCTCTGAAAATCCACTATAAAAGTGTGATTTTACAAACTTTTGTGTTTGTTCCTTCTCAGAAGAAGTGAAATAAGTCATTTTTAGACTGATGATGAATTGTGTGTATTTCCCATTGAAAACAGGCCCTGTGAACAGTAATAGACTAGTTTCCCATGTAAACCTATGGAGCCACCAGGAGACAGGACATGTTTGGATTTAGGAGGCTCCTGGGGGCGTGGCCTCACTGGGGCAGGGTGTAGGTGTGTGGGGGGGCACTGGGGGGTGTTGGGAGTATGTGTGTGAGGTTTAGTGTATGTGCATATATTCAAAGACAGTTATGTCTCCATAATTGTGCAGTAAGAGCTGTTCAAATACACCTTATCTCTATTGTAATAAGGGGCACTACATTCAAATATACATATTGTTCAAAATTCACACACATACTCCCCAACACCCCCCAGTGCCCCCACACACCTCCACCCCGCCCCAGGTGAGGCCACGCCCCAGGAGCCTCCTTAAACAACAAACATGTCTCTTCCATATATGGAGGTCCTGCTGTCCTATATGCCCATAGTTTTGAATTGGAAAAACTGTGTCTTACTCTTCACAGGCCTGTTTCAATGCGGAAATACACATAATTCATCTAAAGTCTAAAAATGAACTTATTTCACTTCTTCTGAGAAGGAACAAACACAAAAGTTTGGGAAAACACACTTTTATAGTGGATTTTCAGAGCAGTAAAAAAAAGTGTTTATAATGGAAGTCAATGGGGGAAAAAATGGCGCTAACAGAACAAGAGGAAGAAAAAACTTTACTGCTTCTGCACAAAAACTACAAATACATCAAAGTCAAAGTCGGGACTCATTTTGAACATGCCAAGGCTGTAATAAAGGGTAAAAAAAAATCCAGATTATATTCACATTTATATGAAAAATGGGCCATTTTGTGTCACATTTTCACCTCCTCTGAAAATCAGCCTTTTATATAAGTCTGTAAAAAATATAAAACACTAGGATTTTTTTCAAATTTGGTATTTTTAGTCGAACAGAAGTGGATTAACAGATTAACCCAAAAAAGTTTGAAAATATATATTTACTATAATTTCAGCCGTCAAAAAGTGGAGTAAAAGGGCCTAACAGGAGATTAGAACTTTTCTAACGGACAAATAAAAAAAAAAAAAAAAAAAGTAAAACCTCTACTATAATAAAATGTCATGGTGTCAAAATCGTTTTTTTGTGGGTTTTTTTGGTTTCTTTTTTTTGTTTGTTTGTTTCTTTTAATCGAATCAAGTTTGAAATTTTGTGTCATGACAACACTAATAAGGACATTTTCAATTTTCTCATGAGAAAAGTTTTAACAAAATAAACGTCTGTTGATGTTTTTCAATTGTTAAATGCTAAGTCTGTAACATTAAACAAGTTTTGGTCGAATTGCTTTACATGGTCGCTAGGAAATTTCGTATGATGACAGCCTTTATGAACAGGAAACCGAGTTGAATTGAGTGAAATGTTCAGTAAAATCACAATGAGCTCAACTTCACCTGGAGAGATCATGAGATGCTTACTGGAAAGTCAAAGCTCTAACCACTCTGCCACCGTCCACACTATCTATAATAAATACAAACTACATCCATGTGCTGTAAGTTGTCCATCAGCTGTGTGCTTTGGGGCAGCAGCGTCTGTAGCATCGATCCGACTCATGTCCCTGTCCTCGAGCTCCAAGCGTGACATTACACCGGAGTTTTTAGAGTGACGGCCCGAGAGCAGAAAACCTCCAAGAATCATCACCAAAAAAGAAGAAGTTGAATGTATCAGCGGGAAGGACACTGCTGCTTCAATCTGTCTCCCATCGATCAGCGACAGCAGGCACTTCAGACAGTCAAACAGACAGACTTCACTCACCGCAGGAGAAAATGACAGAGATTTACCAGGCGTGTGCTCATCCCTCACTCACCAAACTGCACCAAAAATAGGTTTTATATTTATGGAATTCCTCTCAGTCTTTACCTCAGATGCAGTTGCAACAGAACTATTCATCATTTGAAATAAAACACTTGACATTTTTAGGCTGCTTCACATAATATTTTTGATTTGGATCAGATTTGCTTGCCTGGATAGTTCGGTTTGATTAGGTAATTGTGAACGTGCAAGCAAACTTTGATCCAGTCCAGATTTGAAATCTGGTCTGGTTGGAGAGGTCGGTCTCGGCTCTTTGAATTGAGCCCAGGAGCTGTTTTTTGTTTTGTGAAGCAAACGGACCGAGAGTCTTGTGTAAGATCGATAACGAGACAAATAATACACAAAAATACATGAAAGTAACAGGAGAAACAAGTGGCTGATTGAACTATGTATATCTAATTGTGATCACACGACAGTATATCACCGTTATCTTCCGTTATTAACAAAAATATTATAAAATATATATTATAAATCCTAAATGGAACCAAACAACAGTAGCACTACAGCTCACATTACTATAGAGGAATTAGCATATTATTCATCCAATATTTAGTTGTAAAGTTAAATAAGCAGATGGCAGACCTTTCAGAGCCAGATTCACTCAAACAGATGAATCTTTTGTTACGTTTCCGTCTTTACTCCCTTCTTCTTACAGATCTCCTCTCCTGTTTTTTGAAGTGAAAGTCCATGTTGTCTTTGCTCCAACACTTTGTCTGTCACTCACACTGGGCCTGTTAATGTAAGAGTTGTGGGATAGATCCATAAAAACAAAATTTAAAGATTGGCAGCATGTTTGTTTGTGATGTAGCCAAAGCCGTTGATGTAGCAGAGATGCCTGTGTCTTCTTTCCTGGTTGCGTAACATGTTTCTGTCCCACAGCGCCTCTACAGGCCAAAGGCAGATGTGTCTCTACTGCGCTGGTTCGATTGGTAAAAGTGTATAATGTAATTGTACATTGTCCTTAATAAACCTTATTAAAGCTACGGTCACAATGACCCGTACGAATAAAATGGTCGTACGAATCTTACAGGTCGTATGAAATCTGAGTTCGTACGTGGCTCGTGGAGTGGAAACTGTTGTCCTACAGTCTTCTTACGGCAGACTTTCAGCTCTCACCAACAACTCACGACCTCTGGAAACTACGGATCCTTGCATGTGCCCTAAGCTTGTTTAATGGTCTTTGCGGTATCTAATCTATTTTGTATCGCGCGGGAGCTGCGCGATGTCCCTGCGTCCAACTCAAGCCTTTATCAAGGTGTTTTTAGCTATTAAACCTTTCGTAAACCGTACCGGAATAGCAATAACCTAATTGAACACCAGCAAAACACAAATATATTCTGTAGGCTTTGTCTGAAATTTGTTCTGATTGGTTGTCTCTCTCACTCGAAACACAACAAACTCACAAAGTCAAACCTCCGTAAAAACATCAAAACCGCTTGTTTCTTACCTGCGTATTGTAGAGGAGACGCAAAACTCCCAAAGCGAAGACGGATGCTGAAGACTAATCCACTGACATCATTGAATTCATATTAAAAAAGTTTGAAGCACTTAAAATTCCACCGCCAGCGAGCAGAATTTGTCCAAATGTCTACGTCTGTTACAGCTGTTCTCCCCGTGGTTGTGTCCATCTCCAGGCGATTTGCGTTTTCCCCGCGCGCTCCTGGTCCGGTCTGACAGTGTTTCAAGCGATATTCCTGCACGCTCCTGGTCCGTTCCTCTCCGTGCGCTCCTGGTCCGGTCCGGCCGTGTTTCAAGCGATCTCATCCCTTCACGCTCCGGGTCTGGTCCCCGCGCTCTGGGTCCGGGCCCCCTGCGCGCTCCGTCCCGTCTCCGTGCGCCTTGTCCGGTCCCCTCCGTGCGCTCCTTGTCCTGTCCTCCCCGTGCGCTCCTTGTCCGTTCCTTTCCGTGTTTAAAGCTAGCTGCGTTTCCGTCGCGTGCTCCAGGCCCGTGGGCTTTCATACAGATCCCTCGTACAGGCTAAACTGCGCCTCAAGAGATGCGCAGTCTCCAGAGCGCGTCTCTCTCCACTTTGACTCTCCGCTCAGGCACATTGTACAGGCTTTAGTCTCTGCGTTCGTAGACTGGTCGTAGAAAATCTTTAACAAGACCATCGACCTGTCTACGAACTTACGAACGAGCTGCGAGCGCTGTTTTTTTCGTAACAACACCTCAAGAATGACGTAGGAAATGAGAAAAAAATCGTTCGCAGAGAGGTCGTACGGGTCATTGTGACTGTAGCTTTACCTTTAACAGAACCGGGCCAGTTTAGAGAAAGAGACATTGTTGCAACTTTAGTTCCCAGTCAAGCCGAGTCTGGTTCAGTTTGTATTGTGAATGAAGCCTTACACACACAACAGCGACTTTTAAGGAAGCATGGAATTCTTATAAATGTTGTTGAGGAGTTTTTATCAGCTACATATTCATAATTTAGAATTATGGAAGGTTAATACTGATGGTTGCAGGACAAAAAACGAGGAGCTGACCCAGTTTCTACAGTATTCTCGACAAAGCTGAGTTTGTAAATGATCCATAAGCAACAGCAAAGAATGCTACGCCTATAAGTTATGTCTCTGCACAATTAGGGCTAGGCAATTAAAAAAAAAGAGAGATCAAATTGTCACTTATGTGGTTGTAAAAAACTGTTTTGCTAGAAAAAAATGTGTGGTTTGGAGCAAAAGTCAGTTTTAAGCAGAATACAGTATTTATATACTGTATATAAAAAATAATAATAATAAATAGAACTTTATACGTTTTTGTTCTTGTTTATGTTAATACATTTTCTTTGTTTCTGAAAAAGTTAACAAAATAAAATTGAAAATATCAACATAAAGAAAAACATTTTGATTATACAGTATTTTTGACCCAGATCGCCCAGTCGTATGCACAAGTCAAAATGTACTGTTCAACTCCTCTGGTGGCTGCATAATACAAGCATTACACAGTGACTTATCAGTTCCAAAGCTCTGCACAGTCTCATAACTGATGGGAGAACAGCTCATAACAATATCTTGTGCAGCGCAGTGAAGCATCGTACCTCTTAGGCTCTGAAATTAGCATTAGCATCAAGAAAAAAAACATACTTTTTACAAACAGAAGTGACTTCTGGGTAAATGTGCAATTTGTTTGCAAAGTCTTTAACATATGTCAGAGCAGACTGCATTCTAAGTCTTTGTCTTCCCAGAAACTGTTCTTCAAAACGCCTCAAAGGACACTGCAGCATCTGGTTTAACATTCACTAATCAAACTCTAACCTTACCCACTTTAGTTTAGTTTAGTTTAAGGACGATGTTACATTAAAAAGATGGCTGCACCAGAGTTAGCACAGAGCTTTTTCCATCTGCAGTCCTTCACAAATAACAGTTTACATGCTATAAGAAAACATGAAATAAAAGAGACAATGTACGACAATAATACACCCGTATTCAGTAAAAGTTCCATTAAAGGTTACAATATAGCACATACAGTACAATACAAAATACATTTAAAACAAAGTACAAAGTGCAATTCATTAGCAGCATACAGAGCAAGTAGTTAGTTATGTAGACTTCATAAATTAATAAATGTATTAGATTTTTAAAAACAGGGGTGACAGTGGTGTGTCATTGCTCACTTTGTACCTTTTAGTGCAACTACACCTTCTAAACCCATATTGTGTACAGCCTGTTCTCACAGATAAGCGTGTCACATGAACGCAACTTCTATTTTTTGCGTGTGTATTTCACGTGTTTCTGTCCCAGTTCATTTCTATGGTGAATGTAAAGACGTTTATTATTAATTCATACTAACACAATCCTAAAACTTAACTTAACTCCAAGCCTAAGACTAAACTTAGACATTTTTGCAACTTCAGACCAAAACTTAGCTGTTAACCCACAAAAAACCTCCTGTTTGTCCTCAACCACATTACGTGTCCAAAGTAAAACCACGTCTTGGCGTGGTATTTGCATGTAATTCATAAGATTATAGTTTTGTAAGTGTACAGTTAATATCATTTTTTGTTTTGAAAAGTATAAATGTCTCTCACAAAAGTTTGTCAATAGAAAGCCTAAAACATGACACTTCGCCATTTCAAGGTAACAGTTAACGGAACATTTAATCTCATTTTACAATGCTTTGTTGAAATTTGTCAGGGAGTTTTGTGTTTAACACCTTTGTTTTGCTTGTGTTTAAATAAAAATTCAAAACGAATAAACTACATAAGAGAAGTAAAGCTAAAGGTACAACTGGGCAATGACAAAACATCTGCAGAGTTGTGCGTCTCATGATGATGACGTCACTACTTGTTTTTACTGTGCACGGACCACAATGAAAAGAAGAATTGCTCTTACTGTGGACTATATTTTTTGCTTCCCACTATTGACGGCTTCATTGAATGTAGCAGTGTCACTTATTGCTGTTTTGGGAAATGTGGTTTTGGGTTGAAACAAAGTTATTCCTGCAGCTCACTGTCGCTGTGAGATATTTCATTATTCATAGATTTTGGAGCGACTTAGCAAAAAGACCTGTTTATCACCATATTCTAAGAGTCTTCAGTGCCTAATACAGTTATAGTAGAAACTTCAGCCAGAGCTACTGTCAGTTTGAAGAGCGTCTGACAGGTTCGACTAATTTTCAATAAAACATAGTAAACATAAATACGATTAAGATTTCACTAAATATTTAGCTTGTTTTTACCCAGTTTGGCCGTTTTGCTGAAGTTCATTCTTTTGCCCAATAATGTCATGACATATGTGGAGGGGAATCCACAACTGTTACCTAGCAACCACATAAATCTGCACCAAAAATCAACATGAATACCACAGGATTGACAATGCGACAAATTATTATAACTTATAACACTTTACTTGTTTTAAATGATTGTCTAAACTCCAGAAACTGTGTCAGTTGTGTAAATTGTCTTTTTGACGACATGTGGAGGGAATTAAATTACTGCCTGTAATTTTATACTTTTTGTTGTCAATGTCTTATAAACTGCAACTTAACTATGAAACTAAACAATGAAACTGTGATAAATATGGAAGGATTTTCGGTCAACGTCCCTTTCCACTTTACTGCACATGCTCCATGCAGAAAGAGCCACTTAGCTGGGGAAACTTCTTTGATAAAACAGCAAAACAGGACGAGAGCATGCTGTTTGGATCAGGTCTGAACTGGTCTGACAGACGTCTGTCTCCTGAAGCTTGAGACAGGATTTTCCGTGTTTTTTTTTACTCACTTGAATGTAACTTTTAAGAGTTGGAAGGTCAAAAATCATTCACAAATGTTGCAGCACAACTTTTGTTTTCTCACAGTGATAAACTTGTAGTTAGCTGACAACAGCCCTGGCTTGACTTGTTTCCACTGTTTGTGTCTATGAGCAGCAGCTCTTTGGTATTTCTGCTAAAACCACATCAAAAACAGCAGAAACACAAGCATCCATACAT
Source organism: Mugilogobius chulae (assembly GCA_038363315.1). Classification (NCBI taxonomy): domain Eukaryota; kingdom Metazoa; phylum Chordata; class Actinopteri; order Gobiiformes; family Gobiidae; genus Mugilogobius; species Mugilogobius chulae. The sequence continues at coordinate 37,517,424 of CM076399.1, read as the reverse complement.
TAGAAAGAGCTTGTTTGTTTGTCAATATGAACAATATGAAATTATTGTTTTTTGGGCCAAAATACACTTAAGCGTCATTACATTGTGTGAAAGAGACACACAGGGTGATTAATAGTTTAGGTTGAAGGATTTGTTTGGTTATACTACAGTATTTCACCCCAGCTGTGCTTTTAAAACTGAGAAAAATTGGCCTTTGAGTCAAGCAGCTGACAAAATTTGAAAAAATCAGTATCGGTATAGACCAAAGAGCGAAAAAAACATATTGGTCGATCTCTACAAACTATCACACCAAACTAAGTAAAATGTTATAATCATGAGCTTTATTACAAAAGTTATCACCAATAAATTAGGTTATGCAACTAAGATAGTGAATGGAATTAACCCCAGCTGTAATAAACATGTGAGTGAGTAAACAATGAGAATAACAGCCCAACATCTATTCACATTGAATCAAGTCTGCACAGCTTTTAACTCACAAATGAACAACTCATTCATCACATATTAAACCAGACTCACCTGTTGACCTATAGAACCACAGAGAATTGTCACATGACTTGATTGAATAAATATGTCAACACTGAAAACAATAAAATTAAGCTGCACCAACAACAGGAACACAAAACAACATAATCAATCATTGCTCCATAAACAGATACCAACATTCATTTAAACCTGATCCAAACATCTGCACATGCTTTTTATCACAATAGTAATGCCACATCTATCCAAGCACCACCATCTATTCACAATGAGAAGGACAAGCTTGACTGATCATTTGAATAAACATCAAACTTTTGAATATTGCATTTTGCTTGATCGTTGTTCCTCCAGAAGCCGTGCAGGTGACACACTCAACACCGTGAAGCTCATTTGGACATCTCAGTAATCCTCAGACCTCAGACTAAATCCTGTTTGTTGTAAAAGTCTGACAGAAGCAAGCAGCAGCGGTGTGTTTAGGTCGGCTCAGTGAAGCGGCTGGAAGGTGGCGCTCCTTAATCCTGCGTGTGGTTTGTTTATGCTCTGAGAAACACGGATTGCTTTCAGTGTCTGTGTCACGTATTCATTCTTTTACCGCTTGTTCCTGTTCGGAGTGATGAGAAACATTTGTAAGTAAAACTGTTAGCGTAGAGACCCTAATGTTAGTTGTAAAGTTGCTAACGGTAACAGCTTTTCTTAGTTTGAGGCTGTAAAAAATGAATTAAAAGTTATGTGATGATTATGCATGTATACGTGTAAAAAGTAATAATTCAAGTACAATTTCTGCCACAAAGTTGTAAGTCAATTAAACATATAACCCAACTGTGTATATGAGTTGTTCTCTCTCCTCTCATCCATCTCTTTCTCTCCTCTTTTTCCTCTGTTTTTTTCTTTTTTTCTCTCCTTCTCCTCTCACTCTCTTTTCTTTCTCTGTTTTTTCTTCTTTCTCTCTAGTGCCCTATCTGGCATCTCTCTTGCTCTCTCTTTTTCCCTCTGTCTTTGTTTCTTCTTTCATTCTCTCTTTTCTCTCCAACCCCCTCTCTCTTGCTCTCTCCTCTTTTTCCTCTCTGTCCGTTTTGTTTCTTTCTTCTCTCCTTGCTCTCTTTTCTCTCTACACCCTCTCTGTTTTTCCTCTCTCTCTACCCCTTTTCTCTCTCTCTCTCGTGTCTGTCTTTTCTCTCCACCCTCCTCTCTCTCCTCTCTCTTTTCATCTTGTTCTTTTTTCTCTCCTTCTCTCGCTCTTTTTTCTCTACCCCCCTCTCTCTACCTCTCTCTCTCTCTACTCCATTATCTTTTCTCTTTTACCCCATCACCTCTCTTCCCTCTCTCTTCTATCTTTTCTCTTTTACCCCCCTCACCTCTCTACTCTCTTCCATCTCTTGCCGTTTTCTTTTTTTCTCTCTATCTTTGCTCTCCACCCCCTCTCTCTCATTTTTCCTCTCTCTCACCCCCTCTTTTGCTTTCTCTCTCCTTTCTCTCTTACCCCCTCATCTCTGCCCTCTCTTCCATCTCTCTTGCTGTCTCTTCTTTTTCCTCTGTTTTTCTTCTCTCCTCCTCTCACTCTCCTTTCTCTCTACCCCCTCTCTATTTTTTCATCTCTCCTCTCTCTCTTTTTTCTACCCCATCTCTCTTTTTCCTCTCTCTCTTGGTCTCTCTTCTCTTTCTCTTTTCTATCTCTCCCTCTCTCTCTCTCTCCTCTCTCTCTCTCCCTATCATTACTTGTCTCTTATAATTTAAAAGTTGAAAATCTTTTACTCACATTGTCAAGTTATATTAGCACACATGTTTAAGTTAATACAACTTATTGTCCTATAGACTTTTTACAGTGTAAGTGATTGAGACCAAGTCTTGTTGTGCACAAATCAGACCAAGGCAAACTACCTTGACTTTAGCAAACACCCAGTGATTTGATCAACAAAACATATATTTTCTAACCAATCTTCGGCATCTCTTAAGCTTCATAATGAGATTTATCATTTCACCGACACAAAGGCAGAACCTTCATTACTGTAAGACACTTTTAAAACTTTACTCATCTGCTTCAAAGTGAACCAACACAGCTAATGAAACTAACACTCACGCACCTTTAAGTATTGTAAGTACAAGTGAAAGGGTTCAAATGTAAGTCCATTGAAAAAGAAGCATTAATTACTTTTTCTTTTCCTAACGTCTTGTTCATTTGCTCTAGTCGCTTTGTTTAACCACAGTGATGCAGAAAAGAAACACAATATCATAGATTGCTTTAATTACCTAACACCACTTTGCAAAGTACACTCGGCTGTTAATAGAAAATGTAGCCTATTATTGTGTATTCATTTACTTTAGCTCAAAACTCTGTGGAAATGTCAAGCAAAGCCGGTCGTGAAATAAGACTAACTGCTTTGATTATGAACCCAGAAAATGAGTATTTATGAAAGAGATGAAATAATTTGACTTGATGTGGTTCTTTCTCCACGAGGTTCACCTGAGGCTGCACACACTGGAAAATTAAAATGCAAATTTACAATAGCAATTTCCATTACTTAATTGCAACATTGTTTTTAATAATTCAGGTGAATAGGTTTGGTCACGAAATCTTTGTGTTCGGAATAATAGAGATTTGGATTGTATTAACCCACAAAACCCAACAGGGAGGAAACGCACCATGAGACCAGCTCACACCGACAGGCTTTTCACGCACATCTTCAGTTTGTCAGGGAATTTACATGAACTCATTACTCTTGCACATTTCTTTAAATAATAATGTCCTTTGTCTGAATCATATTTAAGGATAAAACTGCAGGCAGCTGGTATCTGTATGGGTGACGTTTCTTAGCAATCTTTTCAAATAAAGACTCGGGATCTGGAACTTTAACTTAGAGACGCACATGTTTTAAATGCCTCGAGAAAAGTATCACAGACTCTCACAAAGACGTTTAACTAGGTAAAAATGTTACTTTGTTCTGCTTTAAAGGAGACCTCATCATTAGTTTACACAGTTTTATTAAGAAAGATTCCTGCGTGTTTGAGTAATCTTGTCTTGTCCTGCAGCTCAGAAAAGCCCTGTCCTCACCTACCACCTATCCCTGCCCACTTGTCTGAGTTTACTTGTGTTTTTTTTTTAAATATAGAGGGATTATTTATCAACACGGAAGATTAGCGCACGCCCAATACGCAGAAAGAGCCACAGCTGATTGACACAAGCTGTAGCAGCAACACTCGCCAGCGCTGTTGTCAGCTAACTACAGGAGTTTATCACTGTGTGAAAAGTTATGTTGCTAAATCAACATTTGTGAATTAAATTCAATTCTACGACTCGTCCACACAGTCTCACTAGATGGCGTACTTTTACCACAACACAAAATCAGCGCATTTTGAGCACGAGTTCACAGCTATTTTAGTACTTCTGTTACGCTGTTTCTTTTAGCACGATATGAAAAAGCGTAAAAATGACACGAGATTTCACAGCGTTATACAAACAGTTTTTGATTGAAGAAACGTGGGGACGTTTTCTTCAGGTGAAACGGGTAAGTTTAGGCATAAAGTTACTAAAATGGGTAAGTTTAGGTTTGGGGCTTGGGGCAGGTTAAGATTAGAATCAGAATTTCATTAGTATTCATAAATACCTCTTCACACGTCCTAACAACCACCATTAAAATGAATGGGGACTGTGACACGTACTATAAATTTACGCTAAACAGCTGTGAACTCGTGCTAATCATACCTAATTTACATGTTGTGTAATGTCGTGGTAAATGTACGCTTTCTTGTGAGATCGGGCTCGACTCGTACATGTTACATTCAGGTGAGTGAAAAAACAGCGAAAAAAACTTGAGGAGCTGGTCCAAACAGCTGCTCTTGTCCAATTTTGTTGTTTTAATCACAGAAGTTTCCCCAGTCAACTAGATGAACAGCATCTCTTTCTGCAGGCAACATGCGCAGAAGAGTGGAAAGTGACGTCAACCAATAATCCTTTTGTTTAGATTCAGAGTAAAGGGTTCAAAATATTCACACAGACACTTTACAACAATACAAATTACAAATTTTAAATCTGCTGCTTGCTACAATAAAATCTTACAATGAAGAGGCGGGGCTTATCAGTTCTGCAGATTTGCACAGGAAGTAAATGGACCTCTTCCTATTTCAAAGCTGTTTTATATTATGTGCTTTACAATTACCAACATGTACATTTATCCTTTATTACTCACTATATTTATTACTAGTGTGGTAGTAGGCTACTTGAGACCAGTCTTGTTCTTAAGATTAGTTTCAAGACCACTTTTTTTAATGTCTTGGTCTGGGTGGCACTTGGACTCTAGTCTTTTCATGTACTTAGGGTCCAACACCGAGAGCACATTTCATTAGCCCCATACTCTGCTAAACTTGCACCAGGACCCAGATGATGATGAGCTCATACCCTGTCCCAGGCACAGTTTATAATCAGCACTGCACAAAAAGACCATGGAACTCAAACTCCATCATGTGTCATGTGAATCAACTCCTAATAAAAAGTTTATCTGTGTTTTTCTTTCTTGTTGTTGGGCCTAATTTCAAGATTAATTTGGAACATCTTGATAAAAACAGTGCTATGTGCCACAATGAAAGACACTGATAAAGAAAATGACAAAGATGGCCTGAATTTGATCTTAACAGACCACTGTGTTGGTCTTGCCTTGGTCTTTACCTTTTAAAAGTCTCGTTCTTGCCTCGGTCTGGACTCTCAGTGGTCTTGGTCTTGTCTTGATTTCAGGACTCTGTGGTCTCTGTCTCAAAACTTGACTACTACACTTACTTCATATAAAAATGACAAAACCTATAAAATGACTAGTAAAAATTGCAGGTTTAGATCAGTTTATATTTGCAAGCCCTCATTGCCTTTCTTGTGTTTGTGTGCTCGTTGACTTCCTGCTGTGAGGACGCTCTCTTTTCCTGCTCTTATATCAAGCCCTGAACACATCCCTTGAACTAACGGCACTTCCTGCTTTAAACGGCTGTGAAGTGAAGGAGAGAGAGAGAAGAGATATAGAGAGGAAGAGAGAGAGAGAGAGTCACTGCTGGCGTTTGTTTGATTCTGAACATTGAGTAAACTTCTGAGGCTTCAAACCAGACTGTGATCAAATATGAAGAGTCTATATGCCACTGGCTAAAGTCTTAAAAGGGCTTTACACAATGTTTACCGTTTGAATTTTTAAACTGCTGGCGGTGATCCAAACTCATTTCTTTTCACTAATACATTCCGAGCATCCCTTTCAGCATGACGAGTTTCAACGTGTTTTTCCACAATTTTCTGATTTCTCTTGTTTTTGAGAATGCTAACAATGCTATTTCCATAATTAAATAACGTTGTTGAGCCACGACAAATTAGATTTCAGGGAAGGTCACAGTACAATCACTGCCACCTGTGATTATAAATGACATCAAAGCCGACAGCACTGTGCTCCACTAACGCTTCATTTATCAAAGTATTTTGACAAGGAGAATTATGGGGGATTACTATACAGTATAATCTGCTCTATACGCTGTCTACATGCATGCAAGTATTTGTCAGGAACACAATAGGATGTACAGTTTCCATAGGTACGGTTTGGGGCCACTGCAGGAGGAGGATCACTCATGACTCACTTCAGTCCCACTTTTAAGTTTCATGACTGGGCAAGAAAAATGCAACACTCAGCAGATATAAACAGAAAATTAATGCTGCCTCGATCCTGTGACAAACCGACACATTTCCAGTGATGAAAACTTTATTTATTGAGCTGATAAACTTAGCAAAGAACACTAGCGCACTAGCATCTCCTGTTTGCACTCTAAGATATTGTAAATCTTGTGCATAATGTGTCCAACGTAACAGCAATTCCTTCCATAAAACAATGTGGTGCAGAGGTGCAAATGCTTCACAGAAAAGTGAAACAAAAAAAAGAAAAGTAACTATAAACCAGAAGGAGTTTCTTGTTGACACCAGGCTGACCCAGCCTGCTTCTACTGTCACTCACAGCTTATGTGTGAGTGATGTAAGCAGGAGTGTAAGGAATCGGGAGCGAAATAATCCAACCTATTTTTTTTTGTCACTTGACGCTGGCGTAGCTGCGTAGAAGCATAAAATACAGAGAATACAGAGAAATCAGGCTTCTACTGTTGTATGTGTGTACTTGCCATCAGCACCACACGTCCTGGGACAGACCTGGACTGTGTGAAGGAGTCCTGCTTCAATAGAACTGCCTGCTCGAGTTTTCATATTTACTATTGAAAACCTCGCGTTTGCCGTGATCAGCCTGTCCAGAGGGGAAATATAAACCTGTCCACGTGATTATTTTCACTATAGACCGGATACAAGAGCAGAAACACAGACAGACAAACTTGAACAGCTTTCCCATTGAAAAACACAGGGTGGGGCAAGCACACATATTCTGCTGCAATTGGCGGTGTGGCCACTCACGCGTGGACGCACGGCTGTCATTTTGCTTGTTCATGCACGTCATTTTTGTCGCTTGCTCTGTGTCTGGGCCCTTACCCCGAGTGTACACTGAGTGAGAGTTCGGTGCAGGTTCGGACTTGTGTGGGTCCCGCAGAGAGAGAAAGTGTTTAAAACCGATCCACCTTGGAGCACTGCTGGTGCAGGTGGGAGAGTTGTGCAGGTCTGGGGAAAGAATCCGCATGAAGTCTATTCTTCCCAGAGACTGCAGTGGTCTGAGGCTGCTTTCAAGTTATAATACGATTGTGAATGCACATGGCTTTGGGCAAAAACAGACCTCAGTAGACTGCATCTGGTGGAACAAGCAGTTAACAAAACCTGCACGAGTCCCGAACCGAACCCTCCTCGCAATCAGTGTACATCCAATAGACAGTCAAGTGGTTTCCCATCAGGAATTGAGTGCATGAAATGACGTGGGGGAAATATGAAATACAATCTTGCCTGATATGCTAAAGCTGCAGAAATGCTCAAAGTGAGTTTCTATGATGTGTTGACTTAAAAACAAAGATCAAGGACATGCAGAACAGTGTTTTCTGAGGCTCAGAGGTGAACAAAAAAGATCTCACAGACAGAACTCCAGCTGTGTTTTTGTACCACAACAAGCTTAAAAACAGAACCTGCAAAATGTGTCCTTTTAAAACTGAAGAAAAACATAAAAGACTTAGCATTAGATATTAACAAATAATTCAGTAAAAATACTCAAAATCTCCTTTTCGTCCACAATGTGCAGTATATTTATGTGGAAGAAATAAAAATCGTTTCTATTGAAAGTATGTTGAGAGCGCAAATTCAATCCCCTAAACTGAATATAAATACTGTATAATAAAAATGTATGTTAAGAATTAAGATTTTGAGTAAAAAGAGGCTGCAAACCAAAAATAGTTCCAGGCACATCCTTCAATGTCAGACCTTAAAATCACTGAAGAGTATTTCTCACACACAAATGTGCAAAAGCTAAGCCAGGATCACATCCAGCGCAATGCATCAAAGAGAAAGAGTGTCATTGCACCAGGAGAAGGAGATGGAAGTCATATTCTTCCATTATGACACAATTAAAGTCAGATTACAGAGCCCGGGTTGCGTTTTCCACATCTTTTTCACTCTATTTCGGCTGAGTTATGACATTACCATCACAATTCCCCACTATATTATTCAGTTCATAACACCGGGTTGACGTCTGAACAGCCATTTTACGATTCCTTTTTCATTTTGCGTCATTAGTAATTCAGCTCCGGTCCGCCTTAAATCACAATTACAAAGGCAGCAACACGAGTGAAATGGATCCAGTTTAATACCAATTAGCGCCACTGTCGGGTTTTAAGGCGGCGCAGGCTGGAAAAAGGTTTTATGGGAGTTTTCGGGCATCAAAGAAAGTTTAACTGTGGGTAATTAGCAAACTTCTGGAGTACAACATGGTAGAGACAGGCAGTTAAGTCGATGGTGATGGATAGAGGAACATCTGAGTTGTTCTAGTCTTTCATTTGCAATTAAACGATCAGAGCTGTAGTAAAATAACAAGGCGTTCAGCAGAATACTAAGCAACGTCAGTCAGAAAAGGCAGCGCTGGAAGTCCTAAAAGTGATACAAGTAAAAGTTTAATCCAAAATAATTGGGCAAAACAAATACAGTTCAATAAAAACGGGATTATTTAGTGGAGATTTTGATTGCAAACAATAATATTAACCACAAACACGATCAACTTCAGTGACCTTGTTAGCTCCTCTTATTGATCTGGCTCTCATCAGTTCTAGATCAATAAAAATGTCTCTAATCTTTTGAGCTCATCTCTTTTTATTCAACAGGACTAACAGTAGAGAGAATAAAGTGAGACGGAGACTGCAGTGATCAAAAATGTGAGACAGTAAAAGGTTTGAGTTGTCAGAGGCACACACACAGACACTCACAGCATGAGGTCTTAAGACCACCTTTAACACTAGAAATATGCAACTGCTAGGGCTGCATGATATATATTAAAAAATATATATTGATATCGCAATATTGCCACCTTAAGCGCCACCTTAAATCTGCGCCTCTGATGGTGCTGCTGCTGCCCATGCTGCTGCTTAGCTTAGCTACAGCGAGCCGCAGTGAATGGTGGGAACTACTACTGTAAACAGAAGAAAAGATGAGCGCAGACGAAAGCAACAAACTCCTTAACTTCCTAAAAACACTGCATCCCGACAATTCTTGACTATTTTTTTTCCAAGACAAGTCATGCCGGCTCGAAACAGACGCCACATCGAGGGGTAATTCAACTGCAGCCGCTTCGAACAACACTACAAGGACACCATAAAAAATGTACAGGCTGTGGCCTTTTGATTCCACCATGTTAATGTTATGTCTTTAGTTAACGTTAGCTCTGAGTTAGCATATCAACGCTGCTAACAATGGATGTAGGGCTAACAATGACATAACCAAACAATAAACCACGGAGCAAACAGATTAAACACCACTCTGTTCAACTTTTCTCTGCCTCAGCATCATCTCAAAGTAAGTCCTGCGTGTGTATCTTGTAATTCTGTGTGTAGCAGGCGTGTGTGCGTAATACCTGTGTTTAGTGCTGCGTTCTCTTCTCCTAAAACAACTTTAGTGGCTCATGATGGTTTAAAACCAAATTTAACATGCACAAAAACTATAGTTGTGATAAAACTGTGACCTGTCAGGCACTTTAACGACGCACAAGCTCATCTGTAGTATCTGTGTAAACTCCAGAGGCAGCGACTGCAGTTGACATATTTTCACAGAATAACAAGCAACTAAAAAAGCATCCTAAAACATGACTGCACTTCAATAAAAATAACTTAATAAAATAACTAAGCAATTACTGTATTATTGTTTTAATAGTGTAACAACTTAAAAAAAAAATGCACAGAGAATTTCTTAAGTGAAAAATAATATTGCAAAAATATCAACTATTGCAATCTTAGAGCCCGTATCGCACAAATGTTCAATATCGTGCAGCCCTAGCAACTACTTTGATTTGTTGTTTAAAAACACAAATTTAATATAAAATACAATCATTTCTTTATCATGTTTTTTCAGGACAGAGACATAAAAATAAAACAATCCGTTTCTAACTCACTCAGATGTCACTCACTGTCCGAGTCACAAGTTAAACCGCTGGAATGAAAACCTCGCACTCGAAAACGGGGCCAAATGAACGTCTAAAAGGGCCCCGAAATGAGCAAGTCACCTCTGAAAAAAAGAGTCATATTTTGAAAGCAAGCGACGTGAAGTCCATTTGTGCTGCGTGTGAGAGGGTCCCATTAACCGCGCGGCCTCAGAGAGAACTAAAACGCATTACCACTAAAACCTATTACGACCCAAAGAGCTGAAAATAGCCCAGACTGCTCTTGTTGTGACTGCACACGCCCATCGAGCTCTGGGGTCGTACTCTCTTTACTCCTGCTGTGCTTAGGCGACAACCAGAAGGCAAGTAACTATTTTTACTCAAGTGCTGTACTTAAAAGGTGCACTCTGTAATTTTTCCACCAAATATAGACGTTAAAATTGTCGTGTACATTTTATTTTTGCACAAAACAATCAATGAAAATCTGTGTTTTTACTTTGAGTGGGCTTGCATGAGGGCTGGAGGAGGGCTACTTTTGCTGGTTTCCATAGAAAATGATGTTCATTTAGTTGTGTTTATTCACATTACAGCATCAAACATGTTATCCCCATCCAAAATGTAAGTATGGTTTTAACCTTCAGGAAACAGATTGTCAGACCAGTTCATTTCTGATTAAAACAGCTAGCTGTTGTCACGTTTATTGTTTGATTAAAAAAGTTTCCCCGTGTAAGCAGATGGAAAGGATTCTTTCTGCATTACACATGCGCAGTAGAGTGGAAAGTGGCGATGACCAAAAATCTCTCTATACGAAGGTCTGGTTCTGACCACAATGTGTTTTTTTTTTTTGCATCTGTTAAAGTGAAATATGTCGGTATGCTAAAGGAAGTTAGCGTATGCTTACAACAACAACAGATGAAATTAGTAGAGGTTGGTGAACAAACTGGACATTATCAGACGTAGACCAGGGCTTTCTCTAGCTAAGCTCAGACCAGACTGAAGTCCTCATCTTTGACCCACAAAATGAAAGTGTCAGTCACGCTCTCTCTCTCCTCTAAACCTTCAAATCAAGTTAAAAAAATCTGTGGTAACAGATATCTCCAATTCTTTTCTCTTCCTTTCTGAGCATCGACACCTTCAATAAGAGCTTAAACCCAATCAAAAACAAACAAATATTAGAAAATGCCACAACAGCAAACAGTGTGTGCGATTGAAATCATAAGCTGCAGTTACAATTCAATTACACGTCCTGAGCCGGAGGAATTCAGCAACAAGATTAGATTTCGGAGCCTTGTGCCTCCTTTAAAACAAGAGCTCTCCACGAAAACCAAACCACATAGAATATTCTTCAGTCTGTGTGTGGAGCCGAGCCACACTAACCAGCCTTTTCACGCCACATTTCAGATGGAAAATTTAAGCTCTGCAAATTGGTCTGATCCCATTAGAGAACGCACTCATGTGGTGCCATTTATACTTGAAATTTGGAGGTGTTTAATGTGATTTTAGAGTCCGAGAGAGAAAATTCTCATAAGTCTACAGGTACTAAATCTAATTCTAGTTAATATTTGACACAAGATCAGAGGATAAGAACAAATACAGTATGTTATCTCAGGTTGGTCCTGGCCAACACACATCTCTGTTCGCTGATTGATCCATTGTAAGGACTTTAACTAAAACCAGCCTGGCTATTGCCATTAACAAGTCCTGTACCAGATTTTTTTTTTGCGGGTGTCGTTACACTCTTTGTGGGCCGCCCCTTCGTCATTGACAGAGGCAAAGAAACGATGTGTTAAAACTATGGAAACACTGACAAAAACATATCAGTTTTAAGTTAAGTTTAAGTCATTTCAGTTGTAAATGATTACATCTTGTGCGATTGGCTGTTCTAACAGGCAAGGTTGTAAACCTAATGTAGCTTCAGATCGTTTATCTTTTGATGAAGACGGAACACATCAATTGGTGGCAACAATAAATCAAAAGAACTAGAATCCCAATCAGATTTTTATCTGATAATGTTTAAAAATGCATGACATTTAACGTGAAAAAAAAAACGCAATGCATATTTGAAACAACCTGCGTGGCTAGTGCTAGCCTCACGTAATCTATAGCCAAGCTACTGAAAACTAGACTCGTATGTTTTACACTGCCCCAGTGTAAGACAAAACACTGTTAACAACATAATTCACAAGAGGGTAAAGTCAGGCAAACTTGTAGGTTTGATCAAATCGGTGAACATAGCTGGAGGAAGAAAGTAAGGGTCGGCCTCTAAGCTAGAAATCATAAACTTTTCCAAATACCTTGCTTTGTGCGTGCCTAAAAGATGTCCTACTTACACAGACAACTGTACTGAACATGCACAAGTAAATCTGTGAGAATTTGTCAGTTTTGCGCTCTCTGTAATGCTGCGTTCATGCACTTTTGCCCTTTGTCATGGTGCACCCACGTGATCATGTGACGTAGATGCGAAAGGTCAATACTTGATGCTGGCTTCTAACAGTTGTTAGATTAGAATTTTAACTCAGGCCCACACTAAACCTAGCACAGACATTTCAGCAAAAAACACACATAATCCACAGACATCACAAGTCTGAAACAACACTTTTTGAAACTATATTTTCCAGACTTTCGTCAAAGCCACACATTTTTTTTCTTTATTTCACAACATGGAAAAATAAACACATAAGTCCACCACCGAGATTGTCTCTATAAAGTTCACATGAAGCATAAATCCAAATCTTTTTAGAGGTTTTGGTAAGTTTGCCAAAATAAGAAATATCTACAAAGTTTCCATAATTGTTTTTTTGAGCCAGGCAGCAAAGTGACAGGTCTGAATTGACAAACAGCTCCTAAAGGTTAGTAGCCAAAACTCAAAGATGGTTGCCTGTCATTTTATAGGACGAGTGGAAAAGGTGAACATCGGAACTGGCCATGTCCCAATCAAATAAACATGCACCTTTAACAGCTCTTTTAGCTTGAAAAGCTTTTCTAGGATGAATAAAGCAAAAACAAGTTCTTATCATTACAATAGTTGTACAGATGGTCATGATTCCAGTTGCTGAAGCATGACTCATTCAAAAACTCGACACTTTTATGTTAAATAAGCATTTGTGCCATTTAAATCTGGTGGAACAAGCTAATGCTACGAGCTAACATCTGGAATCTGACATTTGGCTGTCGTCTGGTCATGATTGAACGCCTCACTTTTCTCATCGACATTCATCTGCAGTTTCCGCCAAACAATGAGCGTGTGCGAGATTTACACAAAGACATAAAGATGCAAAGTCACGAGTAAATCAGGTAAATAAAAAGAGACATATTTGGCAAAACACAGGTTGTAGTTTAATCTAAAGCAAAACATAAGCAGATAAGTTTGAGAGCTTGTAAATGAAGCTGTCGTATGTTATTTGCAATCCAGTCTTGCGATCCAAGCCTGTTCCATCAACACTTCTGACACAACAGCAAAGCAGAGACAACAAAAGATGTAATTCAAAATAACAAACAGCATTTTGAATAGAGAAGAGTTCCAAAAAAGTTTTACAGTGTTGCCAGATCATGGTTTTTGCACAGAATTGTGTGGTTTTTAAGAGCTGCTGTGATACTTGGTGTCTTTTTGTTCATGTGGTGGAGAGTGCCGGCCAAAGCAGAGGAGTTCAAGTATCTCAGGGTCTTGTTCACGGCGACTGAAGGATGAAGAGTGAGATTGACAGGTGGACTGGTGCAGTGTCAGCAGTGTTGAGGTCGCTAAATCCAACCTGAGTCAAAAGGCAAAGCTGTTGATTCATTCTACGTTCCAACTCTCAACTATGGTAATTAGCTTTGGGTAATGACCGAAAAGACAAACAGTTGAAATGTGTTTCCTTTGGAGGGTGGCTGAGCGCTAACTTAGAGATAAAGTGAGGGCAGAATCACACGAGAGGAACTTAAAGCAGAGCCACTGCCCCTCCATGTCGAGAGCTGACGTACCTCCTGAACGTCTCCTGGAAAGGTGGGGATAACACACCGGGAGGAGACCCTGGGGAAGACCCAGGACACGTGGAGGGACTATGTCTCTTGGCTGGCCTGCAACGCCTCAGCAGACTACTGAAAGAACAAGGCAGCCCAGTCTTTGAAGAAAAGAAAGACTTACAACAAAATGTCAAAACGTATGATAAGCACATTTTCATGGCTTTTTTTAAAGTCAATATGCTATGAAAAGTAACTTCAAGCATAAATATACCAATTAAACCCAAGCAAAATGTTCCCATTTGTTTTACGTTTTACGTAACATTATGATTATAGTCGTATGTTTTTGACCTTTGGTTGTAGTATACTGTATGTACGTTTTCTTCAGAGACTGCATTGGTGGAGGAGTGGTGTCTGAACAGGGAAGTCTGGGCGTCTGCATTCAACCCCAGATAAAGTCGAGAAAATGAAATAGAACAAAAAACTTGCCCTGCTAATAGTGATTTAAAGGCACTACAGATCTCCTGCAGCCACCATTAAGACAATGAAGAAACAATGGTAACTTATGTGAGCAAATCTGAAATTTAGCTTCTGTAGTTCATCATGGTCATTATATAAAGTCGTGAACAACAAAATTATTTAAAATCACATTGGACATTTGCAACCATTTTGTGGCTCGAGTGTATTTGTTAAGAGTTTAGATCACATAAACCACAATGTGAGTCTGTTTTTTCTGAAATTCATATTGACTTACTAAATTCTCATACCACTAAAATCCTTGTCTGATTATGTTACAAAAACAAGCATTAAAACTATGGACAGGTATTGATACTTTAAACATGTACATAAACAGCATATTGACATAGACTTAAGAGATACATTTTATTTTTTTCTTTCTAAAAATAGCTTATAGCAGCTTGGAAACACTCGGAACACAGTGCAGTTTGTTCCATAAAGTCACAGCTCTGAACACGACAGATCGACACCGCTTCTGCTCTGGGAACGAGCGGAGCCAAGTGCCCATGAGCTGCTTTTCTGGGCCAAAAGTTGAGCTGATCTCTCACATTATGCACCAGGAAGTCCAGGACGTTCCTCAAAGGCTGAACTACACAGCTTTACTTATGTTTGTTTAGCTTTTCTTCCACAGTTCATATTGTGAACCTCTGTAGACTGATTTTAACCATAGAAATAAAATGTAAAAATAATATAAGGGCGCATGGTAGCAGAGTGGTTAGAGCTCTGGCCTCCCAATGAGGAGATTGTAGGTTCAACTCTGAAGCCAAGTCAACATCTCAAAATCTCTCTGAGAGGGTTTGCAGGTCCTCACTGTGTTACTGTGGGTTCTGTTTGGGTACTTCCTGGCCAGGTTGGCTACACCTTCATTCAATTTCATTTCACTCCAGCTACTAGGTCAGGTATCACAAGACTGCAAACGGTTTCCAAAAAGCAGGTAGTACAATCATTCAATCAGTGAACAGGAGCGAAGCGGTGTGTTTGCCAGAACCAACCTGAGCTGAGATAACTATGTTTCCCTTCTTTGACTTGTGACAAATATTAAATATTGTACTTTTTAATTTGTAGGTTTATCTCACAGAAAAGGCAACTTCCTAGACAACAAAATATCCAAAAATCAGCAATTAGTGAAATAAAATGTGATGCGATATCAGACAGTTTTGACGAAATGAAACAAAGCTGATGCATCAGGCTTCCTGGTTTCTCCTCTAAAAATATGCATGTGCAGGTCAGTTTGAAACACTGTAAAACTCCTCTTCTATGACTTAACCCTTTGACGAGCTGGCCACTGTTCAGAGTGTGCTCTCGCCTGAGGACCAAAGTCACCCAAGAGCGTCTGACTGCAGGCTTGTATCGTCCACCTCCCTCTGCAGACCTTTTGCTACAGATCAGAATCACTTTTTCGTCCACACCGGAAGCCCATTTATTGCCACCTCTCGTGTGTGGCTTTGCTAGCCAGTGTAAATGCCCCAAAGATTGTATGGTTAGGGTTAGGATTAGGATTGGGTTAGATCAGGTAATTTTGATAAAAGTTCGAGAAAAGTTGAGAGTTGTGTTTAATTTTTTTGGGTGAAATCATTCAAATGATTCAAATGATATATCCAAAATGCATTTGTATGACCTAGGTTAAGGGTTCACTCGTTTTCAGTTGACCTCTGAGCTGTCGCTGAGTTCAAAGAAACTGCTGATGCTGTAAATTTGGAGCTTCAATGGATACCAACTCAACACAGAACTGGGATGAGTACAACAGTAAATGGCATGGACCATAGCTGACCAAAGACCAATCAACTTGAAGATGCCTACAGAGGAAGAGGAGAGACTCTGGGATGAGATTAAAATGGTCCCATTCTTTGCTTTCTTGGAGCACGGTGGACATGGAAGTCAACAGCAAGGAGAAGGACAAGAGCAAGATAGAAATTTGCGGGTGTAGATTATGAATAGACATGTTTTTGTAATTTGGTTGTTTCCTTATCCTAAGTTGAATATTTTTAGTCTTTTTTGTTTTGTTAAACAGGGATTACAGTCGGGGATAAATTTCTCCATTAACAATGTACGTCCGCCCACCTCTCGTAAAAAAGGAGAACTTTTTTACGAGAGGTGGGCGGGACGGAAGACGTCTGCAGCCAGACACTGCACTGGATCCTCCCACAATTATGACATCAGAAACAGCAGAGGAGCAAAAATCAAATTGTGAGCTTTTTGGTTTTGGTGAAATTGTCATGTGATTCACCAATTCTCTGTTTAATGTAGATATTTTTATGTAGATATATATAAAATCGTGATGATAGTTTTTCACATTGACAAATACAAAAGTACGTAACAAAACGTACAAAAAGAAAAAAATTGCATTTCCTTAAAAACACCAATTTTCAACAAATTTTGGTGCTTTGAGGCCGAATCGCAAAGACAACTCATTGGAACAACAATAGCTAAACAACAATTTCACATAGCCATAATTTAGTTCACGACAATGGGTTTTGAGTTGATTTTTAATGCTAACTTCATTAAGCAACTACAATATGTTAGCACAAAACTCAGTCATCTTCACACACAATATCTTAACACCTGACTCCACACTTTAAAAATAATCTGTAATAATACCAGCGCGATGCCGGAGGTGAGTGGAAATTAGCAACTTTGCAAGAGCTCGAAGTGCAAAAGTGCATTGTGGGTCTCTCCAGAGAGCAGAGAGACAAATGGTAAGTGTGAGAGGACGTGGTCTAATATATAAAGTAGTCACTGTGGTGCAGAATATGCAAAACAAGGCCTGAAGTCTGCAAATCCCTCGTGCACTTGTATAATGCTTTCTCTTAATGAGTTTATGGATTTTTGCATAGTTCTACATTATGCCTGCATGTACTGTCCAGGGACCGGCATCATGTGGGTCAAACTAAAGGCCTTTTGTAGTACTAGCACTTAGCAATCGGTTTTCTTCATTGTGAAAAGTCTGTGGAACTTTTTAGTGAAATAAAACATACTCTAACAAAAGCAAGATTTTTAATTTTATGTTTTTGTTGGACTAAAACATAGGGTGTGCACACTAGAGAGCAGTTAGAGCTATGGCTTCCCAAAAAGAGAAAAAGGGTTTGATTTTCGTTTTGGATAAAAATCTCAAAATCTTTCTCCACATTTCATTAACATTGTGTTGTTTGTGTAATTCCTAATTCATCCAGGAGTGATCCACAGTAAAAACGGCTACAAAGCTGGATAGCGTATTTAAAGAGACGATTCAACTCTCATTCGAAAGTCATTTTCATTCTGATGACCTGGGACTTGTCGTATTTATAATAAACTGAGTTTTGCCCTGCCCCTGAGGGGGAGCTACACCCTAAAACCTGCTCATATTCAGTGGGTCCTTTGCTTCCTCTCTATTGTTGTCTGCTTCCTCTCCATTCTCTGCTCAGTCAGAACAATAGACAAGAAGCAGACTGACAATAGGGAAGGAGCATCCAGCAATAGAAAGAAAGCAGACAACAGCAGAGATGAAGTAGACAACAACAGAGAGGAAATAGACAACAGCAGAGGGGAATCAGACAACAACAGAAAAGAAGCAGTTAACAATAGAAAGGAATCAGGTAATAGAGAGGAGGTAGACAGCAATAGAGAGGAAGCAGACAAGAACAGAAAGGATGCAGGCAACAACAGTGAGGAAGAAGACAACAGCAGAGGGGAAGTAGACAACAACAGAGAGGAAGTAGACAACAACAGAGAGGGAGTAGACAACAACAGAGAGGAAGTAGACAACAATAGAGAGGAATCAGATACTAGAGAGGAGGAAGACAGCAAAGAGGAACAGACAAAAGAGAGGAAGCAGACAACAAAAGAGATGCATAAGACCCAATGAACCAGTTTATTAACAGGTTTTATTGTGTACACTAGGAGTTCATGAAGTTCATTATTAATTTGGAGTTGTGTGTCTAAAGCCTGTCTATGCCTTAAATAATACTTTCTTTATCTAAAAGGAATGCTGTATGTGTTCTGTTTTGTCACGATAAAATTTTTGTTTTGATGGGTCACAATTACAATATGTCTCTGATTTTGTTTAAGACTCACAACAACAAACTACTTTTTCTGTGAATTTGATAGAATAAATTGGGAGTTTATTAAGAGAATGAATAAAAAAGTCCATATTTCCATTCCTGGGTCCGTAAAAAAAAAAAGACAAAAATGACAAAACTCACCTTTTTAGGACTAAAACAACAAGCTGCTGCTTACTTCTTGTGACTGAGAAATGACAGTGGAAGTAACCACGAACATAACATAACAGCTATGAAGGAACACATGAAGATCAAACCCAACACTAGATCGATTTCATACAATTTTCATGGAACGCTGCAATAAAAATGTTTAAGACTGACTTTTTTCTTTTCATGTGACAGTCAAATAATTCTGTATGATTTGTTGTGAGAAAGTTCAGTCAACTGGATGAAAGGCGACAATGGGTTATCTCTCGAAATAGTTTTGTCATTCAGGGCCTTTGCTTTGCTCAACCCTCCGAGACCAAAACTCGTTGAACTCAGATTAAAGCCCTTTATTAAAATGTGAAAGTTAAAGTGACACAGAAAGTCCATATCTTCTTCAGCGCTTCTGATAACTGACGCGGTACAAAACGTTATGGGCTGTTTAGCATTCAAAGGGCTAGCGCCGCGCGATAGCTCCTCCTTATCACCACAAAGCCTTGTTCAGCCATATTTAATTACCTCCCGATTTGAATTCCCGGGAAAAATATGAGCATTTTAGATAAATTCCCAGAACCGTTTTGCTTTTATCTCCACTTTTGAAAGTTATTATTTAACTCCGCGCAGGCTGTGATGAAATAAAGACCTTAATAATTCATTTTAAGAGTTTTAGGACAACTTTATGATACGCTTTTTCTTTCGGGCAGTCATCAGATGCCTGAGCATTGGACATCTTTAATCAAAATTTAGCACAGTCTCCGATTATACGAGGCGGTTTATTAGCACATTAAAGAAGAAATGGACATTTTTATCCAAAATTGATGGATGGGTGTAGTCTGCAGTTGCACAAAGACTGCGTTTAAATTAAAACCATATGCCAAAGTGGAAACATCAGCCTAATTTTTGTTCGTCTGGCAGGGCGAAGAGTCGATCCATCTCATCTCTCGTGAGTTAAAAAGATGAGACGCAGGCCCAAAAAAATGGAGTGGAATTGGGATGATCATAATTCATTTTTAATGTCAGCATTGTCGGGCCCATCAGCGATTCAAAGGGATTCTTGCTCAGATAAGGGAAAGGTTCGCCAATTATCCCGCTGGTGTCGCAAGTCTTTTCAAAGCAGTCTGTCTGTTCCAATCTGAAAGAACAAAGCCGGGTTCTCAAACTGTGGTTCAGGAAGTCTAAGCAAGTAAGATAACTAGACTATTTTAAAGAACAAATACCATGCATCAAAAATATTTGTGGAACAGAAAATTAAATGTGTTGTAAAATGTGTTTCCCACTTTAGGAATTTAGTTACTTTAGTGCATTAAGGTTGAATTACACTGGGCACAGGATTTACATTAAAATTTTGTATTTTTTTTAAGTGTTTTACCTCGACAAACAGGAAACAGCTGATGCTAATGTGCAAGTCAATCTAAGCAACAAATAAAGTTTCCATCACGGGAAATGCAGCAGTTTGTCACAGGATAACTCGGCGTTTGGTGAAGATCATTATTTCATGTTTCTATCTGCTCTTTTCTGTCTGCTTTTGCCTGAACTTGTGTTTTCTCTTGTCCAACCATCGTTCCTAAAGGGGGAACGCAGTGAGGTCTGCTCCAGGGTCCAGGGTGAAGGCAGGACCAAAAGGAGCTCACTATCGACCCAACAAACAGGGCAGAAGGGTCATTTCGAGCAGTGGAAACAGCATAGAACCGTTCCGTACCGTCCAGACACGATCCCCTGGAAACTGGGCTCTAGTTTTCTAGTGGTCTGCTACGGACTGAGATGTGAAATTAGACACTGAGATGCACCATGGGGATCCTTATTACAAGAAACTTACCAATTCTACTGTATAAGTGTTAATTAGGAGGCTGGCCTTTCCTCTAGGAGAAAAGCTTCTCATGCAGAAACTGAGACAGACTGGGACAAGACCTGATGAACAAGGACTGAGGACTGGGAGGAAGGAGGAAGGAGCTGGCTGACTGACAGGACAATGGATTGACTATATTACTTTCATGCATAAATGTATTTTAATAAATAAACATACTTTTGTGCTCAGAAAACTTCTCTAGAGATTTAGATTTTTTCATTTGGAATGCAAAACTCCATTAAAGCACCCTTACACATAATACAACATCAACATACTTACATACACAGTCATCCATATTCATGCCCATATACATAATGTACAGCGAGCATAATTATAATTACGTTTTTTCTATTTCTTTTCCATATGTATTTATACAAACATATACTGTTTACACATGTATGTAAAATAAAAGAAGATTTACTTTCTTCAGTCAACGAGGTAAGTGGCAATTGCTAGTGTTAGCTATCACCAATACATTTAACAGACTTATTCTTTGTCTAGCAAGCAAGTTCAGAATCCTTTAAGCCAGCTGCATACTAGAGGAGTTAAGGGTCTTTCGTAATTTTTTTGACGTGCCCAAAAAAGAAAAGGCCACAGACAGTACAGTTACAACGATTATTTGTCTCACAGTCACATCTTATCGCAGGAAGAACACAGACGACACAGACTTGTGGAGTGCAGCAGTGAGAGAACAGTGCTTGTGTCACATGATTGAGCGCAGAGTGTTTTCTTTTGTGTGCACGGGTATAAAAGTGAACAATTAAACACGTATGAATTAAATCAGGTTTATAAAGGTCACAGGAGAGCAGAGGGTCAATAGAGGTCAGGACCTGTTACGCTGACGGAAAACTTAGTGTGCAGAAGGTTTTAAGTTTCATTCCTTTGATTTACAACATCACAATCTTCAACAATCCAAAACCAACACAATATCTATGATACAATATTATTTTTTCTGTTCCCTAATATCCGTCACTTTCTCCCACTCTTTTATATCCTTGATAAACCACCTATTTTTTATAATCCAAAGTAAAGGAACTCGCTGCAGCTCAGAGCGAGGGTTTATGATCTGTATCTCTTTCACATTTTGATCTCAAAATTGAAAAAAAACAAGAAAAAACGACTTCATTTTCCATTGATCCAAAGCAACAACTCAGAAACATGCTACAAAAGGGTGCTTCATGTCTCCTTTTTGAAGATTAACAGTCAACATTGCCCCTCCCAAAAGCACCAGAATCTCTAAATAATTTATCAAGCATAAACACCAAACGCCCCAAACTTTTATCTCTCGACTTTCTGATTTTCTTGACTTTGATTTCCCTTTGTACGTCTGAAATCTCCGCTGTGATCCCAGCCTTTTGTAATCTGGAGTGAGCAGACCATGCAGCCTTCCATCTCCTGAGAGTCTCCTTTTGGCTCGAGTCGCTCCATTTCACTCCAATACGCGCTTTATTGATGGAGCTTCAGACGCAAAGACGCTGGATTTTGGGCCAAGCGAGCCGCCGTCCAACTGGACACGGATCTCTGTACACGATCCCAAACGAGGAGAGATAATTAAATAAGGTAAACACGTTGGAATTTCCCCTCGTGAAGTGGAAGGCTGTTGGCGACGGGAAGCCGAGACGTTTTAATGATCCGTGAAAGCGATAGATTCAGAGCCAGCGGATAAGTGGGGCTGAAGGGCTTTGGCCGGAGCAGAGACGGACAAGAAGAGGACATTTTGAACAAAGACCAAAAGGATTGGAGTGGGCACTAAAGAGAGGAGTTGTATGAAAAGTTAACACATGGTTCAGTATTCCTTTTTTTTTTTATTAAATCAAAATTTTATTTTGAGAGGACTGATGCTAACCATCTTAAGGACAAGAAAAGTTAAACAGCATATTTAAACAAGTTTCAAGTTTGTCAAAAGGCGTCCCAAAAGAACTAGTCCCAATGTTTCTCCAAGCTCTGTTTGTGTTTGTGTTCAGTCTCTGAATGGGTCTAACTGGCTTTAGCATTAGCATCTGTATAATCTGAAACATTTCGTTCGAATTAAGTAGTAAGTGGTATTAAGATTGTTTTATTTATTTTTTGGTGATGTACAAAAGCTAAAAACATTACTGAAATTAACATTAAACAAAATTATTCACAGTAATTCCAAGCAAGCAAAGTTAGGCTATTTACAAATGAAAGAAATATATTTTGTGAGTTACTGCTTTAAACGTATAAAACATGTTTCCAAACAAAGTTAGCATTGTTAAGTGTTTGTGTCACCAAAAGGTTCCTGGTCTGACTGAAAGTACCTGTCCCAGAGCAGGAGCTAAAAAGTCCCTTAAGTGTGGCCACAGTCCATCCGACTCTGTGTGAACACTCATATCAGGCACTGTAGAAAAAGTTTGTACAGGTGCCTGGTTTAGCAAGACAGTACCTGTGTGACCGGTGTAATTCTCTGTATATGGTGGTTTGGTTTCTGATTGTTGGTGCAGGAGTGAACCACAGGACACAGCCGAGCGATTGGAAGTGGTCTCCGTTTAATCTGGATTACAATAAAAGTGAACAGTGTCAACGTGCTGCAAATGGTGCCCAAACTACAAAGAAAAGACAGTGACATCGTCAGTATTTTCCAGACTTCTTGCGTCAATAAAAAAAACATCGGAAAAACTCAAAGGCTTCATATTGACCAAAATACAACAATAGCTTGTTCAACGACCAAAATAAAGGTGAATACTGATTAAAATGCACTTAAAACACAGATTACATTGGATAACCAACTTTTTTCCACACGAGAGTTTTCAAGGGAAAAGGAAGTTACGACACCAATTTATTACAGTGCCCCGGAGGAACACACTAAGAAGAATCATGTCCGGGCCACGACAGCACAGTAACTAAATACCAGGTATGAAGAACAAACAAAAGAAAGACAATTTTGTGTAATATTAACCAGCCTGTGTGTGGACCGAGCTCGTAGTTCCAGCTCGGTGTGAACATGCCTAAAATGGAACTAAAACAACCACCAGGAACTGAAAAAAGTCTCTACAGCGCAAAAACTTTGTCGCGGAGAGCTAAACGGCAGTATAATTGTCTTTCACACTGGTGTCGTCATTGGTGAAAAAAAAGCCACTGAATGAGACTGAGAGAGAGAGAAAAGACAGAAAGAAGACAAGAGGCCCAAAGTCACACACACAAAAAAAAAACACATTTAAAAACTTGATTATTACACACCTGCATAAAATACAATGGCGAGTTGATTGCCGTGGTCAATTATCTTTCTGCACATTTATTTATTCAATATTTTACCAAGTCTGTCAATTGAGAACACTTTCCTATTCACAATGACGACCTGGCTATAGGCAGCAGCACAAAACACAACAAATCATTATCACATTAAAACGCTGCTCAACACAAGAGAGTTTCTTCTGTGATAAAGGGCTGTGACGGAGGCAAAAGCAGGTCTTTTGTTTGTCGATAAAAGAACTTAGTGACAAACTTGATTAAAGGGACATTTGCACAATTGTTTAGTTGTTACATGTGTTCTGCTCTATCGCTCATCTGTACAAATAATGTGAGCGACTGCATTATCCGTCACTGTGGCTAAAATGGAGAAGGTCACACCACTTAATGAAATATGTTTACGAATGTGGCATGATGAGGTTATGCCATGTTATTCAGTTGTGCCAAAACTAATCTGACTCTGAGTTTGGTCATGTTTCTTGCACATTTTCATGTTTTCTTTCCAAAAAATACACTTAAGATATTTTAGTTGCTGAGGGTTTTATATTTGACTATGCCTTATCTGAAATGAAAATAACCTGTACATCACAAATTACTTTCAAATCATGTGTTTTAGAAATAAGCGTATGTTCAGCATAGATGCAAAATTGGCTTGATCTTTCTTAAAAGGGTTAAGCAGCAGATGTGAGATTTCTGCAGCTACAGGTTCTTTCTCTTTTTCTGAGACATAGTTCTTGATTGAGTTCTTTCTTACTTTTTACAAAGTTATAGATGACATATTCAAAAATATCTCTTTGTGGATGAATTTTTAGCTATGTTTAAGTGTGAAAAACACTGCTCCTGCATGTCCGCGGTGGACTGGACACATATACATTTGACTGTATTTTTTGTGTCTTTTTATCTATCTCCGTCAATATTGGCCATATCACTACGAAATAAAAACTGAGACAGAGATTAGATTGAGAAGACTTACATAGGATGCACCGATCCAGCTTTTTTGTTCCGATATCGATCCCGATATTTGGCTTAACTATCTGCCGATACCGATATCAACCGATACCAGTGAAAGGACTGAAATTGCTTCTTTTCTTATAAAACTTAATACATTTGGTCATATTGTGTTATGTAACTGTTGCTATAGTGCAAGTCACAACTTAACTAATCTGAATAAAATGCCCAATATTAGAATGCTATGGATCAACACCAGCCTGTAATTAGTCTCATTATGTCAATTAAAGCACAGCACGATATCGGCTGATCGATTCATGGAGCCGATACCGATCCAGCAAATGTCCTGGATCGGCACCGATATCCGATCCAGGTATCGGATCGGTGCATCCCTAACTTTACACTGCTCAATGATACACATGGTAGTCATTCCACGACCATTTCCAGTAGCCTGCCTTTAACCAAAGAAAAACTTCTGGCAAGAATGTTCTTTACATGTGCACATATTCTTGTGACAGTTTGCTCTCATCCTATCCTTATTTAGAAATGTGACATTAACAAAACAAACACATTAAGTGGTTGTGTCAAAGGCACTGCTTTGTGCGGATCTAAACCTTCACAACCTGATGTCTCTCATCTCACTGTTGTGACATTTGAAAAAGCTTCTGGTTGAAGTCATGTGTAGGCACTAATGATGCAGAGCATTATTAGCTATGTAAAGAGTTTTTCTAGATTTATTGATGGGCCACATTTTATACAAATTAGAAATTGTCCGCCAGCCTGACGTCTAATTTAGTGTATTTCTTTATTTGATGGAATCATTTAAACCTACGTATACTATCTTGATGACATGCATTTGCCAAAACAGACAAGTAGTAGCAGGTTAGACTATTGTAACGGTCAGGACTAAACTTGGACCAGAATCAGGACTAAACATGGACCAGAGTCAGGACTAAACATGGACCAGAGTCAGGAATAAACATGGACCAGACTCAGGGCTAAACATATACCAGAGTCAGGACTAAACATGGACCAGAGTCAGGAGTAAACATGGACCAGAGTCAGGACTAAACGAGGACCAGAGTCAGGATTAAACATGGACCAGAGCCAGGACTAAAGATGGACCAGAGTCAGGACTAAACGTCGACCAGAGTCAGGACTAAACGTCGACCAGAGTCAGGACTAAATGTCGACCAGAGTCAGGACTAAACAGCGACGGACCAGAGTCAGGACTAAACCACGGACCAGAGTCAGGACTAAACACGGACCAGAGTCAGGACTAAACACGGACCAGAGTCAGGACTAAATGTCGACCAGAGTCAGGACTAAACACGGACCAGAGTCAGGACTAAACATAGACCAGAGTCAGGATTAAACATGGACCAGAGTCAGGACTAAATGTCGACCAGAGTCAGGACTAAACCAGTGTTTGTTATCTTTACATACATACTTTTTTTAATTGTTTTTAAGTGTTTTTTAATGCTGTAAATTACTTTGAAATGCAGTTTGCACGAAAGGTGTATAACAAATGAAATGATTAATATTATTATAAGTGATCCAGGCTTCAACTCTAGTTTTAAGACATTTTTAGTGCAGTACAAATAATCAAAAGTTATTTATTTTAAACGTCTGTCCAGGCAGAAAAGACATTCGTTTACACCATTTCTGACACAAAAGCAAAATCTGAAATCACCATTACACTTTTTTAGGCTCTATAATTGCTAGAGGATGTTATACAGCTAAACTCACTAGTGACAATTGAAACCACGTCTAAATTAGAAAAGCAATTTTTTCTGATCTTGACAATATACGAGAGCCTCCTTTTCCCTGGGTGAAGTGTTTGCCTGCAGCTCTTGAACTCGGCCGTGTGCCTGTCATATCGCTCACGTTTTTGCCCACTCGCTTCAGCTCCAGCTACAGTCTGAAGGAGGTTAATTTTATCTCAGCTTCCCACGTGAACACAGCCGGAGAAAGAGCAGGACACCTCTCTTTGTCTCCAAGATGTAGGGCTGGGCTTTTGGAAAGAGAGAGAGAGAGAGAAAAAAACAACTTGAATTGATAAATCTGATGAATTGATAAAAATGAAAGATGAATCTAAGTATGTCTTGTAAAAAACACTTGTATATTTTTGGACAATAATGAAGTCAATAGACGTCAGAGTTTATGCCGCCTTCATTTGCTCTGGAAAGATGGTTATGTTAAAGTGGTTTTGGGGTCGTAACAGAAAGAAAAACACTTTATATGGACTAAAAAATGTAATCCAGTGAGGAAAAGAAATAAACATTTTGACTTTTGAATTACAGTAAATGGAAAAAGTGATGTCGTCATAACTTACCAACAAGTGAAAGACATTTAATATTGTTTCTTTGTGATTCTTTTGCCACTGTCTGCCACATTAAGAGGTCAAACATTATTTTCAACTCGAGTATTAAAATGATTTCCCAGTTCCCAGTAGTAATTACGACAGGAGGGGGCGTTCTTTTGCTAATTCCCACAAGGAAAGTTGTATTTACATAATTACCGCCTCAAATGAAGGCGGCATTAAAGTGTGTGTGAGACTTTCGAGCACATTTTTCAGTAAAACGTGTCATAATTGGCACGTGTGAGCATAGTTATATTTAAGATTTGATAAGATGTATAATTGTCTTTTGTCCAGTAAATATGCATGCAGTATGTAGAAGTAATTCTACAACTGTTGCCTAGCAACTACATTATAATTCTGAGCCAAAATCTACTTTAATGAAACGTTATGATTTGACAAATGATGATATCTTTTACACTTCAGTTTTATTAAATGATTGTTTAACAGTCTTTGCTTTTTAAGTGTCCTGTAAAATCGTCCACTAGAATAAAACATTTCCTGTTGAATCAGTAAATTCAATAGGCCTCAGTTGGGGCTCTGTGCTGGATCTACTTTATCATGGTAAAACAACTACTGCAACTTTATGTTTTTGTGGAAAATACAAAATATTACCAGCATTTTTCTACTAAATGACCATCACTGTACTGAGCAAGAACAAATCGAGAGCATACTGGTGACCTACATATGACCGGCTGCACTGGTGCTGATGGACAACTCACAGATGGACATAACAGGCTCTGTGCACCAAACGTCATTCAAAATAACGTCCATGTCATTGCCCACTTTGTGCCTTTAGCCAACTACACATGTGTAGATCAAAAGTACACAATTTAAGACCATTATCAGTTATATTGTTTATTTGAATTGCTATTTATGAATGTATTTCACAAACATTTGCCAAATGAGACACTACACTTATTTAGCATCAAAATTGTGATAATATAAATATATTTTAACAGTCATTTGCTTAGTTGAAATCATTAGATTTTAACAGATATGAACCGGTCTGAAGCATGGCTTTTGTTTGTCAGTTTGTTTACCCAAAGTTGTATTTAAATTGACTTATGCATGTTCGAGTGCCCAGAAAATCCCTGTAGTCACCTACCACCGCCCCTTTGTCTGTATTTATTTGCAATCAGTCAAAACGATCAGATTCCAAGTACAACAAATGTCTTGGATGGGTTCAAAATTGTCTTCTAGCCATATTTCTCCGCTTCAAAATTTGTAATTCAATATTTACTGCTTATTAAAGTTAGGTTTTGCAATAAAGAGGCGGGGCTTATCATGTCTGCAGTTTAACAGGAAGTAAATGGACCTGCTTATTTTTCCAAACCATTTTAGATCAGTTCTGTGTTTAACAATGAACAAAATGTGAATTACTAATCAGCATATGTTCTAGTTTATCAGAAGATACACAGAAAAAAACACTACAGGTCTCCTTGAAATGAAATGTCAGAGCTTCTCACTGCAAAACTAAATGAGTTACTTCTAAACACGGCCAGTGTATGGAGCCGTTCACTTGAGCGCTATTTGGCAGATATTTTAATAAAACACAATCTTTTCCGACTGTTGGCGGCTGTTTTTCTATGGCTCCAGCAGCTGGTTTTCAATTTATTTGATCTAAAAAAAAGAAAAGTACGGAACATTTGTATCTTCCGCCATAGACTGGTATGGATTAGTTTCACCCAAAAGTAAGAGGATACTTTTCACAACATCAAAAATGCTTGTATGTTGCAAACCATCTTTGCAATTTTGGCAACATTGTAAAACCTCCCCATCGCCACTAAGGCTGCATTCACAATACAAACCGAACCGGGCTCGGCTCGATTGAGAACCAAAATTGCAACATTGTATCTTTCTCTAAACTGGCCCGGTTCGCGTTCACAATACACTTTTACTAATCGAACCAGCGCAGTAGAGACACATCTGTTCCTCACCTGTAGAGGCGCTGTGGGGCAGAAACACGTTACGTCAGCAGCAAAGAAGACACCCGGCTTCTCGGCTAACAGCGGCTACAGCTAACTTACATCAGAAACAAACATGGATCTATCCCACAACTTCTCTCACATTAACGCAGTAATGTGAGCTGTGTTACTTTCTGCATTTGCTTTCATCTAAGAGTTATAGCTTTGTTATTTTTGTACATAACGCGAGAAAACTGAGACATACAGTCATGTGATCATAATTAATTATACCCGAATCATCCTCTGTCCTTCTCCTGTTACTTTCATGTGTTTTTGCGTATTATTTGCCTCATTATCGATCTCACACATGCGGTTTGTTGTGATTCTGAGCCTCACGTGCGTCTCAGCATGGATCACGTCAATGTTCACTTTCTGGTTTTGCTTCACTTTCGGTCCGTTCTCAAAACAAATGAACCGCTCCAGAGCATGATTCAACCGAGCCGAGACCGACCTCTCCAACCGAACCAGATTTGGACATTTTGGACCGGATCAGTGTTCGATGCGCGTTCACAATTACCCAATCGAACCAAACTATCCAGGCAAATGATCTTAATCAAAAGTGTATTGTGAATGCACCCTAAGACTGCATATAGCAGATTTCTCTCTCCATAAATCTACATTCCACAATACATCACAAAGGGGAAAGAAACAGTTTGTCATTCTACATGGAGCCGTGGAACCAAAATGTCCGCCCCCCGTCTGCCAGCGTGACAGTGGCAGATAGAGACTTCTCCTGACACAGCTTCCATTGTTTTGTGCAGCGTACGTACACAGCCCTGACGCCATTATTTATGACCTCGCGCTTCACATGACAAACAAACAAATTAGGCCTGACTCCAGCTCCTGTGACGCGCATGTAAAATGAATATCACGTTTGTCATGCGGAGACAGATAACAAAGAAAACTCATTAATATTTCAACAAAAGTC
Source organism: Mugilogobius chulae (assembly GCA_038363315.1). NCBI lineage: Eukaryota > Metazoa > Chordata > Actinopteri > Gobiiformes > Gobiidae > Mugilogobius > Mugilogobius chulae. The sequence goes on along the minus strand of CM076399.1, from coordinate 37,487,538 downwards.
CAACCCCCAAAGTGTGAAGACAAATGCATAGAAAGTAGTGCATCTTGAGGAATGGCAAAGTAATAGTACAAGAGTAGTTGCAGTGTAGAGGTTTGTGCAGATGACATTACAGCATTCTTTGTCAGCAATGAGTGGCAAAAATGAATGAGAGTCAATGGAGACAAGTTGCACTTATACTGTATAAGAGCCAAAACACTATTAAAATAGGTAAAATCAGTTACATTTTGATAATACAAATACAAATACAATCACAGCTACTGCTAAATTCTGAGTTTGCAGGTGACAATAATGAGAAGAAAATCAGGTAAACAGTGGCAGAAAACAGAAAAAACAACAGCATCACTTTTGTTGTATTTTTTTACATTTCTCTGACACAGAATGTAAGATCAGTCACAGTCTGACTCATTACTTTTGTATATGCTTAAACAAGATATATTTCGACCATTTGTAGCCTAAATTATTTGTTTTGTAAGTAACTAAAGAGTAACTCAAAATCAATCAGCCCAGCACAGATATGTTGTTATTGTAAGGTTTCAGGTGGAAATTAGTCTGTAATTTCCTGCTTGCATCTAATAATGTCCCGTTTGTTCAAAAAACTCGGCTAAGTTCGTCTGATGTTTAGCATTGTGGCTATATCTGCCATTAGCATTCATGCACGCCTTGCTCCTAAAGCTGTGAAAAAAGCTTAAAACACAATTTGTCGGCTTAGAAAGCATTACATAAATGAGTGAAACAATTGACTGATATAGGAAGTTTCAAATTAATTATTTCTGCATTTTTAAGAAAGCACAAATCTGGTAAAAAACACTTTTAACTGATGCTGTGATAACAGAAAATGTGCTTAAGTAAGTAAGTAAGTAAGTAATCTTTATTTGTATAGCGCATTTCACAGACACTGAGTCACAAAGCGCTTCACAGTGAGATGAACCCCTCCCCTTCCCACTCAGTGACAGTAAGCTGCCCTGGGGCAACTCAGCAGAGGCGATTCACCTAACACCTGGCGCCTCAACCTCCGACTACCACCAAGTGTTCCCTAACATGCATGTTATCAGTTGGTGGGGAAACCAGAGTGCCCGGAGGAAACCACCCAGACACGGGGAGGAACATGCAAACTCCACACAGAAAGGTCCGGGCCTGAGCGGGAATCGAACCCGCGACCTTCTTGCTGTGAGGCCAGAGCGCTATCCGCTCTGCCACCGTGCCGCCATTTTTTATACAATTCTTTCCAAACAAACTCTCCTCAGAAGAAACAATGAGGCTCAAAAAGCTAAGAAAGACATTTTATCAGGTGTTCTTATACATTTTTGCCTCAATCAAAAAGTTTCCTCAGCATTTTCCAAATAAATTAATGTCTGTGCAGAAACTCAGCAATTCTACAAAAGCATATCATTAATTCCATACTGGGTAGTGGTAAGCTACTATTGTAGCCACAACTGCCCTGGGGCAGACTGACGGAAGCGAGGCTGCCATTTTGCTCCATCGGCCCCTCCGACCACCACCAACCATTCATACACACACCAGATCCATACTAGGCAATGTGGACTTAATAATAAATGGTTTCATAAACAATGTGCAGGCAGTGAAAATTAGGTTTAGCGGTGCTAGTTATTTCTTTCTAGTCACATGGCATTTCACTTATAATGCTCCTTGAAATGCCTATTGATTTCAGTTGGCTTGTTAATATACAAAATCTACCTTTTGTGCAACTTGGTACTTTACTCACTTTAAAAAAGCTAAATACTGTAAAATCAAGCAGTAAACAGCAATACATCTTAAAACATGTTTAAAAATTTACAAAACAGAAGAATGTTTCACCAAAAGTGTCTCAATGCTAACGCTAAACATTAACAGCTACATCGTGACTCGGTTAGCATACCTTTCCCAAATCTCAAAATTTCACCAAATTAACTGCATTTAAACTTAACTGTAATCCTAACTCTAAACTTACCCAAATTTCTGAAGTAAATATTTTAAAATCTAACATTTTGCTAGCGTAGCAACCAAGGAAAAGTGAAGGCAGCGTGGCAACAGTGGATAGCAGGAAAAAATCAGGCCGATTAACAATGTAAAAATCAACAGCTAAACAGTGCACAGAATCACAGCTGTTTTTTATTACGTCGTTTGTCTAAATTATGTACACAGACATGTTTACATTTTTTATTAAAGTATGTTGGAGAAAGGGGGCACCCCTGTGAGTTTTGTAGCATCGAGGTTATTTGAGTAAATGAGATGAAATGGATGTTTACCAGCGCTAAATGAAAAGGCATATTAGGATTGCAGACACACACTTGATGTCGGAGCCAGTTAAGACTTAATTAGTTGTGTGTTGAGGAGAAAAAGCCGTCTCCAATAAATAAACAAGCAGGAACACGCACAGATCTAAAGGCTAAAATTCAGAATCCTAAATACTGATTTGTGCAGCAGTGACAAAAGAGATATAAGTTTTATTCACTTTTATGTTTTTGAACTTAAAACAATGCTCCAATCAATCAATCAATCAATCAATCAATCGATCAACCAATTTTATTGCCACTGTGAGTAAACAGTTCATAAACTAAGAACTTGCTTTGATGCAACTGTGCAACAAAGAACACTGATGATAATAATAAAGAATAAATTATCAACTATGATAAAAAATATTATAATCACACTGAAAATCACACATTCATTTGTATTGCAGGCGTTTCCTCATCAGGATTTGGTGTTAGCGCTTCCTCTACTGGCAGCAAAGGCCAGTAAGCCAAGCCAAGGGTCGCCCGTCTGAACTGGTTTGTCAGCTTTTGACAAAAGGCGGCTGATGTTTTGTGTGAATGCGTCTGTCGAGGGTCAAAGAAGTGCTGAGCGGGTCGTGGAGGCGGGTTTTTGAAGACTTGTTTGTAGAGTCTGCGTAGTCATAAGCAGCTGTTTGATTGGCAGTGCACTGGAAAGCCAACATTTCATACAAACCTAATTTCAAATTTTAATAAAAAAAAAAATAAATAAACATAGATGAGTTAAGATAATACTGTATTTCCAAAAAAGAAAAAGGTCAATCTAAACATTTTTTTTTGTCTGATTGTTTAATGAATACAACATGATGCACATTACAGAACATTTTAAAGAGTAATTAAAGAAAGTGCTATTTTTCAAAACACAGCAATGTTTCGACTCATTTGGCATGGTTGGACTTTCCGGAACTATACACCCAATGAATGCATTATTTACTAAGAGTTAATTTGAAACAAACTGTAGAGGACAATACTACAGTTAGCACAGCTCATTTACATCCAAACTCCCCTGACAGGTGATTACAGCAAAGCCTTAGCAAAGAACAGAATGCTACACACTAATACACACTGTTTACTTCAGGGCAGCGCAGTAAACAGCAGTCGCTCAGTAGTTAGAGCTTCCACTAACCAAAAGGTCAGGGCTTCAAACCCAGGGCAGACCTAGCATGCTGTCACTCACTACTTATACATCGACACAAGGAAAACTGGAACTATTTTGTCTCTAAACGCAAAATTAAACATGAGAAAAAATTAAATAAATACTGATGTGAGTTTTGTTCCCTTGACACTTTGCACTGCTGCTCTCTCACTCATCCAGTTGAGCCAAATGATTGATGAAGTCACTGCGGTGCGGGAGACCTAATGACAGCAACTGTACAACAGTTGTGGAAAGATTATTACGTTTTTTTAGACCTTTGCTTGTGGTGATTTACAATGTTGCTTAAGGCTTTGCTTAACCGCACAGTGAAGCTAAACACTGACACATTTAAACACGTAATCGTATTTTGGCCGTAGAAAGTCAGATTAACCTCGCACATAGAGCTGAGGCAATTTGAGGCTTGCCTCATCTCGGCTGTTTACTGTCAAATTAGCGAACTAAAAATGCTCTTGACCATTGGAAGAGAAAGTACTAAAAAAAAGTACATCTACAAACATATTTTTTCACTTTTTGTGGAGAAACAGTGAGTGCACGCGCTGCATGAACACGCCGTGATCATTGTATATGTGTCTGCGCAGGTCTGAGTGAGACGAGCCTCAGCATGTCCTGCGAGATGTTGCGGTTTAAAACCACAAGACTTATTAAAAATGGCAAGAAATCTCCCAAATATGATAAATACGAAACATATTACTTACAAAAAATATAATAATTAGTCTTATTGACATCAAGCATTCTTTCCCCCTCCCCTGACCACACGTCGCTGAGAAGTAGAATTGGCAACTCTGAGACTAAGAGAAGTGAAGAGTAGAAATAGTCTGTATTGAAAATGAAAACTGCATCACATGAAGAAATAAGAAGAAATAAGAATCACTATATGACAATTTTATCAATAAAGCAGATTGTCACAGAGATGAGCTCACGATTTTTTTTTTTTTTTTTTTTTTTATCACGATTCTGCCCAGCTTATTTGGAGTGTCTGTAAAAATAATGCGTCATTGCAGTGTAGTGGGACAGATTGAGTAACATTACATTAAAACATTACAAGAGCTAGCAGAACAATCTTTTTTTTAAAAATCCCATTCATTGTCATGTTCAACAGTGCGTAATTGGTCATATAAATGATTAATTTCACACAAGTTAAAAGGCGTTGTTTTTAAGCTGTAATTTTGCGACTTTAATCCAGCCTGTTTAACCGGACCACGGCCTCACATCGAGACTATCCACACGCTTTTCTCTTCTCTAATTATGTTGGATTTAGACTTGTAAATCTTCCTCTCAGCCTGTGGGAAAACGCAACAACAATTCATTCTCAAAACAAAGGCGTGTGTAGCGGCTGCGGTCTGGGCCCTGGTTTGTGCTTTTTGATTGTTGTGGTAAAAAAAAGAAAAACTCCCTTCTCTCTGATGAGGAAGAGCGATTCAGATGCACCGCTGCTTCGTCTCCGAGGTTCAACGGAGGCTTGTTTTCCAATAGCTTTATTTTGTTCCTGCTCTGTTGGGAATGATAAATACGCCTGTTTTACAAAATGTTTGAGCGTGGATGCATAATTACGCTCCAATCCACTTCAGCAGTTCATTTGATGGGATTGTTATTAACTTTCTTTCACGCACAAATCACATCTATTATTGATGTGACCGTGAGTTCAAAATAAATAATTAGTGTTCGCAAACCACTGACTAAAAAAAAAACAACAACTTGGACAAGACAGACGTTTGAGCTCAAAATGGTACACAGCAAAAAAGAGTATTGCCACAATATGGTTTTAAAACTAAGGAACAGGTTCAGTTGACTCGTGAGCTGTTTGTTATCAAATCATGAAGCTTTAGTGTAAGCTGTTAGAAACATATCCTTTTGGCCTTTGGTAAAGCATTTTCTGATTTGTAAAGTATTAACATGTTGCCTGAGAAACCAACCATAATTCAAGGTTTACTGTCAAATCTTGCAAACTTTTTCACTTTACATTTAGGCAGTGAAAACCTCCTAGAAATAAACTAAACAGGAAATGAACATGCTGGTGTAGGTACAAAATTGTCTTTAACCATGAAGATGGTACATTAAGCTATTAAAGCTAACTTTGTTAGCTTTGGACTTTTGAAATGCTGCAGAACCTTTACATCTGCTGCAGCTGAAGCTTTAGCAGAGGAATATTTTGAGGGGATGTTCTTATCACCGACTGAAACAGAAGTTCAACAGAAGTTCACCTGCTCCACCTGCACCTGACTGTCATCTATCTCTCACTCCGGTTTCCACCTCCAACTGCACCTGCTCCTCCAGCTAAGGCCCTGACTAAGCCAAACACAACATCATGGAGACTGTTTCCGAGCGCTGTTCAGCGGCAGCTCACTGCTCCTGACAGACCAGCCCGATCTCACAAGAAAGCGTACATATACCACGACATAACGCAACATGTAAATTGCGTATGATTAGCACGAGTTTAAGGCTCTTTTGCGTAATTATAGTACGCGTCACAGTCCCCGTTCATTTCAATGGTGGTTGTTAAGACGTGTTCTTATTTATGAAAATTAACAAAATCCTACATCTAATCTTAACCTACTCCAAGCCCCAACCCTAATGTTACCCATTTTAGTAACTTTTTGCCTGAACTTACCCGTTTCACCTGAAGAAAACGTCTCCACGTGGCTTCAACCAAAACTCGTGGCATTTTTACGCTGTGAAATCTCGTGTCATTTTTACACTTTTTCATATCGTGCTAAATGTACGGCGTAACATAAGTACTAAAAACAGGACTGATATCGTGCTAAAAATACGCTATTTTTGTGTCGTGCTATATGTACGCCTTCTTGTGAGACTGTGTTGGTCTTTCACTGTCTATGCTCGGGCTGCAAAATCTACTCAGGTTGTATTTTCATGACGACACCAAACGAGAAAATATCTTCAAAATAAGACCTTTGTTAAAGCTGAAGGTGTGAACTGAGCACAAACAGTTTGAAGTGCCAAAAAATGCATTAACGCTCAATGGGAACATCTTTCTTGGCCCAAACGGTGCAGTTCAGCAGAGCGACCACTAATGCAACTCACACAGGGAGAGAGGGGCAGAGTCTTATCCAGCTCTAATAATACATCCATGGTTCCATGTAGAGATGTTTGAATTAGCCCCAAATAAATGAAAATTAACATTATTTCAGAGAGTGTTTGCTGGTACAAACCCACCAACCACATTTAGGAGAGGTAAGACCCTGGTCAAAAGCCATTTCTGTATATAGAAACGTGCTTTGTTTAAAAATATTAACAAGGATAATAATTAGAAATGTGTTTGATAGACCGTATAACAAGGGTGCCCAAACATTTTTTCCATGATAGGCTAAAATTTGCCCATTTTCAGAAGATTAAATGGTCTTTTATTAACATATTTTAGATGATTCCCCTGATTCGGTGTCATTTGACAGTCTTTTCAACACAAAATTGAATCAAAAGATAGTCCTGACAAACCTCAGCACCCCTTCACAGGCCAAAACACCACTGTCGTATAAGAACAGTTGAGTTCTTTAAAAGATCAATCTGGAAAGACTTTGCTAAACGTCATGAAAAGAAATCAACATGACAAACGTGAAGAGAATCAATCCGAGAAATCCAAATTCTGTTAAATCCAGTTCAGAGCAGGTTTTTCAAAAGCCATTATTGTCTGCAATTCTGCTAAAACACATCGGTCAGCGTCGCCATGGTCACAGTGCAAAGTGAGTCTGGACAGATGGATTCTCAAGTGTTTATAAACTCACAAATATTGAGAAGAAAAAACATCTGGCAAGACAGGGACATTACTAAAAAAATATATATACAAAAAAAATATATATATACAATTTTATGGCCACTAAAGCCTCAGCTGCAAGACAAACGCCATTTACACAAAAAAGCCGCAATCAACCTTTGAGTAAACTATATAAGTAATGATAGAAGTAATTTAATTTTATTTATGGAATGCCCCTTGAGATGTGCCATCTCGTTTTCGAGGGGGTAATTGATTTCACTATCATCGGACCCCGATAGTACTCACTCACTTCTTAGTTATAAAGACGTGTTGTTCTTCAAATCCACGGCTTCTCCAATCAGAGCAGACCCAGAGGTCAGCCCGCCCACTTCATTAGCATACAAGCGGAGGCATAAATAAATGTAGAAAAGTGAAAACTGAGAAATAAATAAAAAAAGGAAAAAATAAAATGGCAAAAAAATATATGAGCAAAGCTTAAAATACAGGACTATGCATAACTAAAAACAAGAATAAAACATTTTATTAAAAAAGAAAAATAAATGTAAAATGAATAAAAATATTTATTTTTACTACAAGAATAAATGACAAAATGGTTCATGTTTGTGTATAATAATAATATATATATATATATATATATATATATATATATATATTATATATATATATATATATATATATATATATATATATATATATATATATATTTATTTTTATTTGATTAATAATTGTATTCATTTAATAATGTATTTCTTCATTTATTTTGGTATTTACATATTTATTTTTTTATTTACACATTTCGTTTTACTTTTTTTTATGTTGCATTTATACATTTTCATTTTTTTTCTTTTATTTATTTAATTATAATTTTGTCATTTTTAGTCCTCCATAGCTTTCAACACAATTTTTGGAAAAATAGAAATTTTTTTCTCAACATCTGAAAATGTATGCTATACTTTTTTTTTGTTTTCTTTTTTTTTTTTCATCTTATCATAGTCGTGAACAAATCTTTACAAAAATGTTGCAGCGAGTGAATTTTGGTCCATTTAATAAACATTTTAATCTGACTTTTTTATAATCCACCATCACAAGCTGAGATATAGTGACTGTGACAACAAACCCATGTGACAACTAACCCTATTCTCCCCTAATTGCTAATTGCGAGTTTAAATGTGTCCTGTGACTTTAAGTGCGCAGTCTAAAAGCGGACAGTGCCACGAGGCCTGATTATACAAGCGCGCAGGTCACCTTTGGCGCGCAGCACGCTCCTTTTCCGCTGCCCACACGCTCATCATCACATCTCGGCGTGATCTCGACATGATCCGAGAGAGACAGAGAGAGAGAAAGGCGGCCATGACAGTTTGACAAAGAGGGAGACCTGCGGCGGACACACTTCACTCACAGACTAATTAAACCGGACGAAGAGAAAAACACGGGAGCAGCAGACGAGTGGTGACAGCATCATCAGTCACTGTTCAGAGGTGACACAGACGTCCAGCTTCAATGACCTGTTTGGCTGCAAAATACACCATTTATGGCAATTGTCAATGTCATTGTGTTTGGGCCAATATGTTTACCACAATATAAAAAAGCTCTTAGTCTTTCCAAAACTAACAACACTTATTATTTATTTACCTTACTGGCTAACATTGTAGCAGCACTTAAAATGGTTGATCTTTCTGGTGCAAATGGGTTGCTCTCTGACAGGGGTTGCTACCTGGTTAGAGGTCAAGAGACGAAATTTGCAGTTGTCATCCTTGAAGAGCCACACCATGACTTGACCGACTGTCACCACCAGGGTGTGAAATCAATGTATAAACAGACCTATAGAGATTTTTTTTTCTCATTGACACAAACAGTGGAAACAAGTCTGCTGCTAGGTCAAACATTTGTGAATGAAATTTTACCCTACGACCCTTAAAGTTACATTCAGGTGAAAAAACAGCAAGAAAAACACTCAAGCTTCAGGAGACAGACGTCTGTCAGACCGGTTCATACTTGATCCAAACAGCTGCTCTCATCCTGTTTCATGGTTTATTCAAAGAGGTTTCCCCAGCTAACTAGACGGAGAGGAGCTCTTTAAGTGACATTGACTAAAAATTCCTCTATAGATCCATAAGCCCTTTATCCAAAATATCTTTCAATATTACAAGGTTTTGATGTGATTCAGGGGGTCTGGGGGTTGTTCCCCAGGAATTTTAATTATTATTATTTATTTTAATCCTATGCAATTTTGGTATTTTGGTGATTTAATATGTGATGTGATTATATGTCTGTTTAATTCTACTATAATTAAAAAGACATGAGGCAAAAAAAAAAAAAAAAAAATCAGAGGAGATCAGATTTGGGGGGCCCAGTGTCAGTCAGACTGACTCAACCAGAGAAAATACCGCTCCACATTTTGTCAGGTTTGTCTCTAACTTCTGTTTTATGTCGCATATGCACGAGCAAAATCTGTAAGAATCACTTTGAAGATTTCCACGTTGTGCCATTTGTGCTGTTGGCCATTTTATTTCACTTTGTATTGTGGACTTTTTCAGTAGAAAACAGTAAAACGTTTATTGTCTGCCCCAACATGTGGCAGAATTTTTTCTTCGACAAGGCTTTCATCCACAGTTCAATCATAAGAAGCACAATAAAAACATTCCGATACACAAGACAACATTCTGTGGCCTGGGCTCATGTGTGACTGTTCAGTGAGGCAATTGCATGGATCTGTGGATATAAGGCTCAAAATAAGGATCAACATGATGCTCCTGGAGTTTGGAATGCTTCTCGAGAGAAAATATTTGTCTGTTAACTGACAGTTGCACGCTTCCCAAGGGAAAGAGAAAGAGCGAGAGAGCAAATGTTGCTGAATGAGCCAAAGAGACACACTCAGACCAACCCAGACAAGTCTAGGTTTGGTAGAAGGTAAAAAAAGGGATTTTCTGAGCTAAAGGCAACACAGTCTCCGAAGAAAATGTGGAACAAAAACATACATCCATATGTTACAAAAAGCCAAAACATAAATTAAACCACAAATTTTAGTCTAAGCCGCGCGGTCACATTTTAACTGGTTTAACAGGTAAGTTACGAAAATGGTTAAGTTTAAGGCTGGGGTTTGGGGTAGGTTAAGATTTATTTTGACTTTTCGTAATATTAAAAAGGTCGTTTTTTTTGGTTTTTTTTCTGAGACTGGGCTAATTTAAAGTTGGGGTAGCTAAGTACGCTTTAAATGCAGCACTTGCAGAAAAAACTAGACCACTGTGTATTGTCTGAATTTTAAGCATAGCCAATCATTCAAACTCTGATTGGCTACGCTTGAGTGGTCACCTCGGTCTCAGTTTGCTGTTTGTTAAAATATGTCTTTAAGACTTATTGCACACATACACACAAAATACTGTACAAGAATATTGCTGTGTGCTTCAGGATTTAAGAAAACTAGCTGGATCTGTTTCAAGTTTTTGCAAATCAGCTACCCCAGCTTTAAGGTTAAGGTGGTGTTTGATAAAACAATGTCCATTACACTATGCACAAAGCTAAGTTTCATATGTAGTGGGGAAGAGCTACTGGACATGTTTTTAGTGATAGGGAAAACTGAAACACCTGAGGTAAACCAACGCCAGACACAGGGAGAACATTCAAACTCACATAGAAGCCTCCAGAACTTTCTTGTTTTGATGCACAAACAAGCAGGACAATCAAGATTACTCAAACATGCAAGAATCAATCTAACTCTAATAACTCTAATTAAAATAATGAATGACACACAGAGTGAATTATACATTTTAACATGCATAGTCACACTTTCGCCTAAAAATAATAATTAGGCACCGCTTTGATATCTGCATACTTCACTGTCAAGGTACTGAGCCGTCATTAAAGCCCCGGGACATCTCTTCCAGGACACCTTTTCCTGAATTTAGCAGTGTGAGGAGCCGGGTCACCTTTAGCGCACAGCTGGCCCTCCTCGTGCTCATCATCTCATCTCCGCGTGCTTCAGACGTTATCCCGGTGCGCCACGCTTACACAAAAAGGACAGACCCGCGGCGCAGACACACTTGTGCGCTCATTAAGCCTCCACTTCAGGTGAACAAAATAACAGAGGCTTTGGAAGAGGTGGCACCTGTCAGAGCTCAGAGGCTGACTTTGACACATTGTTACGTCTGAATGTAAATTAAGTGACAGATTTTGGATAATGAAAAAGAGAAGTGTTGGATTTTAATAGGTAATCTCTTGAGAGTTGGGCAATTAATAAAATGTATTAAACTTAACTTAACATGAACTTTTCTTCTCTGAAGTTATCCTTCTCTTTTAAGCACCATTGGGTTTGACAAGCAATTGTGCACAGACCCAATGAACAGTGTGGTATCTGGTTATAAAGTCCTAAATGACATTAAACACTCGGGGCTATAAATATACGATAGAAAGTGAGTCTACAATGGGTTAAGGGCTAATGCCACGTTCATGATCCTCCGTACCACACGTGCTAACTTCAAACCGACTTATTAAATGGTAAACACATGCTGCAAATCCCACCCGGTTCTGAAGTTTCGATGGTCTAAACGCCTCATCGACTGGCGGGTAATCTCTGTTGATTTAGCCTCTCTGACATTATTTGACTTTGGAGCGGAGAGCTTGTCGGCTTCTCCGTGGAATCCTCCTCATGTTTCATTCATGCTCTGGTCCATGCGCTCTCCGTGGGGGGGCTCACACCTCTCATCGGCCCCTAATAACCGTCTGCTTTAGCTTCACCATTAATCTGAGGACTCCCCGCGAGCTCAAAGTCCGATTCTCCGCAGGAAACCGTCATCGCCTCTCCACCCAGAACGTTTCCAGATAAAGAACCCTGACTAATGGTGTCATTCAGAAACACGCTCGGGTCGGAACATTCAGCGGATTTTCTTTGAGATTCTGGTGAAAATGATAATCTCTTGACGGGTTTTCACAACAGCAAACGTGATGCCGTGTCTTTGATGTGTACAACATGAAGGCTGGGCTCCCGCTGAGACGATCAGAACCAGTAAGAGACCGTTGCATGAGATAAGACCATCACCTGAAGGCACAAGGCTGTATGTTTACACAACAAGAGTTTAGGAAGAAAACCCACTTTGTTATAGTCCCCCACCTGTTTTAAAGAGTCCATGACTGCACCGAGAAAAAAAGAGAGTCATAGTTTAAGTTGTGTGGGTATATTATACAAAACTGACTCTAAAGAGCTTTTTGCAAGACATTACAAGTAGGAAAAAACAATAATAATCACATCATGGACTGGGACGGAGCACGGGTCATAGGAGCTGAAAACAACAAGTTCAAACGCTGGATCAAGGAGGCCATAGAAATCAGGAAGCGAGGCCCAGACACCATCAATCGAGATGGAGCGTTCCTCCTTTCACCTACCTGGGACTCCATTCTCCAGAGACCACCGGGCGGCAGGAGGCGTGGTCAGTCCGAGCGACCCAGGTCGCACCGGGTTGACCACGCCTCCAGGAAGTAACATCTAATAAACGACACGTCACCACGGAGACCGGTGACGCTTCTGAAGATGGCTCGCAGCTAGCAGCCGAAACATGTCGAAAAGGTAAATACAACTCACTTAAAAGTTGTCTGAATAGAAGAAACCGTTTACTGCTAAGTAGGAAAAAAGTACAAAAAATAGAGCTATCTGTGTGAAACTGTGTGTGCTTTCGATTACCGACATAAACGTGATGCAATGTAAATGTATAAGGCAGGGGTGTCTAATCATCAAGAGCCGCATCTTGAAACCCAGACTAAACGGAGGGCTGATCTGGGCCATTTAAAAAAGGCCATGAAGTAAAAAATTCAAATGGGTAGCTTAAGAACAAGTAAAAGTGGATCACAAGATAGGTATAAAACCCTAATAGTACACATTGACATTTTCCAACATTTTCAAAGCTATTGCTGTTTGTGCCAATTCTTCAGGTGATCTGAGGGCCAACAAAAATTGGTCAAAGGGCCGCAGTTTGGACATGACTGGTATAAGGTATAATAAATGTCATGTTTTTATAAAGAAATAGGGCACATACCACAAGAAGAAGAAAACAGAGCAAGCTTAAACTTTTGCTGACATGATTGAGTCATGAGTTTTATAGAAGGAATTGGGTTATCTTATTTATTTTCCGCCATGTTTTTTGTCAGGTTTAAAGAACTTCCATTGGAATACATTACCCAAAACAATGATAATAATAAAAAAAGCTAGGAACAAGTCAATAAACTGCTGGGTCAGTCCTGATAAATCTTTCTATCACTGTGTAGAGTCCTCTTTAGGTTCACTTTGTTGTTTGCAAAAAGAAAGTTTATAAGCTGTAATTGCAATAAAAAAATAAACATGTCGATATTAACCATGTGACGAAGGATATATGGGAGGAAGTTATGAGATTTCAAATCTAAATTGTGCTTGCAGTGTGAACATCAGCTACCCATCTTTATGTCAATGTAATTCAATGTAAAATGTGTCCACCAATTAGGGACTTGCTGGAAAACATGACTAGAGATCAGTCGATATGGGTTTTTCTTGGACCGATACAGATGCTGTTTTTTAAAAATGTTGTCAGTCATGCTGATGTCAATGGCTGATTTTCAAGGCCAATTTCTGAGAACGATATTTTTTAAGTTTTTAAAAGACATAGCTGAGATGAGATGGTCTATCCAAAAAAGAAAACTTCAATCTAAACTATGAATAATAAATGAATACAACATGTTTTTGCACTATCCAGAACATTTCAAAGAGTCATTTAAGAAAGTGCTCTTTTTCAACACAGCAAAATGAAGATTTATAAAACCAATTGTATTATTTCTCTCCAAAACCAACTTGGAGCAGACGACAAGGCAGATGGCCGATGTGATCCATATGCAAAAAATCCAAATATCAGACTCAAAATATCCGCCGTTTTGTTCAAAACAAAGCTCCCTGTAAGCCACGCAAACACCAAGACACAGCGTTCAGTAGTGTGTCTTCATACAATTTCTGACTCAAAAATGACATCCAGTCACAGGGCAGTAAAGCCTGGCACATTCCGGCTGCTCTGATTGGCTGTTTAAATGTAGAACCTTAAAATCTGGACCTGAATTGGCGGCGAGGGGAGACAGATGATGCTGAAGGTGGAGATTCAGTCAGACAAACTTGAATCCAGAAGAGAAAAGACAGATATTGCGTTTGTTTGAAGTGTCACACTGAATAAAACTTGCACACAACTCAGTGAATGCATTTCTGTTTCCCCTCACACATCACAGACTGACACAAACATCACCAGAGCGACGAGTAAAGAGCAGGCTTGTTTGAACTCTGTCTGAGAACATGATTTTAGCTCAGCAAGATCTTATATTAATGATGCCGTCTGATGTACAACACCCTGAGCCTTTCCCGTCTCATGTTAAATGTGTGATGTCGTACATAAGACAAGAAGAAACTGCAGAGTATCTACTTTCTCTTCAAAACAAATCCAGTCCCATCAGCTGTCAGTCCACACTGGGACGATAACTGTTGGTATATGCAAAAGAAAAATGCTAAATAATATGTCAAATAAACCGTTTTGTTCTAAATTAAACGGAGCTAACAGCAGTGGTTGGCTCTGCAGGCCGGTTTTGTACTGTGCGGATTGTAATGCAGAAGTCGTACGTGTCCACAGTGATTGATCTTTGACATTTACAGCGGCCTCGTCTCATCGAACGCAACAAAAGGAGAAGGAATCTGATCAGAAACATTACATTTTTGAATCAAAGCATCCATTTTACCTCGCGTTCGTCTGTCACACCACTGTCATCATTTGTTTTCACTCAAAGGTGCTGCTCATGTTTTTACTGACTTCAAAACACGAGGGTAAAGATCAGCAGAACTTGTCGATACGATTGCATTTCTGCAAGAATCAAACACTAACAAAGATGTGCAAGAGTTATGAGTGGTCACCTTACACTGCGCACACAAAAAGTCGTTTTTGCTTCTCTTGTGTATATTTAGAATAGTCATAAAAGCGTTAGGATGTGTAACTTCAAAGGTGAGCAAGTAAACCTGAAGCAAGGTCCGACTAGTTCCTTATCCTTCAGCACATGGTAACATCCACGTACAATATTCTTTGTCTGTAAATAAACCTTAAAACATAATTTTATAGACAGCAAAAACACACAGCCAATCAGAGCGGTGCATGTGGAGAAATAAAATGACTTAGACATTACACAGTGATCTGGTTTCGTCACTATCTCTTGCTCATGCAATATAATTTTTGGTAGAAAGGACAAAGTTTATTAATTTACAACTAAAATCAAGTACCCAATCTTTAAACATATTCTGGTAGTCCCGTCAGTGTTTTTTGCATTTAAAGGGACTGCACCTGACTTTTTTCACAATAAATTAACTTAAAGGTGGGGTACTTGTTTTTTTTTTTTGTTGTTGTAAATAAATAAACTTAGTCTTTTCTACCAAAAGTATAGTGCAAAAGCAGGAGACTGTGACAAAATCAGATCACTTTGTACTGTCAAAATATAAGTTCTTACACAAGAGCCAAATGCAGCGCTCCGATTGATTGTGCATAAGTGGAATCTGTAATTGCTGACAAAATATTGTACATGGATATTAACTTGTGCTGAAGGATTTGTGAGAGTTAGAACCTATAGTTGGACCTTGCTTCAGGTTTTGTGGAGTGAAAATCATCTGTCCCACTTTTAAAATCAATTCCCTCCAGCACAGATCTTAAAGAAATGATATATTCTCATAGACGTATTATTAACAAGTGTGGCCTAAATGTATTTCCTCAGTTTTCTTTTTTGGTGCGGCTTATATTCATGCATTAGATAGTGCTATTCCGATGCATTTTTGAAGATTTATAGTCACATTTTAACGATATAGGCTTATTTGATTGGCTAACAATGATAATCAGAAATCCTCGTGAGGGCCTCATGAAATCATCTGAAGGCCGCATTTTCTTATTTTTTAAGAAAGCAACAATCACAGCACCTTCAAGCATTGTTTAAATTTGGTCCAGGAAAATATATCAACTCATGGAAATTAATTGAAAATAAAGCCTCAATCTCGTGGACCCCTTTGTGAAAATTCTGACTTGTTGCACCCTTTGTTTATCTAGATTGCTTGATGAAGACTATTTATCCTCAATCTATGAATACAGATTGTTGGCCTAAGATCTAATTGAACATAATGATGCGGAGACTTGGATAGTGTTAATGTAAATCATGAAATGGCTCCTAACAGTGCAAAAAGACAGTGTGAGATGTTTGTGTGTGTGTGAAATGCGTCTCCGGTCATGACCTCCAGCGGCTCAGGGTGACCGTGGTGCGGTGCTGTTAATGCCAGCACATGTTTGCAGAGCGGTGAGCACTCGCAGCCAAAAGGTCAAGATCGATATCCAGCTGGACCGAGCTTCTATATGTCTGCTTCAGTGATTCTGTTATTAACCCTATTACACTCCTACACATTAAGACAGACATTAAACTAAACACGATGTATAGATACAGATGGACACTGCAGGAACTGTCATCTGAGGGAGAAACTAAAGTACAATCTATTTAGTTGTAATGGAGAAAGGAGAACGCTTTTTCATCAACAAACACAACAGCTTTTCTTATGATTAGAAAGAGCGTAGCCAGTGTAACCTAAAGCCGCCATCTTGTGTAGGGAGAGTCTACTAAAGATCCATAAACTAAAAGGAGGTTGAACTTTTAAATGACTTTTTCCCTTAAATACTTTGATGATTGAACTTTCTCATATTTGTACATTTATGAATCCTTCTGTTCAACCAAACAATTTAAAACATCTTGAAAAAACATTTTTATTAATTTCAGCTATTAAATTAATCCTTTGTAATAATGGCTGTGAAGTAAACATTATAATGAGTTTGTGCAGAAAATAGTTCTCTGTATATTCGGATCATAATTAGGCCTATGACAGTGGGCGTTAATTACCTAATTTAATCTATGAATAGTGTGGCCTTGTTTTAAAATTTTTTCAATTCGAATTTTTCACAAGATTGCTGCCGAAAATGCCACAGCAACACCTCTTTTTGTTCTTAAGCTTTTCTTACTTTAATCATTAGTATACTCTGATTTAACTTTGTACATATCTTAATCCCGTTGTCACTTTTAGGATCTTCAGTGTTTTCTCTGAGGAGCCTTTGCACCGGAAGCTGTGATCGACTCCGGCTAATGGGCTGCTGAAGTTTGTTTCTGACCTCATCTTTATTCTGGACCCTGAGCTGATGTGACTCTACAGCTCCTCTAGTGGAGCTTTCTCATCTGGCTCATCTCTACCCAGCCTTTGGTATCCTAATGTATTTTGATAAAGTCAAATATGTTTTACAATTGGGGAGTGGAGGTTGTTGTTAGCGCATGTCTGGGCATGTGGTTGTGGGTGGGTTGTCTGGCTGTGTGTAGAGGGGGAGTGACTATGCGTTGGTTGTTGCTGGCTGGGGCTAACACCACCATTTCATTTCACTCCGGCAACCAGGTCAGGAAATTCAGTGTTTCTTGCTGCTTGAATCAAGCTTGAGACAATCAACCAATCAGCAAACAGAAAGCGCTGACGTCAAACTCAGGCGTCTGCTTGTTGTTCCGTCACAAAACTACAAACAAATGCTATTGGAACGAAGTGGTGTGTTGGTCAGAACTAACCCCAGTTGTGAAAACAGATTGAGTGTGTTCTCCTTTGACCTTGTGTCAAATATTAACTTACAATTTGATCATTTACCATAAATCTGTAAATTTGAATCATAGAAACGGCAAAAATCACCAACCTCCATGTTCACACTGTACTATCTGGACTATTTAACATCTAGTAACAAACAAACAGCAGTGATTGGTTAAAGCAAAAAAGGACCCGCCTATCATAGGACAAACAAGTTCTAATGCTGATGCGTCAAACGGTTTCCACGGAGTGAAATGAAACCGGCTGATACATCAAGTTGTTGCTGTTGGTGAGTCTGTTTTTAATGCATTGTAAAGCACGTTGTGTTACTTTTATAAAGACGACACGAGGATCAAACCCAACTGAACTGATACTGTCCCATCTAGGCATTGAAAATCGATCAAAAACATTGAAAATCGTTCAAAGTCGAATTGAAAGGCCAGAGTCGATCAGTTTGATCAGCTCATGTAACAATGACCTACACACCCACTCTGTAGTTGTATAAAACACACAATAATACAATAGTAGTCACAGTGCTTGAAGAAACAAAGCATGAACTTGTGCAAAACCTGACTGAATTAGCATTATTATGTTGCGTTAACAACTGATGATGGATCTCTAAATATGGACACTAAATATGACTGTTTGCTTGTTGAATGTTTATAAAAGATACAGGTTCTGAGCTCTAACAACAGTGGCTTTATTTTAAATCTAACTTATTGTTTTTTTTTTGTGTGTTTTAAGTAAAAAAACAACAAATGGTATAGCTAAATAACAAAAACAACAAAATCAAAAAGCGTGGCTGCAAAATCGAAAACTTAATCGAATCGTGACTTTAGTGAATCGTCCTATCCCTGGTCCCATTCCAAGTAAGTATAACCAATTGCTTTTTTAAAGGAACTTGCCCAACACTGGTAATAAACAAATTACAAATTAGGATAATGTAGGCCCTTTAATTTTACAACTTAATGACAAAGTGCAAACTCGTAAACTGTCCAAACGAGCTGGTTTTACAGAGCTGCTTCCTCCTGCTTCTATCTATGGTCACTCGGACGCTCAAACAAACGCAGTCACAGATGAGTTTTTCATTTAGCGCCGGGCAGTTCGAGGTGACTAATTGGTATGTCTAAAGAGCGGCGGTAAATCCAGCCTTCCTGTCTGCTTAACCCTCATCATTAACATTTGCCTGCGTCCTCGCTCCTCCACTGCCTCGTCTCGTCTGATTAAAAAACTAAAGAAAACCGTCTGTGATTTACACACTGGCCGTCGCACGTCAAGGGCATCTCCAATCGCCTGGTAAATAATTGATTCTTTTATGTAATGATCCGATTCGAGGTTACTTCAGTCTCTAGCCCTCGCTGACATGACAAGTGTTCAGACTTTAACCTGTGGCTCGCCTCTGTCAAGTCATACAGAATCAAAGAAAGTAAAGACCAATTTGAAATAAATTATTTGTGATTTGGAGTGATTTTGTGATATATTAAAAAAAAAGTTGTAAATCCAGATTTGTTTTACTGTTGATTTAAGTGATTAGAGCCTGTTTAAGCAACTAATATGCAGGTTATCTATGTTTTAATGCCACTATTATAACATAAAATCTTCTATTTAATCAATGTTACACACAAAGTAACTCATAGACATTAAATAGCTTTACATTTATTTTTGCATATAATACTAGCCGTAATTGTTCTAGGACTGCAACCGAATTGTAAAAGATAATATGTTGGGAGTGAGAGTAAGTTTTACTTATTCTCACTCCCTTTTGAGCTTGAGAATTGCAGGCCATGGATTTGTTATGATGTTATGTATTGTTGTCAGTTGAGCGCATTGTTCGTTTCTGATGAACATTGCATGTTGATATTATATGAGCTTGAATAAAGTAAACTAAATGAGTAGATGCAAAATCAGCGTCTCTGCTCTGTTGCTACAACACAAACAATGCAATGCCATATTCCTCCCATAGAGATGACGATGCAAATCCATTGAGCACTTTTATGGATAAAACGAGCTAAAACAATTTCAGCAAACCAAACGCAAAATAGACTGATAAGTGTCTTATGAATCTTCATTACAACATTGGCAATGTGAAATTATGTTTACCAAACTGATACATTCAGACGCACAAAATGCTCCACAAACCCCATCACTCACTGCGACCTGGACACTCCTCTACAGAGAAGTGAAGCTGTATGTACGTATGTTTTTTATGTCATTTTTCTGCTGTTCTCACTTGTGACATGTAAAAAACAATACTTAGTGGTTATATAAGTCCTCAATGATGGAAATCTCTATGTGAAGTGTACTAGTGGTTAGCAGTTTTATACACAAACTTAGCCTATAATTAAACAGTAAAAAGTTTGTAAACTCAATAGCAGTCTTGGGTTGACAGCTCAGAGACACATCAGTAGCTGGATCGGGGCACAGAATCATTTTTAATGTGGATTTTACTGAATTTGAGCCTATTTAAGCAACTCCTTTGTTGTTTGGCTTTGCTTGAATACAAATAATAAAATTTCAAATCACATTTTTGATTGATGTTTGCAATGATACACACAAAGTAGGCTAATCCTGAAGTAATGCAACTAAGTTACTTTCTTGGGGCAGTAACGTAGTTGTGTAACTACTTACCTTTTTAAAAAGTAATAAGTAATGAGTGACTAATTACTTTTCCAATACTTTTTCCCCAACACTGCTCAACAGTAAGTTGTACGTTTTGCAGGCTAATGCTAATGGCTATAGGAAAACAAACAGGAGAGCCCTCCGGAGTTCTTCAAATCATACTGGACTAGCTCAGATGCTGAATGTTCGATAGCATCTGAGTCGAATTGCGCGTCTAATTATATGTCACTGAAGTATCTGACCCCCTGGAGCCTGGACCTGCAGTACAAACACTTACCATCATTAACATAATAGGCTCAAACCTCTCCAAAGTGAACCGGTCTGAGGGATCCAGGCTAATGGAAATATGGCTATAGTCTTCAACAGAACTCCAGCTGTGTTTTTGATGAGAAAGTATGTTAGAACAGGAATCAAAACTCAAAAATGTCACTTCTGTATAATAGGTCTCATTTAATAAGAGGTGCACTTTACACTATACAATTACCTTTTATTCTTTTGCTCTTTTCATGTGTCTCATCATCTCATCACGTGACCAGGGGAACTATAGAGCACAGATCGTATAGGTCGTAACCACTGACCTTTTACTCTCTGGTTGTAAATGTGATGTGTACACGTGTCAGACATACAAGACCATGCAAGCCCTTTATCTCTAATAAAACTCCCAACAGTGTGAATCTGCAGAGCTGGAGGCTGCAGGCTTAAGAACCGCACTCACATGTCTACTTTTGCTTTTTGACATTTCTTGTGTGTCACTTTGTCTAGTTGGATGATTGTTTAGTATGAATAAATAATACATGTTTCCAGAGATTACACAATAATAATCAATCGCAAAAGACACGAAATATAAACTCCAAGTTAGTCCAGATTAAAATAAACTACAGATAATACAAAACAGGGCAGCTTGGATGGTGTGAGTACGAAGTTTTCATTTTAGATAAATGTTGTCTAGATTAGTGTTGATAGATAAAGCACAGATCAAGAGGAATGTGTGTTTACTGAGGTTAAACGTTGTGGTTATATGTTCACATCTATGCATGCAGTATATGGATATCTACATGAACGTGTGAAAATGTAAATTATTGGCTTTTTGCTACTAATGGATATGTTTAATGTATCTAATGTATATCTGTATTGTAAGATCATAAAAATAAACATAGACAGGAATTAAAATCAAAGAAAAAACGCTGCCGTTTCAGGTGCAGTCTGTGCTTAAGCGACCAATCACAGACAGTGTAGTAGTCAAGACCACACTAATCGAGACCAAGACCTTTCCAAGAACACAGAGTTCAAGACCGAGACAAGACCAAGACCACTGAGGGTGGAGACTAAGATAAGACCAAGACCACTGAGGGTAGAGATTAAGACAAGACCAAGACCACTGAGGGTGGAGACCAAGACAAGACTAAGACCACTGAGGGTAGAGACCAAGACCACTGAGGGTAGAGACTAAGACAAGACCAAGACCACTGCGGGTAGAAACCAAGACCACTGAGGGTAGAGACCACTGAGGGTGGAGACTGACCACTGAGGGTAGAGACTAAGACCACTGAGGGTAGAGACCAAGACAAGACCACCGAGGGTAGAGACTAAACAAAGACCAAGACCACTGAGGGTAGAGACAAGACAAGACCAAGACCACTGAGGGTAGAGACCAAGACAAGACCAAGACCACTGAGGGTAGAGACCAAGACAAGACCAAGACCACTGAGGGTAGAGACCAAGACTACTGAGGGTAGAGACTAAGACAAGACCAAGACCACTGAGGGTAGAGACCCAGACAAGAGCGAGACTTTTATAGATCGAGATAAAATCAAGACCATCTTTGTAATGTACACAATTATCAGTGTCTACATGATCTTATTGTGCTGTGTGTGATTGGTTTTCGAGACAAGACAGAGTTCGAAACTAAGTCCAATCAACCTCAAGACAAGGCCGAGTCCAATGAGTCAACATTGAACAAGGACTAGACCAGGATTAGCCAAATCTTAACCTAGTCTAACTAGTATTAGGCCAAAACCAGGTCATATCCAAAGCAGAGTTACACCAAAACTATCTAAGGTAAACCTGGAAAATATATATAATGATAAAAAACAAGAAAACTAAGTATATTTTCAATGTTTGGAAGAATGGGTTGAGGGTCGAATCAAACCTCTGCAGGGTCTAAGTCATTCATTATGTTTATTATCCATCAAACAAGATTATTAAACAACGGACGTCTTCAGTCAGGGTTGGCAAACACTCGTGACACATGGGGAGAGGAATTTTGCTTGGCACATGAAGCAATGATAAAAAAAAAAAAAAAAAAACAACATATATTGTAAGTGGCATCATAACTGCCATGTGCTGATGATTGACAGCTGCTTGTAGTGACACTGCCCAGGTTCATTCACTCGGAGGACTTTCTCTAGGTTTGTGTGCATGCTGAGAACAAGCAGAGGTTTGACATGAGCGGTGTGGACTGTGCTTTTTACAAAACAACTCTGCTCAGGTGGAAGAGAGAAGTTACACAAGCTGCTGCTGCAGCTGCTGTATTCTGACCCGCTGCGATGCTTTTCTGTAGGTCCTGTTGTGAACCGCAAGCCAACAACATGACGTGATTTCTGTTCAAAGCCACAATGAATCAGACTGGTGTATTAGCGTTGTGCCATATTCATAAGTCAACGGTACATCTGAGTGTGGTCCTTAAGAGAGCAGCCTCTGGGTCTGCAGATCCTCACACTGTTCCCATTATCCCGACACTGCATTTGTTCTGCCTTTTCCGTTACTGTCGAACCTGTCACGCTTCGCAAAATGTGTTTTTTGTCTCGTGTGGCACCGTACACATCCGCCACTGTCCAATTACCCACAATACCACAGACAGCCTTGATAAATCTGACAGAAGACATTTTGTAACTCGCTCCTGCCCCACATCCTGGCATTTGTTTTCAGTCTGCTCCTGTAGCGTTTTCATGTTCTGTTGAGTCTCAAACGTGGCATAAGTCAGGTCTTAGTTACACATCTGGGCTTCTTTCTGGGGTAAAGAGAGGCATAAGTCAACACAGAGCTGCAGAAAGGTGAGACGCGATGTGGCAAAAGGGATTCATTAGAAGACAATGTGTTGGCCTGAGAAAAAAAGTTTTTTTCCACTCAAGAAGACAATAATTGGGGGCAAGTCTGACAAAACAACCGGCTCTCCACCAGAGAACTTTAGCTGTTCAAACTGGACATTGTATTTGTGTTGGACGTGAAATCTATCTGAAAATAATGTCCACTCCTTATTAATATTTTTTTAATACAATTTAAACATCAAAATCAAATCTTGCAGTTAGACGTGTCACAATAAAGATTTGCGTTTCATCTTTTGGCAGCAGAAGAATGACTGTGAGATAATCTATCTATCCATTTTGTTCCGCTTTATTCTACCGGGAGAATCCTGAGGTGTTCCCAGGTCAGTTTAAAGTGTCCTGGGTTTGAGTGACGTCAGCTGCTCACATAACACACCCTGGGGAGCCTGGACACTGCAGTAGAAATGTTCATCATCATTAATAGGCCCGAACTGCTCCAAAGTGAACCGGTCTGGGGGTCCAGACTAATGAATACATGGCTACAGTCTGTCATGAATCGAACTCCAGCCAACTCCAGAGTTTTTGATGAGAAAGTAATGTTGGAACAGGATTTAAAAACTCAAAAATGTCACTTTTGCATAATAGGTCTCATTTAAGAGGCTGCGCTTTACATTTCAATTACCTTCTATCTGTTTGTTCTTTTCATGTGCTACATCATCTCATCATGTGACCACAGGGAAACATTATAAAGCTCATATCATAGGTCTGTTTCCCAGGCCAGTGAAGAGACAGAGCCCCTTCAGCGTGTCCAGGGTTTTCCCCGAGGTCTCCTCCTCATGAGACAAGCCTCACTTAGGAGGTTTTGTCCAGGAGGAACAGCTGTCGAGTCACCTCAGCTGGCTCCACTTGATGTGAATGAACAGCAGCTCTACTCAGAGTTGTGTGACTTAGCTTCTTCGCTTTTTCTCACTGTAGGAACGTTTTTCAGTTCTAGTCTCCACAACATAGTTTAATGTGGAATCGAAAATAACAACTTTTGTTTTCCATCACTACTTTTTAACTAAATGTTACAGACTAATAATGCTAAAGTAAACCCACTTTCAGAAACTGTTGTTGTGTGAACACATGCATGGGGACAGGCAAGTTCTTCTGACTACACAATTACTTGAGAAATGTTGGGACTAGTTCTTGGTACTTTTAAGTGCGGAAACGCCTTTTGACTGCTTGCATCTGCGATCTTGTCCTTTCCCAGAGGAAAATTTTGTTGCTCAATGTAATCTCTTTTTCATCTCACGAGACAAAGATGAGATTCTCAGTTGTTGCTCCTAAAACCTCTTAGGAGCAACAAATGAGACTAGAGAAACATTTGAGAAATACTTGATACCATAGTGAGATCTCAGTCATATCTCAAATGGAGCTGAAACTGAGTTATGGCCTGCTTTGATCTCATGGAGCAAAAGATGAGAAACAGGAGACATAAACTAAAATCTCAGCTTGGTCTCAGAAGGCTCAACATTGTCTAGGAGCAATACCTGAGACCTTGTTGAGATCTCATTCTTGCTTACTCTTTCCTCTGGGTTCTGTCATCACCCACAGCTCGTGACCACAGGTGAGGGATGGAAAGTATTGAGAGCTTTGCCTTTCGACTCAGCTCCTTCTTCACTTCTACTTTAGGATAATCATGGATCTGTTATATGAACTCGACAAGACTCTTCTCTCGTCTACTGCTGGGAACTGATAAGTCTACGAAATTTTCCCCTTTGAGCATCAGTGCAGATTTTTAAGACTTCACACGACTTTTCTTTGTGCATTTTCACCGTTGGGTCGTCAGGAAATAATGAGAAACCGTATGAATGGAACTAAATACAACACCAGCTGTGTTTTTGGCAATCAGCAGTTAAAAAAAAAGCTCATGTGTTTTAATATTATTCAGGAACATGGTCATAGTCACTATAGAAACAAGAAGGTACAAAAACACTCTGCATTTAAAAGTCAATAAATGAAGTGAACTTTTCTTTGGGAGTGACGGATGCTGTTTGAAGTCGTTATTCACACTCAGGCTTCCAGCGTTGACATTGTGAGAAGCTAATTGCATTGTCTCGCTTTTTGCCTGGAGGAGAAAAACTGCTACAGCCCTAAATCTGTGGACATACAACACAATGTAAACAAATGCAAATGAGAGCATTCCTTTATTTTATAACACGAGGCTCACTTATTGTGCACCACAGACGTATCACAGGACAAATACAGTATCTCAGTTTCATCCAAGCTTATTGATCCTTCTTTCTTTTATTATTGCTTTGGACTTTGTAGTTGTTGAATAAAATACACTTTGTTTATGGGTCACTCTCCGATTTGGGGCTATACAGTCACATAAAGGCTAAAGTTTCAAACACCAGTTGCATCTTTGAGAATACTGACATGATCTATACTGGCCAAGAAAGATTAAAGGGGACCGATTGTGTTTTTTAATATATATTTAGTAAGAAACTAGAACATATACATCCGTAATTTACCCTTTGTTCATTGTAAAACACGAAGTTGATCTAAAACAACTTAAAAATAGGAACAGTTCTACTGACTTCCTGTTCAAAAGCAACAGATTTTTATTGTTGGAATGTGTCCATGGGACAGTATTGAACCATATAAGCTTCACTTTGAGTATTTATCTTTTGAATTATAACAAGTAAATACAGACAAGTGGGAGGGATAGGTGGTAGGTGAGAACGGGGATTTCTGAGCACTTGAGCTCCAGCTGAAGAACAATACAAGATTATTCCAACATGCAAGAATCAATTCAAATATAACTTTAAGTAAACTAATGATGAAGGGAGGTCGACATAACAAGGTAAAAACTTAGAAAAGTGAATTTGACATAATAGGTCCCCTTTAAGTCTTTTTATTTCCAATACACTTTCAATTGCTCTTACGCCACCAAAATTACAGTTATTCTGAGTGTTAGGGATGCAAACTTTTGAGGTTTTGATTTAAAAAGAGAAATTCCGAGGCATTCTGATAACAGCGAGGGCCTTCTTCAGGGATGTGAAAGGTAGAATCATAGAGTCAGGAGTTTAAATAGGCTAAAATCCATTCACATGAGTGGACTAACACATTTTTTTTAAATAGTCAATTTATGTCTAATTCTATGCATCATTCTATGATTAATATACTGTATGTCTTGGTGTCAGTGCCCCAGCACTGTCCCTCTCCCTGTGAGCTCCGCCTCTGTTCCCTCTTTATGTGCTCAGTGTCCACAGCTGACAAGCTACATCATCACGCTGGACTTTTTGGACCGAAATACTAAAATGTGAAACTTGTGACTGGTTTGTTTTCAGATGATGACAACTTTTACTATTCACAATCCCAATGGAAACTGCTGAACGTAAAATTGCTATTTTGTGTTCAATAGGGGGCTTGCCTGACCAGTCAGTCCCTCCTACCTTCTGTTTGAATTCAGAAGGGTCTGAAACCAAAGACAGAGACAACGATTTTGTCGCCCAAAGTTAGCAAGATCCAGTCACAAATGGCCGCCCCCTGCCCTCCTCTCTGCATTTTCAAAACTTTCTTCTAACCGTTTCAAAACATTCAATATGGCAGATGTAGGTGACAGATATATATTTTTTTCTGCTCTACCTTCGGTTTTGAACAATTAGGAACGTATCAATCAAATCAGAGCAGCAAATCTGTCATGGTCCACAGAAAAAATCCTTGTGCTACATATTTACAATAACATCCGGTTTAGCGCGTCGCTGTTTCGGTGGAATTTCCGAGCTTTCTGTGATTGGTTGACTCCGCACTCAGAAAGCCCGCCCTCAAAATTGAACCTCGGCGCTCTGATCCCAGACCCTTACGTCTCTGTAAAGTGTCTGTCAAAGCGTGTAGGGACTGGCTGGTCAGGCAAATAGGGGGCAGTACTTTGGAAGCTTACATCCCATTATCCTATTATCATTAAATTTGACACAATTAATGCCCAGAATGTTACCTTCCAGATCTCTGACATTAGGGGTTAGGTACAGTAATGTATATTAAGTAGAAAACGTTTAAATTTATTGGCTTTAATAAAAACCATAACTATGAGACACATCTCCACTTTCACAAAATGACCCAAATAATAGTTGGTCTGAAAATGATGAAAATCACTGCTGTAATTGCTGTGAATCTGCAGACAGAGTGAGCACACAGATAACACAGTGAGACAAAAACACCGGCTCAGACCCACAGAGCAGACAAAAGAGTGCGCAGAACTGTAAGTCGCCCTGTGTTTCTGTTCTCATGGAGACAGCCGTGTTTGTGATATACTGTCCTCGTAAAAACTCACACCGCTCCTCCAGCTCGCGCGCCGTAATTCGTATTCCCCGGGAGGTCCCTCTGTCCCGGGCTCGTCTCCCAGCATGCACCGGGCGAGGAGGATGGCCCCCGCACGGCTCGGAGCAGCATCTGTCACAGTAATGGCTGGTGTTCGCAGTATGGGGCTCACAGACTGGAGAAAGCACTCATTCTTTTATGGCTCTATGACCTGTGATCAGACCGAGCTGTGCAAAGCTCTGGAAACACTGCAGTTTGGGAATATCTAGGACTTTAAAGCTGCACTGTGTAACTTTCTGGAGGTAAAAAGTCAAATCAGCAGAAATAGAAAATTAAAACCATACTTTCTAACATTATTGTTGTGTGTTATGACATAATGTGAACAACATAGCTACAGAAACAGGTTCCATGCAAACAAATAAGAGAAAGCCAGGACAAATCACAATTCGATGACATCAGCACCACCAGGTCCACTTTTTATAGCAACTTTGAGCTTCTTTTTTCCTCCTGGGCTTCACTTTTGCATCCTAAAAGATGTATTTTGTGATATATTGGATATCTTTTTGTGAATGTGATTAGGACAGAAACATGGGTTTTATGCAGATTTCCATGTCCAAAAGTCGGTTTCAGTAATTAAAATACTATGTGTGTATTTCCAAAAACAACAGCCGCAGAGGGTTTCATGGGGGTCGGGTCCAAAGGGGGAAAACAACCTAGTCCACACAAACGACCTCTAGCTGTAGGACATCACCTCTAAGGAGCCTGAGCTGGGTGCAGAAGGTTGAACAACTCCTGGAGAGGGGCTGGACGCTCCACTTTTTCTGCGTTACCCACAGTCAGGGCGTAAAAACCATGTAACTAGCTTAGTCCAATTTAAACCAAGCTGTAAACTGGTTTTCAAAAAACAACTAGCACACCTGGTCCCGACGCATTGTACGTAGTTCAATTTCAGAATTGATGTAAACAATCGGTCTGCAGCTGGACAAATGTAACTGAGCATGCTCACAATCCATGCCCACTTCACAATCCAACAATAAAGTTAAGAATTTTAGAACAATAAAGCTTCTGCACAAAGAACACAGTCACATATTTAACAACATACTTCATATGGTCCTGCATGTTTAAACCAGTCCTACATTGTCAGAAAGATCAGTGTGTAATCTTACAGTTATCAATAATAAACAATATTTAGGTAAATCAACATAATGCAGTGTGAATCAAGGACGAGTGAATCTGATACAGCAGGATATGTCTCTCCAATCGGTTTACTTTCTCGCATGTAACTGGAACAAAACTGGTCCAACCGGTTTGAGAGAAAACCAAATACAGTCTGGTTCTTAAGCCTAATCTGATTTCCCTGATCTCTGTGGGCTGCTCATAGCCCCACAGCTCAGTGGGTCGTGTCTCTGTGTCTTTGTCTGTTGCGTTGGCCTCATGATATACATTTTTTGCCCTATCGCTCTGGCCTATATTCAACTCTATATTTGGTCAAAAGTTACACACACGAGCAGAATAGTTAGCGCTCTGGGGGTTTAATATTTTCCTCGTGTTATTATGGTTTCTCTTCTTTGTCCCACCTTCAGACACAAGTGAATGAATGAGAGAGTTTCCCAACAAAGATTCAAGATGCTAATACAAGGCTTTAGTAAATCACTCTTCAGACTGTCGATGACGTCTGCAGTGACGCACTCTAAAGCCGGGCTGCAACCAAATGATCCTTTTGACTTATATTAAGCCAGAATTTCATCTCTGAGACTTTGGGGACTTGTTTTGAGTTCTGACTGGTTTCAATATTTCATTATATTTCGAGCTTGTACATAAATGATGCAAAAGAATTGGATTAAAAGTCTGCTGGATAAGTCGAACAATCTTACTGAGTTAGGTCTTTCTATAAAAATCTGAAAACATACAATGAAATCTGTAAAAATGTATATTTAAAAGAAATATGTGGCAAGTCAATATGCAGAGGACAGATTTCCTATGAGACAATTAAGTGTATTTTAACCTTAATCTTAACATCTCACGATCTCTCTGGGTGAAGTTTGCATGTTCTCGTTGCGTTACCGTGGGTTTACTCCTGGTTCTCCGCTTCCTTCTACTTCCAAAACCAACACTGTAAAGCCTTCTGGACAGTACAGGAGTTTTGGCCTGATTTTAAGCCTGATGTGCCCCTCAACGAGTTCAGGAGGCGTGGCCAGAGTAAGGATACTCAGAAGAGATTTTTTGTCATTCTCTCCTTATGTCTGTGCATCACTGTGACTATTTGTCAGAAGCATCATGATGGGGTTCAAATGCTGCATGAGCGCGAGGACCTTTACAACAGACAGCATCTGGTGCATCTGCCTTGTGGCTCTTAAAATGTAAAACAAAAAAGAAACATTGCCACATCAGCTGTAAATAAATGTAAAGCTTTGTGCATATAGTCAAATGCTGGATTCTTTTTTACTATAGAACATGGCCAACACTTTTTGTTTTAACTTTTTCTCTTCACGCCCACAATGTTTCAGTTATAAACCTGATTTAATCCACTTCAGTTCATCGTTGTAGTTTCACTTTATAATGCGTGAAATAAACTCGCTCAATTACGTGGGCTTCACAATCTGTGTCATCTCTGTTTTTCCTGCCACATGACTATATTGCATTATTACTGTGAGACAAATACTCGTTGTAAATGTCAATATGTTTGTGGCCTCTTCTTCTTTTTTTTTCTAAAAATGGCAAAGATCCTAAACTCCTCTATTGTGCAGCCAGCTTTAATTTCTCCTGTGAATGAACGAGAGAGTAAATGGTTGTCGTCTCTAACCCTGCAATGCTTTAGCCACTGTCCAGGGTGTTCCCCGCCTAAGGCCCAAAGTCACTGGGATTGGCTCCACTCATCTGCGATTCCAAACAAGAACAAAGTATAGAAAATGAATGACTGAAAAAGCTTTCAGTCACTTCAGGGTTCCTGTTTGCTCTATTTATGGAACCTGTTTTAGCAGTGTTTCTCTCATATTTCTTCTCTACTGCCGTCTGTCTCACTGTGACTGGCAGCCATCACTTTAAAGCAGGTTCAGGAGAAATGCAATGTGATGTCTTATTTTACACAGCCGCTGCAGAATTCAGCTTGTCTGATTGATGTGCAGATGAGGTGGAAAAATGCTAAATGCAGCAATTTTCTCGTATCATTTCTGTTTGACGAGATTACAGTTTTCAAGATGCAAACATATACAGTTATGGGCCTGATATTTCTCTACAGCAGCTGCATATGACTAATATTGCAAAATTCATCTGACTGGACAGGTTCAAACAGCCCTTGAACCCAGTGAATACATCATTTAGATCAATATTAAAATGTACTGAGATCCATTTACTGTGTCACAGTTCAGTACTAATGGTGAGGTCCAGGGAGCTATGAATTGGAATATTTCCCAGCTCCTGCTTGAAAAACGCACTGGAGCAACACTCAAACTGGTAAATGCCACTTCTGAACTGGGAGTAGGTCAAGAAACTCCCACTTCACAGACGAGATCAACAATAGGCCCTTTCACGCTGCGACTAGGCTAATTCTGGTTTGTCTAATACCTGTGGATAGTTCCATCTTGTTCCAGTCATTCTTTATAGATTGTTTTGTAAAAAGCTAGTTCAGTTTGTAGAGTTTATTAACATTAATTATAAGCTATAACAGATTAGCATTAGCTTGAGACTCAAACAGCATTTCTATAAACACATGGGTTTCCCTGCTGAAATATTTACATCGTTTGTGAAGGTCTGAACATGCTGCAAATGACTTGTTGTCCACTTTGTGTTAATTAAATATTTAATTATTTTGGGGTGTTTTAGTTAAATCTCCTTATGGAATGAATGGGACGAGAACAAACTATCCACAGGTATTTTCAGACCAGAAATAGTCAAAAGGCTTGCATAGGTGAGGGTTACAAAACTGTTACAAAACTTTCTAAGCATATATACAGATTATCAACGTCTTACAAACATTGAGTTTAACCTGTGGGTTAGCATTAGCCATATTAGAAAAAGGTTGTCACGTGGGCAGCGTTTTCGAAGCTCGAGAAGTTTCGACTATCACTGGACAGACATTTCAATCTGATAGAAGTGACCTGTATTTATAGAGAGATTATTGGTCGACATCACTTTCTGTTCTACTGCGCATGTCACCTGCAGAAAAAAGATGCTCTCCGTCTAGTTGGTGGGGGAAACTTCTTTGAGAAAGAGAGCAAAATGGGACGAGAGCAGCTGTTTAGACTAGAACCTGTCTGATAGACGTCTGGCTCCTGAAGCTGGAGACAGTGTGTCAGCATTTTTTCACTCCCCTGAATGTGCATGGATTGTAAAGATGAATTTAATTCACAAATGCTGATTTAGTAGCATAACTTTTAGTTAGCTGTCAAAAGCGCTGGCTAGTGTTGCTGTCGCAGCTTGTGTCATCAGCCGCTGCTCTTCCTGCATTCCAGTGGCACATTTCAATCTTTGAAAACCCTGTCCACTTGACAACTTTGAAGTATTTTTCAAATATGGATCACTCCTGGACAAATAAAGAAGTACACAAACTCCTTAGCCATATAGCTTACACACAATTTGATTCAAGTGGAAAACTTTGAACTGGAAACTGGTGTTTAGCTGGAAAACATTCAACCTCCCAGTTGCCTGGAACACAGCATAAGTACTTTATAAAAGCATTTATTTCTCTTTTGACGTACATCTGGTTGGTTGTTTAAACACCTGATACAAAAACCTTGTACAGACACTTTTGTTACCATTCATAGCTTGCACATTTCAACAAAAATGTTTTGTATCTGAAAAGCAACAATGCAAATCTATGTCTTGAGAAGTATTAAAAAAAGCTTAACTAAAGCATCTGACCTTGAGTTTATGTAAATTCAAACCGACAAATCCTCACAAAACCTTCACCACATAATGTTACGTGAGCATTTTGAACAAAGTATTGTCATTTTCACAGTCAAGTAACCTTGAGAAATAACTCTGCTGCCGAAGTCACTTGTGGCTAAGAATAATGTAAATAAAGTCTGAATAAATGAAGTCGTTTGGACGGTGTCACCTTCACGCACAGAAGAGACACACAAACAAACTGGAGCTGGACTGCAGAGGTCCTGGTTCTGTTGGACTGTGTAGAGCTGCGCCATTTTGTAGTGGTTTCCGAATGTCAGTAAATATTTGCACCTCAGTTCAACACTACTTCCAGTTTCCCTTTCACTGAATAAAGTTAAATCTCCAACGACAAGGATGAGAAAAAAACAAAACGCATCTCATTTTGTTACCTTCCTGACACTCACACAATAACTTCCAGACATTTTAAATTAATGCGACCTTTATTATTACAGATTGCAGCCACTTTAATCTGTGATCGCCTTTTTACACATTCCTCAACAAACACACTGATCATTACTTTCCAAAATGCACTGCTCGCCAAACTTCCCATCAATAAATTCCTTACGAGTTGTCTCCGCGTCTGCTTATCTCCAGTTCAAATCAGGATTCACTGCATCCCCGCGGCGTTCTCATTTATTTATACACCTGTTTACGCAAACACGTAACGGCAAAAAGATGTCATTTAGCTCTCCTCGACGTGTGTGAATCCATACATTCTGATTTGGCAGACGGCGTGACAAGTGAAGAGTCTTTTCAGCGGAGGAAAACTGGAGAGAGACAGCCTAATATGAGAGGCAGCAGACAGTGAACCTAAAGTCTGTCAGATGTGACGATGTAATTGGAGACGGAGGAGTTTGTTTTCATCCCGGACTCAGACGGAAGAGAAATGTGCACAAGGAATGAAATGACACGCTTCATCCCGGAACCAAAGCACAGGAGCCTCATTATAAAGCAGATGGTTATTTACGTTAGCTGTAATTTAGAGAGAAGTTTTATGCATCTTGTGTTTTCTTATCGTCCTATAAACATGTTCCTGATGCTTTTGCTTGGGCTTTAGAAGTTAGAGGTGCTGTAATTGACTTTTGCTTCCTTAAAGATGTAAACAAACTACATTCTGAGCTTTCGTATTGTTCAGCACGATGTATTTTCATCTTTTTCAACAGCTGTTAAGAGCGAGATGAGTTACAACAGTTAGCCTCACTGCTACAACAACAACACATGAACTTACTGGAGTTTGGTGAACAGAACATTATTAGACTAGAAAGGACATTGCAGACTAATTTCCAACTGAATAGATACATTAACGAGATATCTGTTGTGAGGGGTTTACAGAACATTCAGAACATAAATTATAGTATATTTGTGTTAAGTCGAACAGAGCAGGCTTGTTAGGTAGGCTATATGATTGTGTTTCAACCTTTTAGATCAGAGAGAACCTTTTTCAGCTTGTGACCTTGACTGAGCACAGTGAATGTTCTGTATGAAAGTTCATATAATTGAGAAAAAAAACAAACATATTTTTGAGTAGACTTCCCTTTAAGTCTCTCAGTTTTAGACATAACACACAGAGAAAATGTTATTTACACCATTTCTACTATTAAATGGTACCTTTTGCACAGTTGCGCATGTGTACAAAGACTATTGCAGTCAAAGAAAATTACTAAAATGATTTTTCACTCAAATGACCATTGCAACACGCGAGACTGGGACATTTAAACATGTGCCCTGCGGATTATAGAGGAGACGAGAGCGCGCCGGTGAGTGAGACGGCAAATCTAGCGTGTTTTAGGCTGGTGTGCACCCTTAGACGTAGAAAACACGCCGGAGAGGGTATGAAATAATATTTCAACCATGCTGTAGTTAATATTGACAGGTATTGCATGACGCGCGGTGGACAAGGAAAAGCGCGCACTCGTCCTCACATGCTCTCCAGGGGAGGAACTCAGGGACGTCTGCACCATTGCATTGCTGCATACGTAATACCGGTTATCACCCAAATCCATCTTCACCTTATACCGCCCCGCCCAATTTTCTCTGTAGTGCATTTTTGACTTAGCTGCTATTAACCTAAGTGACATTAGCCACAATCAAACGTTAAATAGTGTCAGTGATCCCAAACAGTCCATAATACATGTGATACCTTTGATACCTGTTTTATCTATTTGAGATATTTCCCTAAACAAATTAACATGTTAGCTACATTACCAGAGCTTAAAAAGGAGGTGTGCTGCCAAGAAAAGTGGGCGAATTAATTTGAATATGCGTCCATTAAAATTTTAAATCCAGAATTCAAGTACTTCTAATTCTAATAAACTTTGTTCCAGTTCAGTCATGTTCTTCTGTCAGAAAACACTCGCAGGTCTCATCCTGAGCTGTGTGGACGTGCGGACACAGCTAAGCCAGTTCTCTCACTGCAGATCTTTTTTTTTTTTTCTTTCTCTCGCTCTCTCTCTCTTCTGTTCGACTCTGGGGCTGCATTCAAATGTGTCCTCCACAGTGGGAGAAGTGAGCGTTCTGATGGTGTTATCTTCAGAGACGCGGCTGGCTCCTGCACTTACAGCTCTGTGGATGAGACGAGGAAGACCGGGCCCTCAGCGCTCTCATTACAACATCACAGGGAATCCCCAAGGTTTATCGCAATGCAACAGAAGTAAGAGCTTAATATGCAGAACATTATTTCTCACAGGTTGAGTTCACGTAGTGTGGGGCTGTTCAATAGATTTTCCAACAGGCCGGACTGAAAACTTCAACTGAAAGTGCAACTCAAAAGAATGTTATAAAATTGTTTTATCATATCAAAACAAGCTTAAAACAGGATTATGCACAGATAAATCTAGTGTTGATCGAGCAACGTATTGTCATGGCTTGTGTGTCTTTGTAGTTAATTGACAACACTACTTTTTTTCCACTGTTTGTGTCAATGAGCGGTGTGAAGTCTGAGTTACAAAAATGGGTAAGTTTAGGTCTGCGCCTCAGAGTTGGTTATGGTTTGGATTAGGATTGTGTTAGTATTCATGAATAATAACATCAAGCATAGAAATTAACTGGGGGAGCAATGCGAAATACACACGCAAAAAATGAGATTCCAAGCATATATAATATAATACAATAATACAATAGGCTGAATCAGGAACCAGACTTGAACTGGATCTGCTGTCTGTTATTCTCCCCCTTTCTCACGCACTTTTTCCTCTCTATTTCCTTTCTTTTTTCTCCTCTCTCTCACCTCACTCTTTTCTTCTCTCTCTCTTTCTCATTCAACTCTCTCTCCCCTCCACTCTCTCTTTCTCCTCTCTTTCTCTCTCTCTCTCTCTCTCTCATTCATTTAACTCTCTTTTTCTTCTCTCTCTCCTCTCTCTCTTTCTCTCTCTCTCTCTCTTTCTCCTATTCAACTCTCTCTTTTCTCTCACTCTCAGGCCTGATCGATATATCGGTTGGACGATATTTTCAGCCGATATGAGCACTTACAAACCTATCAGTTATCGCCCATATCTCGCTGATATACCGCCAATATTTTGAGCATGTTGTACCTCATTGTAAAGCTTAGATCCTCCCGATTTCAACTATTCTATTCAATCAGCAATTTGATCAATATTTAGCGTGAACACAGCACCAGGCTGACCCTTTGCATTAACAGTGCGCTCTGCGCATTGGATTTAAATGTTCTAATCTCCGTACTAACTCAAGAAAAGGAAATAACTTATGACAGATGACTCCAGCAAAACAAAAATTACTTTTATTTGATCAAAGTGTCAGTGTGGAGAAGAGGGACGATCCTGTCAGAAAGAACACACAGCTGCTGTCAACAATAACAATAAGAAGTTGGATATTCTCACTACGGACAGTTGGCGTTTGGATTAAATGAGGTTGAAAACATGTTCACTTTAACTCTCAATGCATCTTACTGTTGTTAACTGGAAGTTAGACAAGAACTTTTTTCTGGTTCAAAGGTCTTCCATTTAGTAAAGAGAAAAAAAAAAGAAGCTTTTTAAGCTTCAACTTTGGCTACCACTGCTCACTTCATGAACTCCGGCTCTAATTGGACTGCGCTCGAACTCCACTCTAATCAGGGCTGCGCTTTCGGCTCCCTCCGACTCTACTTGGCTTGCAATCGTAAGTCGTAAGTCCAGGAGTAAAGGACCAGGCAAAAGGAGAAAGCTAACATCCAATATGGCAGGGATTGCCTGTGAATGGCCACAAGTACAGAGAAACACTCCAAAGTTCTTAACTCATACCAGATTAGCTTAGATACAAAGTGTTCATAGCATCAGGGCAAGCTTGACGTCTATTTATTCTGTATGTCTATAAGATAAACAAGTACTCAAAATGTTCACATAAATGGAACTTCCCACTTCTGTGTTCAATTGCACCAGACGAGACAATTATGTAACTCTTCATATGAAACGTTACAGATTGGGTTTCCCTTTGAAGCTTCGAGTGTCATTCATCTCCAGCACAGTGCTAATCTGCCCTAAAGCTGCATTCAAACCGATCCCATACACCTCTCCACGCTTCAACACCGAGTCATTCTGTCACGTTTCACACAAGGAATGGATTATCGGGGTCTTTTGATGCAGGTAAATCACACACTGTGGCTCCATGTAAAAGAGATGGAGATATCAAATCGTCTGCTGTGCGTTCAGGTGCCACTTCAATCAGCTTTTTCATATTTTACATTGACAATTGGTTTGAAAAAGACCAATCTGTCGGACCCAAGTGTCACATGATAAGACCAATTTGAACTGAATGTGTGTATGACAAGTTTTTTAGAATTTTCTTCTTTTGAAAGAACTGCACATGAATTGATTGCAAGATTGTGAAATAACAAGAAGGTAGTAGAGGTGACTTGGCTGTGGATGTCATATTTGGGGGTGGTCTTCCGTGGGGGAATATCATGGTAAAAATCTATAAGTATTCATTGAGAACTGCAACTTTCTCACTCTTTTAAGGCCTAGTTTACAAGACAACGTTCCCCAGAAAACCGTACAGTTGTAACGTTTTGTTCTCAAAGTTTTGTTATTGCTGCTCAAAAAAAAATAAATAAATAAAAAAAAAAGTTTATATGGGTGTGGCGAGCTTCCTTTACAAGGAAACGCAGATAGACCGAAAATGCTGTAGTTCTTATGCCGGTCAGGAGGTGGTGTCATTGTGCTAGGACTCCAGATGACCTTACCGTGACCCCACCAGTCTATGATAACATGAGCATTGACAGGTTTACAAGTTATTCATATCAATAAAATGGTGAAGGAAGCAACAAGGACCAGCGCACGGGGAAAAAGGGAGATCGCCTACAGTTGGACAAAAACACGGGGCGGACACTTCACTTTTACCGGGCGCAGACACTTGAACATCGGTCCTGCAGGTTCACGGTCGAATAATACTTTTTGTGAAGCGCTTCAAACTTTCTTTTCTTCTGAACACACAAATTTCAATGGACTAATCAAATCTTCAGCACCCGGAGAGGCTTTAGAAGATTTGTTTTGTGTCTCTTCCTCTGCAATACGCAGGTAAGAAAGCTGGACATTGTTGGCTTAACTTTGTGAGAATGAAAAGACTTTTGGCTGAAAGAGACAGAACAGATTAAACCGTTTGTTGTTGCCACATTTTCAGAATTAAATATCGGGAGTTGTTTTTGCTATGGTGACGACTATGCTTCTTCTTCTGCTGATTTTGGGTGACTGCGGAGTCTTCTTCTACAGTCTTAAAGTAGCGTGTGCATATCCGCGACGTAACCGTCTTCATTGACAACTGTTTTTTTCCTCTTTACATTGCAGTGTATCCACTGAACCAGCCCCCGAAACTACCTCTTGAATCGTATTCAGTGGAACGCGATTCAATGAACACGCAGCCCGTCAGGTAAAGGAGAAGAAAATCTGACGTAGAAACGTCTGGATTCTGAAAACTAAAAAAAAAGAACTTTCTGATTAAGGCATTTGAGCATGTCTTAAGATGTTTCTGAAGAGGCGGTGTGTCAAAAAAGTAAATCAATTGTTGTAGATGTTAAACACGACGGTGGCACTAGCATCATGTGAGCATAGCCCGCATTTGCTATTAGCATTGTTGGATATATTTACAAACTTGGGCTGTTGGATCACTTTATTCACCTCCATGTTTTTGTATCTATATTTGACTCAATAGATTTCCTTAAGTTCACATTTGCTGTTGTAGTTGTTGAACAATGAGTGATAAAACTGTGTTCTGATTCACTCTTAATGTTAAGTTTCCCCCTCGGAGGTCCGTTTGTGGGCGTTCCCTCAGATGCTGACAGTATCTATGTCCTATTCGTACAACATAACCCTGGGACCTCATGTGATTGTAATATTTACAGACATCATCTGAGTTTATAGTTCTGTGCGAATCGCCATGTTTGTAAAATGTCTGTTAAGTTTTTCCCAAATGTTACCTTTGTAATCTGTAATTCATATTCACCAAAAATATTGAAATTTCCGTTTTGTTGCAGTCCCTCTTCTTCCACAACAAAATCAGACCCTCCAGTCTAAGCTAATGTTTTAAAGATGAGTCTTTGTTGGTAGGAATCAGAGCCAAAGCAGCACATTTGCCAAAACACATTGTAGTCTTAATCACCAGATTTCTCTTTATAGTTTGAAGAGGATGCTTTTTCAGAATCTGTTTTAATTAGACTGCCATTGAAAAGGCTTTTCTTGAAAAGGCAGTCTTCTGTAAAACAAACATGATCCTCGTTGGCGTTCTGAAAAGGACAAACTCCTGATACTTTTCTCAGCATTTGTCCTGAAGTTTCCTTGTCAAAATATTTGTGTCATTTATATGCACTTTCAGTCCAAACACAATTTCAGTAAAAAGCCCACAAGAAACGTTGATTAATTTACTCAGTGTTGTTGTGCTGCTGCTGTTTTATTGCTGCCCCAGTTTACTTCAATTGTGCATTAAAAGACAAACTATTATTTATGAATATTAACAAACTCCACGCCTCAGATCTAAACTTGGTACATTTTTATAACTTCAGATCTGAACTTAGCCGTTAAGCCTCAAATAAAAGGTCCCCGAGTGGCCTCAACCAAAAAACCTCAGTCTCTTCAGTCATCTTAACATCTTGTCATAAACTCGCTAGAAAAGGAAAATGCATTAATAATAACAATGCATTGATTTATATAGTGCTTTTCATGACAAAGACACTTCACATTATGCATTATTCATTCTAGTATATGGTAAGCTACAGCTGTCCTTAAGCAGACTGACAATCACCGATCCAGACAAGGCAATGTGAGGGGTGTCTGGCTTAAGAGTTTCTCTGTTCATCCCACTGTGGCACTTGGGTTCCTCCAGCAGTCTCCCATTCAAGCACTGCCCAGACCCAACACTGGAGATATCTGGCTTGGCGTGATATTGACACACATTTCATGATAACATATATTACACAAGCATTCGTTCATTTTCAGCCACTTTCCCTTTAAGCTGGGAACACTCTGGACAGTGGCCAACTAGTTTCAGGGCACACAGACAGACAATCATTCAGTCACTAAGAGAATTTCTCAAGTGTTACCAGTTGACCTATTCACTTTATTTTGCCCAATAAACTTTTTTGGCAGCACACTCCTGGTTTAGGGTTAATCTGCCCTAGACAATAACCTGGCTCTACCGGATGGTTTATCGAGATAATATTGATTGTCACAAAATCTGGAGCATCCATCTGGCGTGACCTTCACCATGTGGTTAAAGATGACTAAGGTCAGCTGGACCAATCACAACGTAGCATTGTAGTTTGGCTGGAAGCACATGTTCGAAACCAAAACAAACATGGCAACACCATCAAGCCTACTTCGGTCTATTTTAGCAGAATTAAGGACTAGTTTAACTTTAAAAAACCTGCACATAAAGGTTTATACAATAACAAGACTTTTCGGCTACTACAGGTTCAGACCCTTATACGCTCTGTTCTTTCTAGATTAATAATGTGCATAAAAGAGTGATAAAAGACACATATTGATGTAATGTGAGCCAGGTTAGGTTTATCTATGACTAGCCTAAATTACGAGCCAGGCTGGGCCACCTAGTGCCTCTTCTCAACTTAATTTCACTCCAGCTAAGATCAGGTATTGCAGAAATCGGCAAGTACGGTTATCCAATCAGCGAAGAAGTGTGTTGGCCAGAACCAGCTTGTGTTGAGCAAACCAAAATGATGTGATGTCAGATAGTTTTCACAATCAAATGTAATGATCACATACAGGGCAGATACACACAAATCAACACAATGTTCTAAATCACTTTTTTACTGAAGAGTTGAGATCCCTTTTTCTGTTTGTTTGTTTCAAAGGCTTGATGTCTTGTTTTTCTCTGCAAATCTGGCAACACTGGTCAGTCGTTGACCGGTGGATTTAGCCATTAACAGTGAAGAAGGAACAGACTGTAAGAATCATTGACAAAATCGTCATCTTGCTCTACGAAAATTGTGAATACATTTTGTGTCATTTCGCCTTATAGTAGCATGTACTTCTAATGTCACACTGCTCCCTCCACTCTCACTCCCTCCTTTCATCCTGTCCTTTCATCTTTTAGCATGCCACCTTTACCGCTTGTTTGAAATGTGTTTGTGGCTGAGTTTCATGGTTTTAGCTTCAAGATTTGAGGATTTGGTTTTGCTCTGCATGATTACACAGTGATTGATTCCATGATTATATTTTGTTACTACATCTTTCTGTGGTTTTGCGTGATTAAGAAAGAGAAATACTTGAGAGTAATGAGTGTTAATTTTGAGACGGCGCTGAGCAGACTTATTTAAACACTTGTAATAATGTGAATGGTTGGATGTGTCTCTAAAGGACACTTGAGAAACATTACCATTTTCACTGCTGAACCGGTGAACGGATCTCCAAAGACACATTTCATTCAATAATTAGAGGTTCCAGCTCCGAAATACAATTGTTCGTTCTTTAAGAGCTTTTTGTGGGGCTTTATTCAGAGTTGGCTTCTTTTTAACAATGAGAAAAAAGAGATAAAGGGAATTTCAAATCTAAAGTAGCTTAATGAATTCTTAAGTCTTGATGATTTAGGCTGGTCTATGTTTTATCAAGACTTTGCATGGCTGTGGAGTCTATGTGGTGTTATTCCTGCAACATGATGTGACTGCAGGAGAAATAATTGTTGCAAAATGTCCTTATGTCTGTGATTTTGTTAAGAAAATAATTTTTAAAAAAGAGCAGGATTTTAAACTTTTGTCTTTCCCAGTTTGAGTCAATCAAACTAGTTGAAAGCTTGATTATTCTGTATTTTCTTTCTTTGAAAATGTTTTTGTCAGTTGAAGCCCTAGATCTCCTCATACGAGTTAAGAAAGGTCTATAATGCTTATTTTCATGTGAAATTTTTCAGAGTCATGAAAAACATTAAATGTAACACTAATGCCACTGTTCTCAGCTGTTTAATACACTATTGTTTTCATAAATGTTGAGCTCATATTTAACTTAAATGAGCATATTTGAAAAGTAAATGATAAATATATCTATGTTGCTTATCCTCATATGTGTTGCCATCAAGCCCCAGTGATCAAATATGGCGGCGATGTGCGTCAATGGCTAAAGTCGCTGGTCAGCTTTAGCCTTGTGCTAGGTGTAGAGATATTGGACTCACGGTGTTTCTCTCATGATTCTTTGCAGAATAGGGATGAACGGGAGTCGAGTGAAGTCGAAAGTGCGGGCCTGATTGTTCGACCAATCAGAGCAACAGCTATAGAGTGAGCAGGGTAGCCAAGATATAGCTTACAAAACTGTTTTAAATTAAACTAATGACTTTTGAACTGGGAAAAAAGTTTTATGAGGTGAAAAAATAAGA
This sequence comes from Mugilogobius chulae, assembly GCA_038363315.1. NCBI lineage: Eukaryota > Metazoa > Chordata > Actinopteri > Gobiiformes > Gobiidae > Mugilogobius > Mugilogobius chulae. Next base: position 37,445,096 of record CM076399.1, on the reverse strand, counting down.
CTTGCCATTTATAAAGCTGTAGATGCTGCTTCAACTGAACACAAGCAGTTTGTGTTTGCATTCAGCTTGACGAAGTGCCACTAGTCCAGAATTGCAACCAGCTACAAGTTGGCAATACCATATCCAAGATATAATAGGTCATGGTTGCCATAGTCAGAGACTATTATGCACTTATCCCTTAATAAGTTACGTACTACGACGTGTAACTATAACATAGATATTTTACCCTGTAGTCGGTCTGATTATTTTTCCAAACAATCAAATTCACAATTTGATATATTATTTAAAAATAAATTGAAAAACATGGGAACTATGATATGAGTTTTAAAGAGGACATATTTTTATACTGATGTTGTCAAAACATCATAAATATCATCCCATATGGACGCAGACAAATCGCCCATCCTATGTGCATTATTACTAAAATTTTGAAAAAAACACAAATCGGAATTAACGTTTTGTTAATTGAGTTTTGTGAGGACCACGCCCACGCCGCATTTCACTTCAACCCTGCGTTCAACCCACCCTCACCTTTTTAACAACATTCCTTCCAGCATCAGTAGCCACACTGAGTCTCCTTGCCTGGTCATCGCTCATCTGATTCCACGGAACTTCAACATCAATATCTATTCAATAAACAATGTATAACATATCTTTGGTGTGGTCCTTACTAACAAAACTCCTCTTTTAAACACATTTTAGCCAGTCTGATGTGATTATTTACATTTTGCAGCTCCACAGCTCCAGCTCCTCTCTGCTCTCGAGTCCCATGTCGTCCAGAGCAAAGCCAGTGCATTATTAGCGTTTATAGATGCCGTGCGGCGATCATAACCCTGCCCATAAATCTGCTCTGCCTCTGGGCTTCCTTTACTGCCACGCTGCTGCTGCTGCTCCGTACACGGCCCGGACCAGCATTAGCGCATGCCCTGCTTGTTAAAACCACTTCATTCTCAGCAATCATCTCTCCCCCGGATACACAAAGACTCCTAATGAGACTCCCACACAGACTCCTCTTCTGCCACTTTCCATCGCTACAACTTGTTAAATTCAAAGTTTAGAAAAGAGCTGAATCTGCGAGAAGAAGTGGTAGTTGTTGTAGGACAGGGCTGTAAATAGGTCGCGTTCAGGTGACATCACAACAGGCCGAGGATATTTAAAGGGGACATACAGTATTATGCAAAATAGACTTTTTGAAGTTGTATTGAAATTGCTTCTTCATCAAAAACCTGCTGGTGTTTTGTCTATGAGATATCTTTTATTCCCCTCAAAACACTATTCTGAAAGTCCCTGATCTGTGATGTCATAAATACAACTCTGAGATTTTCAACACTGTTTTTAAGTCCATAAATGATCCAAACTCGTTTTGGGCATGTCTGCCTTATTAGCACAATAAGCAAGATCAATTTGATCGCAAACCAAGTGAAATTTCCTTTTCAGTCAAGCTCCAACTCAATTGGGGGATGCACTAACGTCATCCAGTCTCAGATAGATGTAGTTGCCATAGTGACACAGTTGTTTTTTTACTCCAAATGCGATGGACATCACATGAGGGATTTTGGGCTAGTCCTGAAGCAGTTTCTTTTGTCATCAGTTGTAGACGCAGTGACGGCTGTAACAGCAGGAAAAGTGTGCAGCTTATGAACCAGGTTTTCATATGGAAAAGTGGCAAAAGTGTGCGCAAACTATGCAAAGCCAATAGCCCAGGCAGAGCTGCTGTGGGCCGGGGGCTGTTGCTTTTGGCTCTCCGATAGTCAACACCGAGCGGTGCGAGTGCTCATTTCTTCCCGACCCACAGCGCCTCTCCCTGGGCTCACGAGCACAGCGAGTCTTAGTGTGTGCGCGGAGCTTCTTGTAGTTCGTGCAGAACTTTTCCTTATAAAATCTTAGTGGCATGCACCACTTGCGTGCTATGCATGCTTAGGTCAACAGGCAACACTGTTAATTCTCTTATAGTGAATGTCCTTATTTGTCAACCCGATGAGTTGCCAGTGTCCTGAGTATTTCCCGTCTAAAACCCAAAGTCACTGGGAGAAGCTCCAGTCACTTTCCACCATAAATGTGAAAGAAAATATTAATCAAATGAATGAATTACTAACTCTCAAGGCTCCTAAAGTCTCTGTTTTACACCAAGGAACCACTCCCTGCAGCTAGATAAGATATAATTAAATTGTTTTGAAAACACATCTTTAAAAGCCTGTTCCCTTCACTTCTGAATATTGAATTATCTCTTGAGTCTGTATTTGGCACAATATGTATTCTTAAATCTACATTTGCCGTTGTACTTTTTAAATAGTGGATGAAAAGCTGTTCTCCTTTAATAATGAAGAGATTTAGTTTTATTTTTCCCCCTTGGATGACCATTAGTAGACGTTACCTCAGTTTTCCTTCTGTATGTGTGTTACAGCTGCACTAATCCCTACAAGTGCCACTACCAACGTCCGAGTTGTGTGATGATATAACTCTTGAATCTCCTGCATCGTGGAGACTTTACCTGGAGCCGTTTTCTGTCTCTGCTGAGGTTTTATGGACAGTAAAGGTCTTTTTATTAGAACTGCATTATGTCCAGCTCAACAGAACAAGCAACTACTGAGTTTTTATGTGCAACTCACAACGAGAGCAAAGCAAATTAAAAACTGTCACTTTGGCAGCTAATCCAGCGCGCAGTAAGACTCCTGTCAATGAAACTATGGAAATGTATTTGGATCACTAATGAACCATTTATCAGTGTTCTATCAACATTAGCTTACTCAAAGTTGTTTTTGGGATTGATTCATGAAATGCAAAATAACCTTGATCAGCTGTCTCCGCCCACTTGCCTGGATTTGCTTGTGATTACTAAAAAAATCAGGCTGTAATGGAGTTGAAAATTAGCTAATTGTACTTGGTCTGCAGTGAGTATTTGGACATCCAATGGTTTTGCGAGTTTTCCCACTTACAGTTGGGATAGCTGACTTTTACACTGCAAACTCAATGTAGGTTTTACATCTGACAAAATAGTCTTCTAAATACTTCTAGCGTGAATATCAACATGAATTCATTTTGGCGGCAATTACAGCTTAAAAAAACACTTCTTACAAACAGCAAAGTGAAACTGGAGAGGACCATCCAAGCACAGCCAATCAGAGAGCTGCATTCGGCTCCTGATTAGAACTAAAATTTTGTATTATTCAATTTAGACGGTATGCGGTCTCATTTTTTCACCAGAGTGCTTCATTATGCAATATACTTTTTAGTGGAAAGGTTATTAATTCAAAATGAAATAGGTTAGTTACGTCAACTTGAAGGCAAATTCACACATACAACCACTAGTTACATTTACTGACTTTTTTTCTGAAACCCTGGAAAATATCTGGAAAAGGCCGAGGCTGCATGTAAGAAAGCTTTTAGAAACATGAAGGAAACTAAAATTTTAACATACATGCATTTCCACTGTGAGAGACCAAATCTAATTCAAAAAGGTTGTCAGCTTTCATAAAGACACCTGTGCACCCCACAATCAGTACAGTCTTGCTACCAACATGAGCAAAAACTGTCACACGACACAAGACAAAATTGAAGACTGTCACAAAGCCGGAAAGGGCTAAGGGACAGTCGCCAAGAAGATTGGTAAAAAAAAGAACTGTTAGAACACTTGTCAAAAAATGGAAGAGGCTCAGATCTCACCTCGCCTGCTCGACAAAGCCAAGCAAGTTAGTACTTGGAATGGAAACCACCAGGTGCAACAGTGGGACAAGAGTGGACTGTTGTTGTGTCCTTGGGCAAGAAACTTAACTCGCATTGCCCCAGTGTCTGCATACACTGGGGCCAATGCAAAGTGCTTAGAACAGACCTGGGCAAACTGTGGACCAGGGGCCAGATGCGGCCCACCTGTTTCAGTCAGGTCCCGTCCCATGTTTTTGAGAATAAGCATTATTCTGCAAAGAGTTATTATCTAGTTAATCTAGTAAAACTACTAGAATTCAGAATGTTAATCCTAATTGTAGTTACTTTAGCCAAATTAGAATAAAATTGCTAATATTTTGCACCATATGTCACTTGTTTCAAGACATTTCTGACTATATTTTAGTCTGAATTAAACTTGCAAATCTATTCAAACAAGACAGAAACACTTCAAAACAAGAAAAAAAAAATCCAAGTGCATCAACTCAAACCATCTTAACCAACAACAACAACAAAAAAAGATTCAAATCCAGATTTCAAGACATTTTAGCTAGCTTGACTTGCCTCTGGAGCATGTGTTTGCACTTGTGTTCTTAATACACAATGAAAGGATACTGACAGCTAAGTAGCTATTATTTATGTATTTATTTAATTATTATTTATTTTTTAATACAAAAGATGCTTTCAATAAAAAAAAAATCACATTACAATAATAGAGTTTCTGCAGGTGACATGACAGCATTCTAAATGTGAGCGCTGAGTGAGAGTTAATGGAGAGAAAGGACATTTTCTCCTGCAAGAGTTCAATAGACAGATAAAACAGGAAAAATAAACTACAGTTTGATAACAAATTCAACCCACCACAAATCTACTGAGCACTGGGTTTGTAACTGACATGTAAAAGAGAAAAACAAGCAAAAAGTTGTAGCAAAGCAGATAAACAATAAGACTTTAGCTTCTATCACATTTCACAGACACTGAAATCACACACAGTTGAACTTATTACCTTTTTCCTCTTAAAAAATATGTTTTTAGTAGTTTGTTGCAGATAAAATATCCTAAATTGTCAATTGTTGTTAGCAGACAAGCCGTTGCCACAACAAGAAAGAAATACACTGAAGAAATGCCACTTATTCTAAATGTTGCTAAGCATTTTTGGACTAAAATGATGTCAGTGCATAACCTCTATTGTGGACCAGCCTTTGTCACTAGTCTGAATACAAATACGGCCCTCGGAGGAAAATAATTGCCCACGGCTGGCTTAGAGCGCCTTGAAAGGTAGAAAACATTTACCTTGTGGGGTATCAGTGATGCGGAGGACCTGGTTAATGACTTGAAGAGAGCTGTGACTGATGGAAATCTTAGACTCCTCTATGATTTCTAAGTGAGAAATATTGTATGATCAAATGCTTATTGGCCTCACTGTATATGGCACAACTCATTACTAAATGCAATCAAATACTGTATGTACAGTATTACTCGCTTCAGTTATAAAGCACTTAGAAGTAACCTTGTCTTTATTTTAATGAGTAGAAATATTAAGCGTCAACTTTTTTAATGAGACCTTGCAACATTGTGAGCTGGTTTAATTAATTAATTGATCTAGTATGGAACGCCTGAGTTTCAATTTATAACTTTAAGGCAAAGAGGTCCAACTTTTTTATATAAATACTTTTTCATGAACTGCCTTGCTGTTAGACACTTCTACTAAAAGATGCTTCTGTAAAAACAAAGGGGTGATTCATATCCAGTGTTAGGTAGAATACTTTGAAAATGTATTCCGTTACCAAATACTGAATACTTGGTCTGAAAAGTATTCTGTATTGTATTCCGTTACTTGGCAAGTTTTTGTACTGTATTCTGAATACTTGGAATAGTTATATATTGAAATGCAAATTAGGTGTTAATTTTAACCTGCAATTACGAAGTTTTAGTGTTTCTTTTTAGTTCTTAACTGTATTAAGTAATGCTAGTAATGCATCTCCACGTAAACGAACGTTATAATGACTTCTGAACACAGCGCTGTTTCAGTCTCACTCACCGGAGTCGAGAGGAGATGTTTACTTCAGATTTACACGCGTGTGCTCATCGTGGGTTTGGTCCAACAACAGTTCATTCATCGTGTCGTCCGTGAGCTTCAGAGCAGGTTCCAGTGTCACAAATCCTTTGCTAACAGTTCGGTGCACTTGTTGTGAAAGTTTTGTCAAAATTGTCATTGCGAAAACAAACTGTTCCTCTTTGAAAAACGAATCCCATTCGTAGTTAAAAATGAACGCTCCAAACAGATAAACAGATGAGACAACCATCAACAAACGTCCAGTGCAGCTGTCAATAAAGGAACAATCTGATTGGTCAGTCTGTCTGCAGAGAGCAAATGGCCCCTAAACAACGCCAGGTCTGATTGGACACTATTTTTTCTTTGCCCCTGAAGTGGTACAGGCACTGACAGTGCGACAAGCTGCTGCTTTGAAAACATTACGCGTCCTATTGTTATTTTGTAGTGATGGTCTACATTTGTTTTACAGATGCAAAGTATTCCACTGATTTTATAAAAGTAACTGTATTCTAAATATCTCGATTGAAAGCCATACTGTGACGGCTCATAACGGCGGTACATGTATTTGGTTACTCCCCAACACTGTTCAGTTCTGCAGTTTTGACATGAAATCAATAAACCTGTAGATCCATTTGGTGTTTTGCAATTACCAAAATCTAGATTCTCAAATGTTTTTTTTTTTTTTTTGTAAATACGTGGGGGATAAAACATGTACAATAAAGTCTAAGTTGAGCTGGGTTCTGCTTGATCGTGACATTTTGCCCCAGTGAAGAAGGTCAAATGCATCACAACCTTTCCATACAGTGTTCTTTAACCTTTCATAAATTGATTCAAAGTATAAAAATAACTCCCCCCTTAAGCTATAGAGTGGCATTATAATGTATGAGAGTGATTTAATGGAAGAAAGAACAACCCTGGAACAACGCGACTGTTCTGTATTTAAAATCCTTAATTACTTTGGGATTAATTAGACGCCGTGGTTCCGGTGGAGGTCCATTTGGGGCAGTCTAGACACTAACAATACAAAAGGGCTCACAGCGGAAAAGCTAATTATGAACTTGGGCCAATCTAAAGACATTTTCCACAAGCTTAAAGTTTCTGGTGCAGCTTAGACGCACGACCGAAGTGTTTATACTGTATATGTCTGGATTTATTCACAGAACTAAGCCTCTTTTTAAGTCAGGATTGCTTTTGGCTCTTCTCTAACATAGTTCCCACATCAAACACCTTGTCTGAGCTTAAAAAAAAAAAAGCATGCCATTTCAAAATTCCCTGATTTGTACTGTCATAGTACGAAATTTAGAAAGCTCTGGCTGATTTAGCAAACAGCAATGTTAGAAAATCAAACAGTGAAACAGTCTTTGGTCAAAAAGCAGAAGTAGGTTATTCAACAGTAAAGAAATAAATGGATAATTGTCCCAGAGCATCCCCTGTCCTTAAACTCTCTTTCTCTGCAAGGAAAGAAAAAATATATATTGAGAAAGACAGAAACCTGGAGGAGAACCAGTGAAGGAGAGATCCGTGCTCATGGATGGACAGCTGTAGACGTCACCAGGACTGAGGAATATCTATTTTACAAACACAAGTCTGCAGAGCCAGAATCCATCCCGACTTTGCGTTTTTTTGCGTAAATGTTAAGTCAATGTAAACCCGTGTCTTGAGCGTTCAAGCTTAGTTGCGGTACGTATTGGCGTCTGGGGAGTATGTTGACGCGCATTTCTTCGCCTGAAAACGCGGGGCCTTGCGGATTGGAAGTTTCAACCTGCGATGGCTTTGCTCGAAGCTGTGGCCGCTGCAGGAGTTGGGAAAATCCATCTTTCAGGCGTTGAAAGTCAATCAGAGACTACACTCCTGTGACACGTGACATACTGCTGTTCTCTCACATCAAGAGGAAAGGAGGACTGTTTAATAACTTTTTTAACAAAAGGTCGCTTTTGTTTGGGGGCTTTTTTTCGAAGGGTTGGTCATTTGTTGCCCTGAAAATCTAGAGACAACAAAACAAACAACATGGGACATGATCTGGACTGACAACGCACTCAAATGGATCTATTAAAAATGCTCGTTGTCATGTTGGAGCCGAGGAGGACAGAGACAGCAAAAGGACTCTGTCTGGAGGAGGAGAAAGTTGTGCTATTGGGTAAGCTATGTTCTCTCTCCCTCCTTCTCTCTCTCAATGTGATCTGTCCACGAGCGAAACAAAGCCTGAAAACAAGTGGGAGCTCGAAGTGTCTTTTTGTCGACGCGCATTGAGGCGTTTTGGACGCCTATTTGGGCGTCAGCTTAGAAAATGTTCCGAGTCAAAATAATCTTTTACGTGCGAATTTTGACGCAAATACGCTGTCTGGTGTGAACACAGCATAAGAGGCAGTTTTACCCCCTGATATGTATCTACAATGAAACATTAGAAGGTTGATTAACTCAACAATGGCTTGTAACAAGGCTCTGACTTTTGACCTTTGCTGAATGTGGTCGATAAATATGTACCTGCTGACACTTTTTGGATGATTCAGAACTTGCATTTTTTGCTAATTGATAATGCTAACGACTAATGCTACGAGATACAATCAAAAATATAAACCTACGGGACTGCTAAAATATAGCAATTGACTTAGTGTGAAATTTTATAGTCCCACAGAATGATCGATAAGGCTCTGTGCACAGAACGTCAGTTGGCTTGATTATATTCAAAAGTCCATTGGCAATTTTTATAGACGTTCATAACAAATGTATTTATTTATTTTAGACTAATGTTGTGAGCAGACAGTGATGACTCATCGGTACATACAGTAAGTTAGCTATTTTGAATACAAACAAGCCAATTAACGTTCCGTGCAGAGTCGATAAAAAAAAGCCTGACAACTTTCATGACTGCACATATTTTGAACAGCAGATGATTTTTTCTTCTCTCCTCGGCTTGGCTCAGGGGTGAGAGAACGTCTGTCCCGAGCTCCGAACACACTACTGCTGCTGCTTCTGCTGCTGCTGCTTGGACACCGCGATCTGTCCAGTTGGCTCCACTTCGCTTTGAGCCACATTTAACCAGATCAGCGGCCGCTCCATCTGTCCCTCTCATTAATTATCTCTGTGTTTGTCTTTCCACACAGCTCAGACGCCTTTGGGTCCCACCAACTTTTACTTTTCACCCAACTCATTAAAAAAAAAAAAACACTTTATTTTTAGCAACTTCCAAAGAATGAGCTAATAAAAATTATAGTTATTTTTACACATAAAACAAGACAAGATGTTTAAAGAAGAGGTGGACAGTGGCAGAGTGGTTAGAGCTCTGGATTCTCAATATTGTGTTTGAATCTCCAATCGGAAAAAAAAAAAAACATTACAGTACATCTCACAATCTCTCTGGATGAAGATTGTTAGACCTTTATCTTGTCATGTCGATGCAACACATGGAAAAAAGTTGCAGAATGAAGTCGAAAAGGTAGTTGGGGATGATGCTGAGCTGGGTTGCAGGTGGAGCCCCGTGAATGTACCAAAATCCTATAAGTGTGGCCTGGCTTAGTCCCACAGAAAGCCCAATAGAAAACAAGAAACTGCAAAGATCCTATATGTAGTGAAATACACTTTTTCTCCGCACAGCGTCGTGGTGTTCTAAGTAGGGCCCTACCGATATATATCGGTTGGCCGATATAAGCACTTGCACGTCTATCTGTTATCGGCCAAAATTTCGCCGATATTTCTGGCATTTTAAAGCTTAGATTATCCAGAATACAACCATTCCATTCAATCAGCAATCAGATCAATATTTAGCATGGTTATTACATTTATTTGCGGAGTTGTTTTTTGTCGGCCTGCACCTGAACCAGACTGACGCTCTGAGGCAGCGCTGGATTTAAATGCTCTCAACTCTGCTACTAACGCAAAGGAAAAGGAAATAACTTCATCACAGATGACGCTCGCAACAACAGAAAGGACTTTTATTTCATCATAATGTTAGTGTGGAGAAAGGGGACGATCCTTGTCAGAAAGGACACACGACTGCTGTTTTGATGATTACTGGACACACATTGACATGTAAATTTGCCATGAAAAGAGGTGTTAATGGTCGGCTTTTACGTTTTTTTATTACGGCGCCGTGCATATTAATGAGGCTAACCGCACCTTTAGCCTTGAATTCACTTCAGTAGAACAAGACTATCAATAATAATGTGATACAAACAAGTTTCAAGCCTTTAAAGTTTCTCAAAAGTAAGACTAAACGTTCAATAAATAAACCCAAATTAAGATCACTAAAGCCAGACAGATTTTTTTCAACAGACCTGCTCCTAATAAAAAAATTATTTTTCTATTTCTAATTATATCTCTATCGGAATCGATATCAGTTCCCAAAAAGCCATATCGTTTGGGCCCTAGAAGGCTCCATTGTTGTGTTCAGATGCTGTTTCAATGTGGCCCTCGACACATTTTTTGAGAATAAGTGTCACTCTATATTTCTTTTCTTTGATTGACTTTGCTATGGGCATGTGCCATTTCTTGTTGTCCTAATAATACTGTACTTAAAAAAATTCGCCTACATTACAAACATGTGCTTATACAAAACAGTCTGGTTTTGATTATGCCCCATGAGAAAAAAAATGCCCTGGTTAACACTACATACTCTTGAAAGTATGCAGCATCACTACAAACTCAATACATACCGTATATATATATATATATATTTTTAGAGCTGACAATGTCAACAGGCCACATGCTTAATCGCAATTAATTATGGCGTTACATGAGTCACATGATTGAGCCCAAAAACATGAATGAAAGCACCCTGCTCTGCTGCTGAACCCTGTACTCCTCCTCGCTCTCATGAACAGTCCACGAACAGGGGATCTGTTCCAATGAGGTTAGTGCACTGGACTTGAGTAAAGGGTCGTGCTGTACAGAGTGATGAAAATCCCTCATTAAAATGTAAAGAATCAGCGCTCGATCACTGATACCCGAACTTTTACACACGTGTCTGTGGTGTTTACTTTGAAAACTTAAAATCCTGATTAGGGATGCACCGATCTGATACTGGAATTGAATATCGGTGCCGATCCAGCAAAATTTTCTGGATCGGGTATCGGCTCCATGATATTGGTTCAGCCGATATCATATTTGTGCCTTTAATTGGGCAAAATTAGACTAGTTTATTGGCTGGTGTTGATCAAGAACGTCTCATTTCATTGGACATTTTATTCAGATTAAGCTGTTAAGTTGTGACTTGCACTATAAATAACAGTTGCATAACATTATATGACAAAATGTCTTTTGTTTTAAAAAGAAAGAGAAGCAATTTCAGTTCACTGGTATCGGTTGATATCGGGTATCGGTTGGTATCGGGTATCGGTAGATACTTAAAGCCAAAGTATCGGGATCGGAGCTGAAAAAGCTGGATCGGTGCATCCCTAATCCTGATTATTTTACTTCTTACAGTGTATTTAGTGAGTGGGTTTTAACCAGGACTATCCCAGAACTGGACCAGGTTTTCATCAGGACTGATTCAGCACTAATCTTTTTTCATCAAAGAGAAAAAAATTAACATGAGCTTGGTTTTATAAATATCTGTTCAGCCTAAAATAAGATGAAATAACAATCTGATCAAAATTGAACACTGGTGATACATTTATGTAATAGATTGTTTATTAAATGAACAACAAATGAGATTTTTTAAATATACAATTTAATATTTAAGCAAATATACCACAAAACAATGTTCAGTACTGCACTCTCTCCAAAATGAAGAACCTAAAATACACCATAAAAAAAAATAAAAATAGGTTGAATCAGCTGTGAGGGGTGCACGGTAGCCAAGTGGTTAGAGCTCTGGCTTCCCAATAAGGAGGTCGTGGGTTCGACTCCCGGGTCGGACCATATCAACATCTCACGATCTCTCTGGGTGGACTTTGCATGTTCTCCCCGTGTCACCGTGGGTTTTCTCCGGGTACTCCGGTTTCCTCCCACCGCCAAAAACATGCATGTTTAGGTTAATTGGGCATCACTGTAAATTTCCCTGAGTGAATGTTTGTCTGTCTAACCCTGCGGCAAGTTGGCCACTGTCCAGAGTGTTCCCCGCCTAAGGCCCAAAGTCACTGGGATAGGCTCCAGTCACCCGCGACCCCTAACGGGATTAAGCGGTAGAAAATGAATGAATGAATGAATGAATCAGCTGTGTATTGAGTTTTGTAAGTAAAATGCTATTAATCACTATAAAAACATTTTAATTGCTGCCCAGCTCGAATTTTTATTTAGCTTTAATTCACTCAGTGTTCAGGTTTTGGATATCTTAAAAACAACGTTTACAATAATATTCAATATATGGACCATGTCTAATCACTTCACAGCCCAACCAGAAATAACATGGCGCTGGACCTGTAAAAGTGAAAGTAAAAACAAGCCTTTATATTCCAGCCTTCTCATTGACAAAACCAGTGGAAGCGTGTCGAGTTTGAATGAGCAGGTCGTTCTTCACAGCCTTGTTTTGAGCTCCAGTAATCACAGCTGGACCAGGCCTGCTTCTCCTGCACTGAAAAAACGGATTTTTGAGGGTAGTAATATTTATAATATATAAATAAATAGTTTTTACTCACTAAAATAGACTCCTGCCAAATAAATACAAATTGTATTTAAAAGTATTACATTTAAATGTTTTTATTCTTTAAAGTTTTTAATTTCTAAATATATTAACATTTATTATAATATTCCCTTTACCTTCTAGAGCAAATTGTAAAAAGTGTGAGTAAATATTACTCCAGAAATCACTTAAGCGTTTGAATGGCTAAATGCAGGAGCAATGTAACATTTAATAGATTATTTTCTTTAGCCATTCTAGTTAAATGTAAAAAGTGTGAGTAAATGTTAAATGCAAAAATCACTAAATGGTTTAAATCTTGCACATGCTCAGTAGAGAGCAGGACAGTTAGCAGGAGCTGCTGCACAGACATGTCCAGGATCATCTCCACACACTTGTGAGAGGAAAAGAAGGACTTTTACACATCTAACTACTACTACGTCTGCTCAGGTGAGTCTTAAGTCTTCTCTGGTTTACTGTGAGTTACATTTGTTCAGTACTTTTGTGAAAATGTGCTCTGTTAGCGCCATACAATGTGCACCGTTAGCATTAGCTTTTACAAACATGATTTTGTTTAGGTTTTACAATGAAATGTCTTTATTTTAGCCACATACAGTTGCTCAGGGCAACATTAGGCTGTGCACTTTGTCCAAGTGTTATTTCAAGTCACAGAAAAATGTAGCTTTGACACATTGTGCATTGTTGTTGTTATGCTAATTAGCTGCACAATGTAGCAGTGCTAACATGCACACATGTGGACTATATACAGCATGAGAACAGACCACAGTGAGAGCAAGACATATGTATTCACTGTGGAACAATAGAAAAGTACTTTTTGTTGTCTTAAGACAGAAATCAGCTTCACTCAAACACAAACACAGCAGTGCTAATCACTTAGTTCATGAAAACTGTGTTTTTACTCATGTAAACATTGTGTTACACGTGTCTCTTGCAGATGAAATGACCGAAAAAAATCTTCAAGCAAGTAATTTTGCCCACAAGTTCTTCTAACATTGGGTAAGTAAGCATTTTTAAATATAAGGCCAGTTGTCCTGTTTTATTCTTGTTAAAATATTAACTGTGACTGTGTTGCTCTTGTGTTTTTCAGATGTGAGAACATGGAGACATTTGACCAATGTTACATCTGCCAACATTCAGTAAGTTAAATAAATGTTTGAAGCTAAAAGCTCAGCTGATGGTGGGAGAGGCCATAGTAAAACTGACTCAAATATAACTGAGTGAATGAACTGACTATCATCTTTTAGAGCTTTAAAAGAACATAAAGATGAACTGTGTCTTCTTCCACAGGAGCAGATTGGAGTCAGGACTGTTGCTGTTTGGACAGAGAAAATACCAAGAGAACAGTAACAGGTAATCACATGACTTAAGTGTTTTTGTGCTTCTTGAGCTTGTTCTAATTGTACCTACAAGTACACCTTGTAGTTAGTTTTCTTTGATGGCACTTAGTGTAAAATGTTTCATCTTTCAATTTCTATGTAAAACCCATTAAAATATTAAAATATTATGGAAACAGTTTGACCAGGCAGTTTGTTTGAATCCCTTTTTTAACTGTGAAATGACGGTATTATGTCTGTTGTTCTGTGTGTTCAGGTGAACTCCAGCTTTCTCCAAGTGTCCTGCTGCTGTGAAGGAACTGCAACAAATATAAATTCTGAAAAAAACTACATTTACTGTGAGTTGTATTATTCTTTGAAAATGTTTTAATAAAATGATTTTTAATATTTCATTTTGTCATTTTTGTGGGAAAACAAGTAGAAAAGTAAAAAAAAAAAAAAAAAAAAATTACTATAAAAAATTGAGTAACTTTTAAACATATATAGTACATACCGACATAAAAAATATGTTAAGAAAATTATTTAAATTTTAAACAATATAAATACATAAGGGGTATGTAAAAAATTCAAAACCTTACTTGTTTTTTAACTTTAAATTTTACTTAATTTTTTTGGGTAAAACAATACTAAAATTTACTCAATTAATCAGAATAAATCGTACTTTATAAACATTAGCAAAAATTATGTCAACTCTGGTATTAAAACGTAAAGAATAAAAAATATTGCAAATTGTCGCGAGAATTTTTTTTATTAAATCTTAATAGTTGTTTTTTCAGTGTGTACAAGGTGACTTAACAACTGATTTACTGCGATCAATAGCCATCAGAATTGTTCACCGTCCGACAAACAAAAGCGTCTACACCACGAGACCGTAACTCAGCTGAAAAGGAGGCGACCCACTAAAGAAACGAGATTGTAGAGCAAGAGTTTGATGAATGTTTGATGAGAGATGGTGATAAAATATACTGCTCGTGGCTTTTGCATATTCATGGGTTCAGTGTCGAGCCCGGGTTAAAGAAGAATCCTGCTTAATTATGGTGTTAAATAAAACAGAGCCCAAATCACAGGCTTCTGATTAAGAGAGCAGAGAAGAAGTCATTTTTATTGTGGATTTCAATTAAAATTAGCATCAAAAATATGAAAATATGCAAAAAGGAGCAATCAAAGAATGAATTAAATAATTCATTAGAAACCATACTAAAAAAGAGAAAGACAGAGCGAGAGGCACACACAGCATTCCCAAAGCCGGCAGCTCCCGATTCAAATTAAGAATAAAAAAAAATGTCTTGTTTGTCAATTCAGTTTTCAAATACAGATAATGGGGATGGTACATTTAAATGGTAGAAAAGGGCTTCAAAGTTGTAATGCAGACAAAGTTTTAGAAGATCGACATCGTTTGACTTTCATCCAAAAGTCATTTTTAATCTGATGAAAGTGACCTGAGAAACTGGATTTATGTAACTAAAAGTCAAAAGGGAATGAAGGTTAACTTATTACAGTTTTAGAGATGTTTTAGTCATCTGGTCCTCCAAAATGTCTACAAGACCACGACAGGCAGCAAAAGCTGATCAGATACTTCTACAGTAGCCGCAGGAAGTAGGGGTGCAGGAGGGGAAAGGGCACCCCTGGTGTGAGCCCTGCTCTTCCTTAAAAAAACTTGAGCTATTCTTGAACATAATTTAAATAAATTACCACAGTCTAAAACTCTACAGTGTGACTACCAATACATTTTGCAACACCTAATTCCAAAATAGGATAATGATATGAATCTATTGTTTCTGTAATAAATGCCTGAAGGGTAAACTGAGGGAAAAATAGACTTGTGCTGATGTGAGGAGCTGACCTGAGATCAGTGACTGAGCACCGCACAGATGAGGTTCTTTTTGTTCACATTTTGTGTGAATATGTGATGAACCTTGGCAGAAAGACTCTGAACTGGATTAAGAGGAAGCAACAAACTCAGCGGATCACTAAGAGTTTGGAAGTTCAGAATTAGAGCGGCAGGTGCTGCACCTCGCTTGCACACACGGCAGAACAAATCCATGTGTCTTCGGAGGAGTTTCGCTTCGTCTGAGTGGTGAGTAAAGTGATAAAGTCACAGTACATCTATCTATATCTACTATTGATCCACCTTGGGTCATTTTCACATACGTGGCAAAGTTCATGATATCTCCTAAATCTTATCTGACACCAGTTTGTGACGAAAGTGTGCTTTATTCTGAACAGAAAGCAAAAACCATGTCCTTATTTCTCTGGCGTGCATTTTTGCGTTCACACACACACACACACACTGCACCCCCTCACAAAATGACATTGCTGCAGCTATGTTATACAGTGATTAAGCAGTTTTGATAGAGACAATCGGGATCAGACAAACAAAGGAGGTGAAGTATTGGCCACAATAATAGCACCAACCAAACCCAGATTATTATAACTTTAAAACAGAATTTAGCCCATCCTCAGAGGCAGAACAACAGTATAAAGACAGTTTCTCGAGTCGCTTCCATTAGATTAATAATGATTTTAGATTAAAGTCAGAAAACATACAGCTTGTACAATGGTTCACAGCTGATACCAACACAGTGTATCGTGCAAGTGTATTTCAGAAACATTATTTCTACTGAAAACCACATTTTGCTTTTTTCAGTCAGGCGTTTGTGCATTGGATTTTATGTTACACAGACTCGTGGCAAATTTAATTTAGTTTAGTTAGCGAGCTCAGCGCCCTGCTCACGTCAAAGACCCTGGCAGAGTCTGTACATTTGAGATTAGGCTTAAAACGCTCCTCTTTGAAATACAGTAGCTTCTGGCCAGGCCAGTTAGGAACAGAGACTAAACCCACAAGCCAGTCGTAACAAATATATTTCTCCTGCTTTCCCTATTAAAATTATCAGTAAGTTAATTAGTGCTATTCACACGTTATTCTTTGTCCCACTGCCCTTGGAGAAATGTAACAACAGTATTTCAGTTTGAGGCTGGATAGAAGGTTCCACAACAGTTTCTCAACAAATCATATAAATCTCATATGATAAGAACAATTTCACGTTGTTTTTGCGTAATGACGCATTGTAGACCCTGTTCACTTCTATGGTGGCTGTAAAATTATTTCTGAATATTAACAAAATCCTCATATTCATCTTAACCTACCCCATGTCCCCCCCTAAACTTAGTAACTTGATGCCTAAACGTACCCGTTAAACCCAAAGAAAAACAACCAAAACTGTGTATTTTACTCCATGAAATATCTGGATTTGTATGCCTTTTCATAGCGTTCAATATACTGTATACATTGTAATATATTTACACAAAAGAGGTGTGAAATGTATGTGTCGTGATATATAATTGCTTTCTTGTGAGACTGTGTTGCTCATGGTGAGGGGTTAATTGCATAATTCTCTCAGTAGTATTCTACTCAGTACTGGTTTACAGAGGAAAATAATATGGTGTTTTTATTTATTTATTTATTATAAGTAACTTCACTTTGAGGGTCATTTCAAACCAGATCTTGAGAGTTGAAATTGCTTAACAACATGACAGACTCTCCTGAGCAGCTCATCAAACAGGCTCCCTCTTTTTCTCTCTCTCATCTTTGTCTCTCTCTCTTTCTCCTCTTCTCTCTCTCCTCCTCCCCCTCTCTTCTTCTTCTCTTGCTCTCTCTCCTTCTCCATCTCTCTCTTCTTTTCTCTTTTCTTCTTCTCTTGCTCTCTCTCTAGTTTTCTCTCTTCTTCTTTTTCCCTCTTCTCGCTCTCCTTCTCTTGCTCTCTCTCCTTCTTTTTCTCCTCTCTCTCTCCTCCTCTCTCTTCTTCTTGTCTTGCTCTCTCTTCTATTCTTGCTCTTTCTCTCCTTCCTTTCCTACTTCTCTCCTCCTTTCTCTTTTTCTTTTCTTGCTCTCTATCCTTCTCTTTCCTTCTCTCCTCTCTTTTTCTCTTGCTCTTTCTATCCTTCTCTTTCTTCATCTCCTCCTTCTCTGTTCTTCTTTCTTGCTCACTCTTTCCTTCTTTCCTTTTCTCTTTCTCCTTCTCTTTCCTTTTTCTCCTCCTTCTCTCTGTTCTTCTTTCTTGCTCTCTCTCCTCTTCTCTTTCCTTCTTCTCTCTTCTCCTTCTCTCTCTTCTTCTCTTGCTCTCTCTCTCTCCTTCTCTTTCCTTCTTCTCTCTGTTCTCCTTTCTCTTCTTTTCTTTCTCTCTTTCCTTCTCTTTCTCCTCTCTCTTCTTTTGCTCTCTCTCCTATTTCCTTCTTCTTTTTGCTCTCTCTTCTTCTCCCCTCTCTCCACCTCCTCTTTCTCTCTCCCTCTTTCCCCTCGCTCTGAACATGAAAGCAAACCACTTTCCCTCTCCTCCTCCAGCCTTGCGCTAAATTAAATGACTTTGGATGTAAAATGCGTTCATTATATGATTTCCATCTGCCGTGTGGGTTCCGGCCGCTGGCGCACAGACGCGAGCAGGTTTAGTATCTCTCGCGCCTGCACGCACACGTCTGAGGCTGGGATGAGGAGGCTGCCCGTGCATTGTCACTCACACGAGATATATGTATTCTTTTTCTCCGGGTATAAGCCTGATATCTTCATAATAAAGCGTTTATTCAGTGGAACGGAGCATGCAGCCGGCTCATTTGTTTACACACCAACACAAATGTAATCCCAGCTCCGAGGCATAACATTATTTTTACCGTTTTAAACAGAAAACTGAATTTAATCTTCTCGAGAGTAAACAGTTCATATTTGCATAGCCTTTTTATTTTTCTATTAGTCGTGTTTCTGAAGTGGTTGTGCCCAGTGTTTTTAGTAAAATCAGACACAAAAACAAAGAAAAAGACAAGAATAATGTTTTCATCGTTTTTTTTTTTTTATGTGCATTAAGAAGTATTAACAAGTCCCGAGAGATGGAAACGCTAAATATCACATTTAGAATACTGATGTGCATAAAAGCTTGCTTGAAGTGACTTTTGAACGATGGAAACGCAGTCATTTGCAGTAAGATAAGTGTGTCAATACCACAATACAACACAATCCTAATCCTAAACTTAACCAACTCCAAGCCTCAGACCTAAACTTACCCATCTTTGCAACTTCAGACCTAAACTTAGCTGTTAACCCCATAAGAAACCTTGTGTTTGTCCTCAGCCACATCGCGTGTCCAGACCACACCAGAAAAAACGGGCGTGTAATTGCACGCCAAAACAGGCAAGGGCGTCGTCATCACACGCAGTTTGTCATGGCGTGGTATTTACACGAAATCCATGAGAACACGTTGCTGCAGTGGCTCTGGAGGAGAATTCCATAGAGACCAAGTTGTTTTGTCGAAAATGAACTGCGCCGTTGGGCCACTCAAAAACAAAACATGTTGGTCGATGTTGGCTGAGCAGAACTAACCCAGAAATCCTCTCGTTTTGTGACTTTCTGTGTCAGTGGAGCTCAATCTCACAAGAAAGCGTACATTTACCACGACATTACACAATATGTAAATTAGGTATGATTAGCACAAGTCCACAGCTGTTTCGAGTAATAATAGTACGCGTCACAGTCCCCATTCATTTCAATGGTGGTTGTTAAGACGTGTTCTTATTTATGAATATTAATGAAATCCTGATTCTAATCTTAACCTGCCCCAAGCCCCAGACCTAATCTTACCAATTTTAGTAACTTTATGCCTGAACTTGCCCGTTTCACCTGAAGAAAACTATTTTGACGCTGTGAAATCTCGTGTCATTTTTACGCTTTTTCATATCGTGCTAAATGCACGGCGTAACATAAGTACTAAAAATAGTTGTGAACTCAAAATATGCTGTGTTTGTGTCGTGGTAAAAGTACGCCATCTAGTGAGACTGTGTTGGTCAGTGTCACAGCACCACACTCTTGTCAGTTACAGATAAAGCTGTGTCTATCAGCAATAGTAAATGCATGTGGCGCTGTATGGTCGTTTTAGCCAATCACAACGCTGTAAATGCACGCACAGTGGGAGTTGATGCCCACTACAGTCTTTATCTTATAGATAAAAACGGTAGTTGTTAATGAAATGCCTTTAACTTTTACACATCATAATGACAAGGCGCACATTTTATTCACGCCCCTGCACTACTGAACCAGAGTCAAGCCAGAGTGATCCCTGTGTGTTTGAGGCATTAGCCCTGGACAACACAACACACTCTGAACTCAACCCCAGAAAAGGCACATTCTGATGGGCTTCACGTGTAAAGTGTTGTTTCTCCAGCGGCAACACTCGTCTGTTCTGCTGATGCTGATCAACATTATCTCTGTGAGAGACGCACTTGTTTCTCTCTCTATTTTCTCTCCTTTTCTCCACTTTATAATTGACAGACTTATGAACATATCGGAGTACTTGTGTTCCAATATTTGCATAAAAGCACATAAGCAACAACAAAGGAAAGCTGTCAATCATGTGCAAACACTTGTATCAGCCTTTTTGCTGAATCTGAAACTGAGCAGCGCATGGACTGATCGCAAAACAAACAAATGTGGAATTATAATTAAATAACCTACAGAAAATAATGTCTTATTTTTCATTCATTTTCTTCGACTATTTAGGCTATTAGGGGGGGTGCACGGTAGCAGAGTGGTTAGAGCTCTGGCTTCCCAATAAGGAGGTCGTGGGTTCGACTCCCGGGTCGGACCATATCAACATCTCACAATCTCTCTGGGTGGAGTTTGCATGTTCTCCCCGTGTCACCGTGGGTTTTCTCCGGGTACTCCGGTTTCCTCCCACCTCCAAAAAACATGCATGTTAATTGGGCATCACTGTAAATTTCCCTTAGTGAGTGAATGAGAGAGTGAATGTTTGTCTGTCTAACCCTGCGGCAAGTTGGCCACTGTCCAGGGTGTTCCCCGCTAAGGCCCAAAGTCACTGGGATAGGCTCCAGTCACCCGCGACCCCCAACGGGATTAAGCGGTAGAAAATGAAATGAAACTAACCGGGGACATCTATTCTTTACGGTCAACTGCACATTTTACACACCCATTAAAATTGGACTTTCACCTTTTTTTGATGACATTATTTTTTTATTATTATTATTATTATTTATTTTTTTTTTTTTTGCATGCTCTATGATTTCCATAATACGATATGAAGTGATCTATTTTTTTCACAAATTGCTGAGTCCAAGTTACAGGCAATACACCAGCTTCAGGCGTGTTTACTGATTCGTGTGGATGCTCACAGACTCTAAGACAGCTTCATGTTTATGCAATTCGTTTTCAAATGTATCATTGTTTTGTCTTCGTGGCCCAAGACTGAAAAACACTGTGCTGTTTCCACAATGTCTGCAGGTGAATTACACCAGCAAAGTTTAGAACTAATCATCTCTGTCAATATTGGTCCTATCACTACAAATTAAAAACTGGACAGAGTTTAGACTGTTCTCTGTCTGAGTATGTCCACTACAAGTCTGTGTGTGAAGGAGACTTTTTACTATAGCTGCTCAAAGATACACAATTCAACTCTTTATGAACAAAATGTACAACAAAATATAAATCCAAGATAATGTGCCATCGTTCCATCCTTCGAAATTATATCATACACATTTAAATTAGCGTGGTATACCTAAGCATTTCTGTGAAAATGAATTATCAGTACTACTACACTATCAGTTATTTTAAAAGATTCATAAAATATTGTCTAACTTGTAATAAGCACTTGCAAATATCCTGATATCTGACTGTGCACGGTCCAAGAAAAGCATTGAAAACTCGACAGTAATTGTAGTTGGAACACATTTCTACAGTTGTTATTTATCTGTATCATTTTCCAAAACATAATCACTTACAAGCCAACTTTTAATTTGCATAAAAGCACATAAGCAACAACAAAAGGGTTTCATTACAAGAGGCAAAAATATGTGAACGACAGACAAATCCAACAAAGAAGAGGAGACATGCTTTGGAGCGTGAAGCCTTTGTTTGTCTCCATAAAGAGCAAGTCGAAACTGCAAATTAAACTGCCTGTTCACCCAAACGCCTGATGAGTCATAAAGATGGAGAGGCGTGGATTTCCTTCACAAAACAAAGCCATTTACCCCGACGAATGTCTGAGAAACGACACAGCAGATTAGCTTTTTAATAATTACTCGTTCATCTTCTCCTCTGCTTTCCGCTGGTGTCTGTTAATTTATACAAAACGCCTCCGAATCGCAGATATGAAAAGCAAACGTGTCATTACTCAAAGCTGCCCCGCGGTTCAATAGGTGAATATGATAATGGCTCAAACAGTCGATGTGAACTGTCAAGAGTGCGGACAGAGCCAAGCCTTACTCAGCTGATAAAAGGGAACTGCACGATTCGACTGGGTCTGTCCAGGTTTCGCAAAAATGATAAATGAGTGTGTGCGCGTGCATAAGCTGTTTAATATTTGTGAAACCTGGGTGTTAAAGGTGTTATAGAGCTCCTGTAGTTCTCATACTATTGCTGCGTTCAGACCGGACAGTGTTTAAACATCCAAATTTGCACACATTTTGACGCAGAATATTTTCAAAACTGACGCTCCAGCAGGCGCCCTAAATGCCCCAGAGCAGGGCTAAGGACGCTTTTACACCCCAACCGCTTCTCTGCATTTATATTTTTTGTTTGCATGTAGGCAGATCATGTTGAGAGAGAGAAGGGAGGGAGGGAGAAAGAAAGATAGAGGCTCACTGCATTTATAGAACATAGCTAACTTACCTGATCGGACAACTTTCTCCTCCTCCAGACAATTATCTTTTGCGGTCTCCTGTGTTGTTACGTTGTACAGCACCACCACAATGAGCAATTTTAATCCATCCATGTGAGCTCTTTGTCAGTCTATATCATGTCCTGTATTGGTTGTTTTGCCGTGTCAGGTTTGCCAGATTTTCAGAGAGCAACAAGCGACTAAGCCTTTGAAAAAGCCCTACAACAAGTAACCTTTCGCAAAAAAAAGTTATTAAAAGACTTCAGTAAACAGTTCTTTTTTCCTCTTGATGTAAGCGCAGAGTAGCAGCATGCCACTATGTCACAGGAGAGCATTGTCTGATTTGGTGGATGCGAGAGTTCAGGCAATGAACTGTGCCTGCTGTGCCCTAGTTGGGCGTCGACGCCTGATGAGGCGGCCAAAGCGTCCGCCGCAGGTTGGAGCATCTACTTCTCAAAACGCGGCGTCAGCAGATGTCCGAACAAGTGAATTTCGACAGGCTAGATGCCAATTTGCTAGATTTACATTGGCTTAACATGTAAACTGAACGCATCGGACGCACCAACACTGTCCAGTCTGAACACAACATAACCCACACTGCAATGCTTAAAGACAGTGTGATCGAATTAGCTCCATCTGTGTTATGGAGGGGAGAAGTTCTCTCCATTTTGTCTGGATCAAATCAAAAGCAAACAGCTTCAACACATGTTGCTTACAGACTACAAGAGACAATGAACAGTATTTGTGTTTCCTCAGACCATGTCAATAAATCAAAAGACAACAGATTAACATAAGCACTTAAAATAACTTAAATACAAGTATATCTGTGCTACAAAAGAAAATACTGGTGAAATAATAAACAAAGACCCTTAAATCACAGGACTGCATTGGGTTTATCACCTTTTCCCACAAATGGGCTTAGCAAAAATAAAATGCATCTATAATTTCCCTAACGTAACCCCTTCTTTTTTGAATGCTTATCTGAAAAATTGCAATTACATATAAGCCTTTTTCTAAAGTCTTTCAGCTTTACAAGTCTATTCATATGATTTAAACAACGATAACCTCACTCAATTGTAGCTTTTAAACATTACAAATCTATACTCTTTTCAATAGCAAAGTCCTTCAAAGTGGTGAGAGACCATTTGCCTGAAAGAAGTCAGGAAGGCTTTTAAGCTTGAACTTTCACCAACCAATCTCAGTGTTTTTTATATCTGTTCAACAATTAAAGAGCAAGTACAAATGTTAAGATTTTAATTAATAGTCTTTTTAAAGAGATGGGGCACTGACAAAACTGAGCATTGCATTCTCAAGTGCTTTTCAAATCAAAAGCACTTACGCAGTGAGTGATTAAATATGATAACAGTGACACTTTGGCCTTCACTTTAACAATAACAAGATGCCTTTTCAGAATTACAAAAGTCTCAGTATTTATCTAAATTAAACATAAAAAAATCTAATTTGCTGAAGAGATGGAAGAATTCTTGAAATCTAAGATTTTCTTTATCTAATCTTTTGCTTTCAAGATCACTATGTTGTAAAAAAAAAGTTTTGCTTTTGATATGACGTAGTTGATTGTCAATTTGTTTCTCAACTCTACATTATAGGCAAAAGCTACCACAGGATTCTTTACTTTCAGTTTTAGCTTGGATTGTTAACAGTCAAAATGAGGTAACATGGAATCACCACAGAATAAAATGTACTTTTTAAGTGAAGTTTTGTCTTAACCACATCTCAATATCTGTAATGCGGTTTACTTAAGACTGAACAGCACTAGTTTGGGCTGGAAACACAGGCAGATACATTTGCTGATCATCTACATAGCAATGGAAAGCTAAAATATCATGGGGCCCAAAATGGAGCCCTGGGGTATTCCACCAGAGAGCGTATATATGTTTCAGGCAGAGTTGAAAATTTGAAGCATTCTATAGAAAGTCTATGTTTTTAGGCTAAGTAGGTAATATAGGTAATAATAGTGTTATTACTTTCCTAGGCGTATAGAATGCCTGACAACTTTCAGACAAAGTAGAGAATTCCTGATAAAGGAAAGACTTACTTTGTTGTGGTTGGTTGTGATTAGTGCTTCGTGGTTGTGGTTGGTGCTTGGTTGTAATTGTTGTGGTGTGGTTAGTTGTGGTTGGGGTTGTGATTGTTGGTTGTGGTTGATACCAATTATGATTATGATACCACACTGATAATTAAAAATGCTCTTTTAAATCGTATAGTAACAATTGTATTTTTCAACAAAATACAAACACTTTCTTTATTAAACATTTTTTCTTTAAACTAGCTTTGATAAAGCTCAAGATTAGTATTGATAAACATCAAATTAGCATGTAGTTTCAATACCAGTTTTAATAGTGAATATTATCAAATTTTCAATACTTTTTCACAAACCTAAAATCCACATCTCTAGGACAAATTAGGCAAAAATCTTGTATGCATGTCATTTTTTGCACTCTAAACAACTAATCAATAAATCGAAAAAATAATCAACCAATTAATTGATTACTAAAATAGTTGTTGTAGCCCTAAATGCTAACCAATAACATGTAGATTAGGGAATGTCGGAGGTTGTGGCGCCAGGTGTTTAGACGAATCGCTTCTGCTGAGTTTCCCCAGGACTGCTGCAGAGTGAAGCGCTTTGTGATTGTCTGTGTAAAGTGCTGTACAAACAAAGCTTACTTACTTTTGAATAGACAAACAAACTAAAATAAAAACACACACTACTGTTAAACCTACACCTGCTACTGTCGCAGACCTAGTTAAACAATAGCAAACATCTGAACATGTGGCGTTGTTTTTCTCTTACGTGAATCCTGTTGCCTGGCTGCACACTCCACATTCACGGCTCTGACAGTTTGACATTGTAAGTGCCCCAATTGTGCCGCGAAGCAAAATGCAGCTATGAACCGAGGGTTTCTAAAGGTGAGCCGGCCGGTTTAGCTGTGTTTGGGTGCAGGATTACGAATGTCAAACATTTCTGACAAAGACAAGGACGGGACAATTTACAGGGCTGATCTGTGGAGAATCAAGAAAGAACATCAGCATCAAACCTGTGCTTTACCCAGGTCTGGTTTAAGATGTGGACTGTCTTGTATGCAGATAACAAGTTCAAAGATGTGCCAGGTACCGAGTGGAGGATAGAGGAGCTTCTTAAAGAAATAACAGGCCTGTGAGCTACCATTCTTCTTGGTTCTTCTGTGCCTAAGTACATGTTTCTATTTGCAGCAGAATTAGCTTTTTTATTCATTATTAGCTGTTCTGTTACAGTTACAGTGGGGCGAGAGTGTTCTGTTAATGTTCTGACCTCACAGCAAGAAAGTCTCGGGTTTGACTCCTAAGCAACCAGGGTACTTTCTGTGTAGAGTTTGCATGTTCTTCATGTATCTATGCAAGTTTCCCCTGCCACTGAATACATGTACAATATGCAGCTCCTCTCCTCCCTCCACCAGAACTCTTCCACCAGAATTCTGATCTGATCTTTGTGGAACTATGTAACTTTGAGGTGAAACATCAACTACGCAATTCAGTAGAAATAGAAAGGTAAACCTTACATTGGTACATTCTGAATGGCAACAACTTTTATTTCCTAATGTGCAAAAAAAAAAAAAAAGCTTAAGGAACTGCTTTTCTGTAGAAACTTACAAGAAGAGGCCCTCCTCTAGGCCGAATAAGAGATTATTTTGTAATCATGCAAGCCTGCTCCAAGTACATATACTGATTGTATTACTTATTAAATGCAACATTGAAATGTAAATGACAAAACTATGTTTTTATTAAAGTCTGTTATTGGTCAAAATGTTACACAGTGCACCTTTAAATAAAAGTCAACACATAGAGGCACATGCAAATTGACCTTTTTATGATACGTATTGCTTCCCCGGTTCATTTCCAAAGTGGAAAGATGTGTTATTTTGTACAAATATTACCAAAATCCTAATCTTAAAGTTGGGGTAATTGACTTTTTTAGTTGCAAATTGGTAAACTTTGTGTTTTCCACTAAAAACTCTATGATAATTGCTGGACTGTGTGAAAATTTGACCACTGTTTACTGTCTGAATTGAATATTACAGCATTTTAGTTCTACTCAGGAACAGAATGCAGCTCTCTCATTGGCTGTGCTTGAGTGGTCCTCTCCAGTTTCACTTTGTTGTTTGTAAAAAGAAGTTTTGAGCTCTATTTGTAACCAAAATGAATACATGTCGATATTAACCACGTGTCAAAGGATCTGTGAGAGGAAGCTGGCAGATTTCAAGGTAAATTGTGTTTGCAGTCGCAGTATAGATATGCATTTCTGTGAGACTGTTGATCTATAGAACAAACATCTCTCTCTTTACGTTGGACTGCTTACACAATTAATTGTAAATACTTTTTTCACCAACTGTATGTCATCCATAAAAAACAAGAGAGAATAAGAAAAAAACTAAATCTGCAAATTGAATAATGCACGATGACTGAGGATTTTACAACAAATTACTCAAAGCCATGTCAGATTATCTTCAGATTACCCATAAATTCGATTTTACAAATGACTTTTCCAGGTTCAGCAGATCAAAATCCCTGTGTTCTCCCTCGTGACCTGCCTTCTCCTCTTTCTCACCGCCTTTGTCTCCGTGCAGAACAATGCATCACATGTGCGGACATTAAACCCTCATTTCCACTGGAGCCTCTGGAGAAAGCGTGTAAACCTTTGGCAGGGCTGTTCCCGCTTGGATTCCACACTGTCTGTTTGTCCAGTAGCTCTGATTTCTCCTTGTGAAGCAAATGCCAGAAGATCTCCAGAGAAGAGTCTCTTTCCTGCCTGTTTGCTCCTCTCGTCTCCGGCTAACCTTCACAGGAATCTTTGTGTTGGTTTTTGTTCTCGTTCACAAAACAAATCCTGGACACCCGCCGGACCCTGAGCCTGGGGAGAAGCTAATGCTAAGTGTCAGGTTGGCCATGTGCAACCTGCAGATAAACTTTCTGAAGAAGGAGCACAGCTGGAGAGTACTTTCTTAATTTGCACTTTTCTACACTTATAATTTCTATTGAGCTGTAATATTATAAAAACACATTAAAGCTGTAATCATACCCAAAAAGCCCACCCTCCAGACCAAAGTTATTTGCACATCTCAGTCTGATGTAGTCCAAACCCATAAGGTTCAACACAAGTTCAGTGTCTTATCTATCACAAGGAGAATGTTTTATCTGTGCACGTTCTTGAGGGTCTTTCACATCAACACAACTGTCCCTGTCAGTAGAGTGACGCAGCATCTGTTCAAGTCTCTTTGTGTGAACATTCTTTTACGTCGGTGTACCCAAACACGATCCAAGCAGCCACAGTCGGCAAACATTTGCCGAGTGAGCATGCTTGATGAAAATGATAAAACATAAATTGTAGTTGTCAAACTCTGACGGAAAACAAATGTTTCTCACAAGTTAAGCTCAACCTCTGTTTCTTGCCACAGTCCAGGCTTCGTACTGCAATCGTTGCAACTCCTCTGTCTTTTTTTTGTTAGCAATAATCCGTGCTCGGCTACATACTGTTTTTCCGTAACAATCATTTTCGTTTTTTCGCACAATTTTCCCGTGCACTGATTTGCCAGTAGCCACAAGCCAATCAAACAGCTTCACATGCAGGAACTGACAACGCAGACTCTTCAAGCAAATCTTCAAAACTCCGCCTTGACGACCTGCTCCTTTGACCCTGACAGCCCCATTCACACCGAACACACTGTTGGCAAAAGTTGCCAAACTGATTCAGACGGGCAACTCTCTGCTTGGTGTGAAGGAGCCTTTAAAGGTGCACTGTTGAACTTTTTGACCAAACACGTTTTAATCATTTAGATTTTTTTTTGTTGCAAAAAATAAATAATAAATATGTGTCTTGACTTTGAGTGGGCTAGTATAGCCATTTTGTTTGCCCAGTACGAGAGCTCTTATGTTTCCAGCTGTTCATTTTACTGTTTTTAAGCATGTATCGTCATTCAAAATGTCTTAATGTATAGCTTTAACTTTCAATTTTACTAAAATAGTATAGTTGACTGGTTGGGATCTTTTTGAGGCACACATACTCAAATATGGCCAACTCAAACATAATACAGTAAATTATTACTGTCTAATATGCTTAAAGGGGCACTATCTAATTTTTCGAGTAGAGAACCCATTGCTCGCTTTTTGTATCATAATGCCTGAAATTGTCCTCTCAAAGCAGTGACAGAACCTTTTGTTGGAAAAGTACATAGTGCACCTTGAAGTTTGTCATTACATTTGCTTTCATTCTTGGTTAAATGTTGTTCAAAACATTCCAAATGGCAAATGATTCAATTGAATTAGTTTAATCTTATTTCTTAGATTGAAATTTGGAACTGGTAATTTTTCCAGGCACACCTGACAGTATCTCAAGGCACACGAGTGTTCCCCGGCACACTGGCTGAAAATCACTGGCTTAGAACACACTGCAAAACACCTTACACACGCGTAAAATCGCCCATGTTTGTTATCGTTTTTTCAAGTGTATGCACATATCCCAGGCAAGATGCAGAGAAAACAGGATTCTGCTGTTGTGAGTTTAGCTTCAGGACATTCTGGGACAGTTATGGATGAAGAAGCCCAGTTTTAGAAAGACTGCCAGGTCGAGCTTCCAAATGTACTTTGAAAACCTGAGTTTTCTATGACCAGCATGTCCAGGGGATAAATATAAGCCTGTTTCTGTGGTTATTTTCACTACAGACCTGATACAAGCGACATAAACATGGACAGGCAAGAGTGCAAACACAACTTCCTCTCACTGTATTAAATTATGTTAATTCTGGAATAATATAGCCTTATAAAGGATCTCAGTGTTGATACCAGTAGTTTTTTTGAACACCTCTAAACAACACGCATTTACAAGTAAAATGGTGAGATCTTGCTGTGCGACCAAGAGGCACAAGTGCTTTTATATTGTACGGCTCTTTATGAAGACAGAAGACTGCGATGATTAGCAGCAATAAATCCAAAGACCTGGAAACACTCCAAGTACTCACAGATCAGCAGTGAGCACTTTCACCAGATCAATCAAAACCGACTGACTAGAGTAAACACGGTGGTTCCTCCAGCTTTGACATCATTCATTATTTTGTTTTTGTATCTATTGAAATGATTTCCAAATGTGTCCAAATACACTAGAATTAGCTTCACATTACTTAAACAATTAGTTTTATCGTTTACTCTTGGATGAATTATTGGACAATTACTCTGTACAGCTGCTTAAAACATTTCTTTAGCTTTGCATCTGCAACTTGTGATTTCTTCAATGTGTCACTCATTGTGCATTGTTTGCTGTGTATTTTGACAGTGTTATTATAAACTTAAAGCCCACACGACAGGTCTTCATGCTTTCTGATCCTGTCTCAGTTTGTTTAGACTCTCTGTAGTGAATGTTTGTTAATTTTACAAGTGGCGGAAACAGATCTGATTTCTAAAACAGGATGTAAAGTATATACATCCTCTGTGTACTAATGTTAGTATACTAACTAAAATAAAATAAAAAAATCAAGTAATATTTGACTAATCACTTTTATAGAGCGATTCAGATGCTCAGCTCATTATTTTATCCTCACTACAGGTCATGTGACTTTAGTGCTTGGGCAGAGATATTAAAAATTTTAAAATAGTTTTGATTAGGGATGCACCGATCCAGTTTTTTCATTTCCGATATTTTGTCTTTAACTATCTGCCGATAATAGATATCAACCAATACAAGTGTAAGGACTGAAATTGCTTCTTTTTCTTATAAAAACATAATAAATTTGGTCATATTGTGATATGTAACTGTAATTTATAGTACAAGTCACTTCTTAACAACTTAATCTGAATAAAATGCCCAATAATGTGCAATGGTCTGGATCAACACCAGCCTGTAAATTAGTCTCATTATGTCCAATTAAAGGCACAACCATGAAATCGACTGAACCGATATAATGGAGCCGATACCCGATCCAGCTAAATTTCCTGGATCGGCACCGATATCACCCCTAGCTTTGATGGCTACAGTTTTTTCTCAGCGAAGAAACTAAGGCTTACCAACCACATGGTGCTTATGTGCGGTCCGATAGCGGCTCTTTGGCTCATTCAGGGTGCATTCACAATACACTTTTGATTCGGATCAGGATTCGTTTGTCTGGATAGTTCGGTTCGATTAGGTAATTGTGAACGCACAAGCAAATTCTGATCCGCAAAATGCCCAAATCTGGTTCGGTTGGAGAGGTCGGTCTCGGCTCGGTTGAATCGAGCTCTGGAGCAGTTCGTTTGTTTGGTGAACGCATAATTACCAAGAGCAAAACAAAACCAGGAAGTGAACACTGACGTGATCCACGCTGAGACGCAACATGAGGCTCAGAATCAAAACAAACAGCATGTGTGAGATCGATAATGAGGCAAATAATACGCAAAAACACATGAAAGTATCAGGAGAAGGACGGAGGATGATTCGGGTAGAATTAAATATGATCACACGACCGTATGGCACTGTTTTCTCGCGTTATTTACAAAATTAACAAAGTTATAACTCTTAGATGAAAGCGAATACAAAAGTAACACTACAGCTCACATTACCGCGGGGAAATGGTCTATATTCATCTGATATTTAGTTATACAGCTAAGTGAGCAGAGACAGAACTTTCAGAGCCAGATTTACTCAAACAGATGAACTTTTGTTACGTTTTACTCTCGGCATTTGGAACGAAATGCCTAGCCCTCCTCTCTCGTCTTCTAAAGTGAAAGTCCACATTGTCTTTGCTCCGACACTTCGTCTGTCACTCACTCTGGTCCCATTAATGTGAAAGAAGTTGTGGGATACATCCATAAAAACAAAAATATAAAGTCCAGCTGATGTAAGTTAGCTGTAGCCGCTGTTAGCCGAGAAGCCGGGTGTCTTCGTTGCTGCTGTCACAGTACCTCTACAGGCGAGGAGCAGATGTGTCTCTACTGCGCTGGT
This sequence comes from Mugilogobius chulae, assembly GCA_038363315.1. Lineage (NCBI taxonomy): Eukaryota > Metazoa > Chordata > Actinopteri > Gobiiformes > Gobiidae > Mugilogobius > Mugilogobius chulae. Next base: position 37,413,853 of record CM076399.1, on the reverse strand, counting down.
TCAATTGGTAAGAGTGTTTGTGAACGCGAACCGGGCCAGTTTAGAAAAAGATACAAATTTGCAAATTTGGTTCCCAATCGAGCCCAGTTCGGTTTGTATTGTGAATGCAACATCGGTGCCTTCACACTCTTTCCCTCTTTCTCTCTTCCTCGAGAAGCATGTAATGATAGTGCAGTGTCAAAGCAGATAGTTTCTTTAAAGATGTGTTTTGAACTCGCAGTGATATTATGTGAAACGAGAGCTTCACATTTATCCTTATTCTGTGCAAATCCGTCTTAAATCCACAAAGAAAAGGTCTAAAACGTGAAAAAAAACACCAGCGCAAATGGTGCAAAACAGGGCAGCATACAATTTTTTTAACGTGATCTTTACAGCTTTTGCATAAATGTGTTGCTCTTCAAGAAGCAAAACTGTGAGTTGATCTTCAAGAATGACAGACATTTTGACTCTTGACCTATGACCAGTTTGCCATCCCTGGTCTACAAATCTGGGAAATTCGCTCTAGCTTTTTCTGAGGCTCAGAGAGGAAAGAGTAGTATCTGACAGACAGAACTTCAGCTGTTTTTATAATGAGGAAACAAAGAAGAAGATTAAAAACTCCAATATAAAAGACAGCAGACTTCACCCGCAAAACCAAAAAAACGTCTTCCTCTCTTGCTCTGTTTTCGGCGTTTAATCACAACCCGACATTTCAAAGTCAACATTAACAGTACATTATTGGATTTGTTTCATTAAATATTCATGTCAGGGCCGAGTTTGTGTTTACCGCCTCATGTTTGGAATTTGGCCTTATTAGCAGTGTTAAAAGGCTGCTTTCATGCACTTTACTTCAATCACTCTCTTCCAGGCGCTGGCGGCCACACGAGTAAACATCCCAAACTTGTTTCCATTTGCAGTTTTCGAGATCAGAATGGCTACTTTAATGGTACGCCACATTGAAGCTGGTTTAATTAGGCGGAAATTAGCGCGCCAAGGCAAAGTGTGGAATGTTTGTCTGAAATTGGGTGCAAAACGTAATCTTCATTTAGCTGGAGGACGCGAGAAGTTTAGTTTCTTTTTGGTTCTGAGTGTGCTCAAAATGCTAAAGTGACGTCATCCCAACCATATTTCAAAAGGAGCTTGTATTCTCGGCAGAGCTGGACAACCAAAAGTGAGGGAGAAGAAACAGTCTGAGGGTGTATTGTAAAGAGATGTCTGCAGGTTTCTGATAAGTCTAGAATCCTGCAGCCGACGTCATGCTATCCCAGCATGCACCGCGTATCCTTGGGCTGGCGGTGACGACTCCATTGAGGATTATCAAACTTTTTTTTTACAGAGTATGGATTCTTCTTGCACACTGGGATGGATAAACTATCAAATACAGAAAAAAGTCAGGCCATTTCCGCGAACTGACAGTGCAACATTTTGACGAAAAAACATGGATTTGTGCAGCTAAACAGACTAGGAGTGAGTCAAGACTTACATTCATACATTACATTATGCTGCAGATGTATAGACCCATTTACTGTTAGTAAACAAAGATGGCTGCGCGCGCTAACTGGAGCCTGAGTGGTGCCCAGTCTCAGGCTTTTCAAGCTACGCAGGTGCATTTTCATTAAAAAATCGCAAAACTCTCTTTAAAAACTCAATTAACGAACAGCAAGCGACTCCAGATTCATGTACAGTTATCTACTGAATGTTAGCATGACGTTAGTAAGTGTCCCGACATTCAGCCACCTGATATTTACTTATATTTGATGGAAAAAACTCATGTGCACAAGAGAAAAGCTTTGATCATACATATCCCTTGATGAGTTTGACGACGTAATTTGCAGAAAAGCACAGGAGGTGAGTTACCGTGACATTGCTTAAGATTTTTGTGCAAGTTGTGTTATATATTTATCAATTATCAGTGGAGAATTAGACTCACAGTAAACTGCACCTGTGTGGCTTTATTTTATGCTGATTTCTACAGAAGATTATTGTATAAAAGACTCTGAGCATAAACTTACATGACTCTGAGGCCATGTATTTGTTTTGATAGTGATCCCTAATTTTTTCTATAGATTTTAGCAGCAAGCTAGTTAGCCCGAAAAAATCACGAGTTATAAAATGTGTCACTGGTGCAAACCCAAGGAACACATTAGGAATGGTCAGAGCTTCGTTTGAAGTCATTGTTAAGTTTTCTAACCGTTTAATATCGTTAGTACAGCTTACTCGTTTTGTATAGAAACTTATGGGGAAACTCTGCGGAGGGCACCCGTGCGGCTCCGCCCCCAAAATGACGTAGGCTCTGAACGGGTCTATTGGCTAATAACTTGACCATAGCCTTAAAACAGTGGTTCTCAACCCATCAATCACAACTGACTGGTCGATCTTTGAGGCAGTGGAAGTCGATCCCAAAGCCTCGTCTGTTTATACAAACTTTAACCGCGAGATACAAGCGCGAAATGCGCGAACTACAATCGTGAAAGCGCAATCTACACAGCGTGAGCCGACAGTACGGCTCCTGAACACTTGCACTCAAAAGAGAGATGAGACAGAGCAGAGGTGAGGGGAGCAGGAGGAGACAGGAAGAGCCACAGAATCCAACCTGCTGACACTGTGTTGTTGTCCAATCTACAGCAGCTTCTTTGTTGTTAATGCAAGTCAGAAAGGAAAGCTGACTTTCTCAAGCCCCTCCCCTCACTGTTACCATGGTAATCGCCAATCACTCATAATACAGCAGTTTGAAGTGCTTCCAGTGAGGTGACAATAGCTTGAACTTTTTAATGACATTTTTGTTTTGGTTGTAGCCACAAGGACATGAAATAATATTGCACTGTTACAAAATCTAACTGCTTCTCAATAAAGACTAGTCTAAAAATATATTTTTTTAACATGTTAATAAATAAAATAACGTAAATCCATAAGTAGATTTTCAGGCTGTGCTCAGACTAAAAGTAGCTTGCGATCATAAAAGATTTGGCACAACTGCCTTAAAACAATTCACGTTTGATGGTGTTTTGGCAATTCCATCTTTAATTAGTTTGTTAAAAAGCAGAGAGTAGATAGAGTGAGAAGAGAACAATAGCAAATGCCTTTCAAATCAGTCTTTGAATGATTGATGGTTTAATAAAAGCACAAACTAAAGTTAAACCAAAATGATTTCAGGTATTTATCACAAAGACATGAGACAATGAGCTTCTGTCATGTACATGTTTTCACAGTCGCCGCACGTTTTCACTTTTTTCTCAAGATCAGATTGTTTAAATGGTCAGCGTGAGTAAACATTATATGTACAAGGCTTTAGAGTCAAATATATTTTACACAAACATCATCAGGGAAACATTTTAATGAGATAAGAAGGTGGAAGGTGACTCAGATGAAAAGAAAAAGTACAGAGCCTGATTTATGCTTCTAAACTTGTGAAAAGCAAAGTCGGGCAGCAAAATGGTCACTTACGTACTATTATTTACATCCTAATTATTCCAAAAGATAAACTACAGAAGCTACATTAAAGACATTCTTCCCTGCAAATTCAATGATAGCGTCACTGCCTCTATTTCCTTAAATTAGGTCTTCAAAACTACAAGCATATGTTTCCTCCATCACAATCACAAGCGTCTGGTTCTTTAAACTTTGATCCTGAAAAAAGCCGTAACAATGCATTCCTTTATCCAAACTTCCCAAGGTTACTTTTTAGAGACACCACTTATTATTTTTGTCCTGGCAGAGCTTTTTTTCAGTTTAATTTGAGTGCTACACTTTGGAGCCTTTTGGCAGAGAGTGTCTTGACTAAGAGCATCCAATAGGACATTAGCTGCAAACAGTGGCAAAACATATTTATCAAAGCTAATTCTGCGGATGAGAATGTCCCTGACGCAGTTGTTCTTGGCCAAAGCGTCGCACAAGCAAAGTTTGAAGTAATATATGATGCAACCGGCTAAAAGTTTGGATTTGATTGGTCATTTTTTCTTGTAAAGCATTTATAAAAGACTTTTGCAGATGCACAGTTCTGCAGATTAACGTCGTCGTCATCGTCGGAGTAAAATCTAGTTTGAAATATTAAACTGCCTGTACCTAACGTTATTTCTTCTAAATGAGACACTACTCCACTTTTTTATATATATAGTTGGGCTTTGCAAACTGCACAACAGATAAGCCCCACCTCTTTATAGTGACAAGCTCTGCCTATTTATAGTAATAGTAACGACTTCTTCACTGTAAAATTTTGTTGTAGCAAGCAGCAGGCTTATGCTGCGTTCAGATTGAACAGCGTCTTAGCGTCTAAAGCGTCCAGTTTACGGCCTCTATCTTGTGAAAGCGGCGCAAAACGTGACGCTGGCAAAAGTGCCAAATGTCGCCGCAGGCGCTTTTTGAAAAACTAGGCGCAATTCGAAGTCTAAAAGGCGGAACTAGTTGGGGCTGATCAGAATAGGGTGGAGCTAAGCTGCCTGCAGGTGGAGCTTCGTGAGTTTGAGGATGAGTTCTGGCCGAAAGCCTACAATATTTGCTGTTTTATAGTTTTTATAGTTTACTATTATAACTTGTATTTAAAAACCTTTTGCGCATGACTAAGGAATGACGACATCATTCATCACACCGGGAACAAGGAGCAAGTTGGCCCGCGTTTGGAGGACTGTGTTTACTTGGAGCGCTTTAAGCAGAAACACGGACCCAGAGACAGAGCGACAGCAGTCTGACAGAACTTTAGGACACGCTCTGGACAGCGGTCATTGTTTGGATTTATTAAATTTTCTTCAGTGAGGACAGTTACCAACGCTTGACATGGATGTGCTGCTTTCTGACACAAGGTAAGTGTAGTATTTGCATGCTTGTGTTTAAACGTGGTTTTACTGGTAAATAAATGTGATCAGAAAGTGCAGCTTACAACCTCTTGAAATACATAAGAAAGGCTTATTCTTAAAGACAGAAATACATTGTGAGACCTGCCACAGTTAGTCCTGGGTCCTGGTCTAGACCTGGCTCTGGGTGAGTCCGGTCTGTCTGATTGTGGTTCTGTGCCTGCGTCAGCTCCTCCGCAGACTCCACAACCCGCTCATGACACGAACAAAGCCAACCGTAATGAACATTTTACATCTTGTTTTTGCTTGTCTTTATAATAAAACGGAGCGCCTGTACACGGTTCACGCAGCAGACGCAGCGGCAGCGATCTCCGCGACTCGCGCTAGATTCATTATTGTGTTGCTTTTGGTTTAGTTATTTTGCTGTTCTGTAACTACGCAGTTACTGAACGTATTTCAAAAAAATAAAAACTGACATAGAGGTGATAATTTACTCTGTTGATATCTCCATACGGCCAATTCGAGTTGTGGCCTAGTTTTTGGCAAAACACATTTAGGAAAACTCTTCTTGTAGGCTTTTGACTGAGAGGACAACTTCATCTTTTTTCACGGACACAAACCTACTTCTTTTATGTCAGAATTAGACCCTCACATAAGCAAGGCCTACACGTTTAGTGAATCATGCAGCCTTTGTTGTGCAGCCTATAAAACAAACAAAAAATAATAATTAATAGACCTAATTCAAGAAAAACAATGTGTGAGGCCTACATATTTTTATTAATTAGGCCCATAACCTGTTGTTAATTTTCTTAACATTTTCACACTTCAAATTCACAGGGTTCCACCTGCAGGCAGCTCAACTCCACCCTATTCTAATCAGCGCCAACTGGTTCCGCCTTTTAGACTTCGTATTGCGCCTAGTCTTTCAAAAAGCGCCTGCGGCGACTTTTCGGACTAGCTACTTGCGCAAGGTAACTGCGCCATTTGACAAGATAGAGGCCTACATGTTAAGTATACTGAACCTGCGTCTTGGGACGTCTATTAAATTTACGTCACGAACTGGCGTCTAGGGCGTTGAAAGTTGCTTGTTCAGGCTTCTGCTTTGTTTTTATTCCTGTTGTCACGTTCTTAAAGCTATAGCAGCACATCGGAGTAGCTTAACATTGGCGTGGTATTTGCAGAGCCGGATCTAACCTGTTGGGGGCCCTAAGCAAAAATCCAAAGCGTTTAAATGTACTTTTTTCATTATAATTTATAACTTTACACAAAGCGACAGACAAAAATAAGTGTAAGCTAAATAATATTTCTCACAACAAAGAGATAATGTAAGACCCTGCCCCGGAAACCTTTGAATAAAACAGATTAATTTTCCCTAAATTTGAAGTAAGATATTTTAGACCAACAAATCTTAAATTTTATGCATAATTTTGTAATTATTATATCATTGCACCTCTTCAAGTTTTACTTGGTGTCAGTGTTTCCAAATGGGGCCCCAGCCCTGTCCCTCTCCCTGTGAGCTCCGCCTCTGTTCCCTCTTCATGTGCTCACGCTGTAACAGCTGATAAACAGCATCATCAGAAATACTAACATCTGAAATTTGGGACAAACAGCCTCATGTTTTAAGTGGCTTTAAAAATAATTTAACATAAATGTGCAGAAATTTGCCATATTTTGCCGAGGTAATTTTCGCTGCGGTAAATTTCGCGATCAGTGTATGTGGATCATTTCACATTTTGGAGAAACAAACGGGAAGCAGAGAATAAAAGGTAAGAAAATGCTTTTTTAGCTTAACTTTTAGAGACATCTGATCGGCTAAAGCTCTACTTTTAAGAAAATCGTGTGAAAACGAGCTTGTGGGCAACATAAATTACTCTAGTGAGGTGGTGGTATGTGTCTCCATGTGCTTCTGTTGTTGTTATATGCAAAGTGCTTGGTTATTTGCACATAAACGCAGCCACTTTTCACTCGGTTGCACTTTATTTAGAGCAGGAGGGTCTGCGGTTCGTTGGTGCTGATGAGGCCGTGGAGCTGTGGGTAAAACTCCCTCCATTTTTTGTGCACCCTCAAAGTGATTATGGGTTGCAGCCCTACAAAAAAATATTATTCTAGAATGGCTAAAACCTCACATGAGTCAATTTTGCCCAACATGAGACCTTTAAAAGTGAAAAAATTGCTTCATTACCCCAAAACAGCTTGCAAGAACAGCTGGACACATAATTTATCGCAAAAAGTGGTCTCCTCTGAACTCCATACGGCACCTTCACAAACATGTTTATTTTTAAGTCTAGTTTGTATTATGTAATTTCAAATCTCTCGCTAAAAGTCGCCCAATTACCGGCGAGTTCGTGTTTTGTCCAGTTGTGTAAGATTTCATTGTTTCGTGACCTGGACCGAAAATCACTGAGCACAAAGAATCTTACATACGGCCGCCTGAGTCACCTCTAATTCAAATCATGCCCTTTCTGAATTTGCATTACAAAACTCACTTATTTTATTTTTTTTCCTTTTGTTTCACCATCTGTCGGTGTCGCCCACGCACTTATGCAAACATCCAACCCAAGTTTCATTTTAAATAACTTCTTGGGAGTCAATACATAAAGCTGTACTGCAAAAAAAAAAAAAATAGACATGGTATATTATTATATTTATTTTTTTGCACATTTCTTTCCAGTTTAGCCATTGCTTTTAATTAAAATGACACTGCCTGGCTGAAAATTATGACATTGCAGCAAAACATTATAACAAACACTTGATAGATTTTGCTTTAGTTGAGTTGCTTTTAGGAATGATTTTATGAACATAAACAAAACAGATGTGTACATACCAATAAAATTATGTTTTTTACTGACAAAAGATGAAAACTGAAAGACGTTTGTTTCCTGAAGATTGAGCGTTTTTCTTGCCGTTTTTTCATTCAACCGAAATGTAACTTTTAAGGGTGATAGGGTCGAATTTCATTCAAAATGTTGATTTAACAGCATAACTTTTGTTTTCGCACAGTGATTAACTCTTGTAGTTAGCAGACAACAGAACTTTGTTTCCACTGTTTGTGTCTATGAGCGGGTTACACGCGCATCACCCGTGTTGTTACATTCAATAATCACAAATACTCAATTGTGATTATTGACTGTACCAAAGTCAATAATACAATTTTTGTATATTTAGCATACAGCAATAGTCCTAAGGGTTCCCTCATAACTTTCTTTACAAAATGAGTAAGTAGTAGCTACTAAAGACACTAAATTCATAGAAAACTCAACAATGACTTCTAACAAGGCTCTGACCTATTCTTGTGTGTTCCATAGGACTCGTGATTTTTGCAGGTTATTAGCTGGCTGCTAATGGCTTTAGGAATAATTAGGGAATCGCAAATGATAATGGTTAACAAAACAGTATCGCCTCAGAGTCATGAAAGTATTTCATAAGCCCGGAGTCTTTCATGTAATAACCTTCTGTAGAAATCTGCACAAAGTCATGCCACACAGGTGCAGTTTGTTGTGAGTCTGTAGTTCTCCACTTTGTCGATTATTAATTAACACAAGTGACACAAAACTCTTTATCAATGTCGTGGTAACTCACATTTACCTGTACTTTTATGCAAGTTACATAATCATACTCATCAAGGGCTGTGTATGCTCATAGTTTTTCTCTTGTGGACACAAGGTTTTTCTACCAAATACAAGTCAATAACAAAACACTTACTAACGTCATGCTCATATTCAGTAGCTGTACATGGGTCTGGAATTGTTTGCTATTTGTTAAATGTAATCTTTCAAAGAGAGTTTCATAATCTTTAACTGATAATGCACCTTTGTTTACGAATAGTAAGTCTATAAACGGTAACTACAGCAGTTTATTAGCAAACAACAACAACAACTTCCTTAATCTATTATTCGGACAAAACGCTGCAAATTAAAGTTCCTCCAAACAGATGCTTTGAGATTAAACTTGTACAGTGCAGCAGTGCAAAAGTTATTTTGTGGTATTTTATTTAAAAATGCGATTAAGCATATTTGTCTTCTCTTACAGCAATTTTCAAGATAATTTAGCTTGAAATAAATTCACCACTGAAGTAAGCAAACTGCCAAATGTCCTCTTCTTGGCAAGCACAGTATTTTGGCTTGCACTATGATTAAATTTACAAAACAGGCAGAAACCCATGAAACGAGTAAAATAGTCAAGGTTTATCATGTTAACACAATCTAATGACCGAAATAAAGTAATATTAGCAGTTTATTTTAATCTATAATTACTCACTCAAAAGCAGAGGTGAGACTACGTCAGTAAATAAACAATTAAATATTTTTATTTATTTTATTTACCCCTTTTTTTTTTTACTGGAGACGAATGGGTGGGTCAAGGATGGGATAAGGGGCGGGGGAAAAAAATGGAAGCACTGTATTACTGCTGTATAAAGAAACTGTATAAAGAAACTCTATAATTTAGTGTGCACAAAAAGCAATTAAAAAAAAAAAAAACTTTGAAAAACTGGTCACCCTATGAAAACTGTATTTGATTTTTGCTTCCTTAAAAATGTCAACAAACATAAATTATTAATGTTAAACTTTCTAAATCAGTCACATGTTGCATTCTGAGCCTTTGAAAAATGATCATTACAATGTGTTTTAAGCGTTTTTCACAGCGGTTAGAAGCATGGTGTTCCGGTTTAATTATAGCAGGTAACAACAATGCTAACAACCACGACAGACTAACTTAGTAGATTTTAGTGAACAAATGGGACATTGACATTGTCAGGACATTGCGGTCTAATTTCCACCTGAATAGATACATTAACAAGTTATCTTTGCTGGTCACTGAGAATTGTGAGCTCATCTCTGTAAAAAATTAGCTTTTTTGATGAAATTGTCATTGTGATCTTTTTTCTTCATTTAATGCATCTGTCTCTTCAAATATCACCTTTTCCAACCTATTACTCTTAGTGTCAGAGTTTCCAAATCCAAGTTTTTTAGAGTCACTTTTAGGCGGTGCTTTTAAGTCATAAAAAGGGATAAAGCTTAGCAATTTTTCAAGTTTAATTTATTAAAATATATACATTTATATAACTGCAACATGGATTTTTAGAATGTTTTCATGTCTAAAAGTCTTTATTAATGTAAGAAAAACACATGATATAGAAAAAATCCGTAACATTTGCTTTGCAGCAACACACAATGTTCTAAATAATCGATTATTTAATCAACTTTTAATTGAAGAGCTGACTTTGCATGTTTCTCTCTGAAAATCTGAAACACTGGTCAGCCTTTGACAGCTGGATTTTGACAGTGAATTGTGTCTACCTCAAGGAATATAGGAAAAAAAAAAAGATCTACAAGAATCGTGATAAAATCGAAATTGTGATTTGCCTCTAAGAAAATCGTGATATGAATGTTTTGCCATATCGCCCAGCCCTAGGGGAAACTGATTTGAAGTTATTATTATATTGTGAAAAATTGAATATAATCTCTTAGCACAGCCAAGCTAGCACATTAGCATCAGTTGCCAAACATGCTTACAATGAAAATGCTTAACGTGAAAAAACAGCCAAACAGAGAACAATAAACCAGAAGTAGTTTCTTGTTTCCACCAGGGTCACAAACATGAAATTAATACATGTCGATTTGTGAACCACTGACATCAACACCAGCAGGAAAACGCATCAGTATAAAGGTTATTTATCGAAGAAAACATGCTATGTGTGTGAGCAAACCACTGCAGGAGAAACACATGAACAAAAGCAACCCAAATCACTCCCAAAGTGAACGGTCTGAGGGATCCAGGTTAATGAAACTAAATCAAACAAGTACAATCTTTTTTAGATCCAGATTTCAGGACATATACATTTTAACAGTGCGTGATTGAAGTAATAATAAAATCCCTGTTATGTTTTCTAAGTTTTTACAGCGTGTGGTCCCTGAGGAGAGCTGGCTGCAGGTTAAAACTCCATATCAAAGCTCCACACTGTGACCCCCAACGCACTGGCCCTTTCCTCCCGCGCCTTCACAGATATTTATAGACTTCAAATGGAAATGCATTCTGACAATTAGTGGGGACGGTCGGCGGGTAATTAGTGAGGAAAAAAAGTGAAAGTGCAACAACACGAGCCCCCGAGAGCCAAGAGAGAGAGAGAGAGAATGAGATGAAGAGAGAGAGAAGGGGAGGGAGAGAGAGCAAGAGAGAGAGAAGAGAGGAGGAGAGAGTGAGCAAAAGAAAGAGGGGGGCGAATATAGAAAGAGCAAAGAGAGAGAGAGAGGGGGAGGGAGAGAGAGCAAAGAGAGAGAGAGAAAGATGAAGAGAGATAGAAGAGAGGAGGAGAGAGAGAAGAGAAGGGGAGGGAGAGACAGCAAGAGAGAGAGAGAGAGAGAGGGGGGGCGAATATAGAAATAGCAAAGAGAGAGAGGGGGGGAATATAGAAAGAGCAAAGAGAGAGAGAGGGGGGGCGAATATAGAAATAGCAAAGAGAGAGAGAGAGAGAGAGAGCAAAGGAAGGGAGAGCAAAGAGCGAAAGAGAACAAAAGAGAACAAGGAGAAGGGTGAGAGAGATAGCAAGAGAAAGAGGGCAAAGAGAGAGAGAGAGCAAAGAGAGAGAGCAAAAGGAGGGGGAGACAGATAGAGGGAGAACAAAAAGGGGGGCAAAGGGAGGGAGAGAAAAAAGGGAGAAAAGAGAGAGAAAGAGAGAGGGAGAGGAAAGGAAGGGAGAGGGAAAAAAGGGGACAAGGAGAGGGGGAGAGAGAGACAGCAAAATGAGAGAGAGCGCAAGGAGAGAGCGAGCAGAGAGAGAGCAAAGGGAGGGGGAGAAACAGAAGCAAATAGTGAGAGAGAAAGAGAGAGGGAGAGCAAAAAGAGAGAGACAGAGTGAGGAGAGGCAAAGTAAAGAGTTTGAGAAAACCAAAGAGAGAGACACAGAAAGATCATAGAGAGAGACAGAGAGAGCTACGAGAAAGATACAGACAACGAGAGAGACAAAGAGAGAACAGTGAGAGAGAGAGAAAGAGAGAAGGGCAGAGTAAAGAGAGAGAGATACACACAGAGCGATCAAGAGGGAAAGAGAGAAAGAGCAAAGAGAAAGATAAAGAAGGAGGAGAGAGCAGAGAGAGAGAGAGAGGAAAGAGAAAGAGAGGGAGTCAAACTAATATACAAGGCAGGATGGTCGTTCAGTCAGTGTCACATATTTTTCCAAAAATGAATGTTTTTTCCCAATCGTGTATTTAGGTTCATGTGTATAAGCTTCTTTCATGACAGAAATGTGACATTGAACAAGAACTCAATCATCAAAAAACCAGAAAAGATATAGAATTACATCAAAACAAGCAATGTGGCAAATGATAAAAAAGCTCTTTGTCTCTATGGTCAGCTTACATTAACGTGAACTCAGGACATTTTCAGAACAGGCCCGAGGTGATCAAATTATAACTAATGACGATCACACAAACAAATATCACATTATCATAGATCATTTACAAAACTAGTAAATTAAATAAATTCAAACACAAAAAGCAACCTACAAGTCACGTGAATGTGAAAAGAAAAGCTCATATTCATCCAGCAGTTATAGTTGTGCAGCTAAATGAGCAGATCACATACCTTTCAGAGCTGATTTTTGTTTGGGACTAGGTCGACTCACACTGGGTCCGTTACGTGAGGCAAGTTGTGAAAGAAAGATCCATAAAAGACAAATCCAACAGTGTAAAAGTGCTGCTGCTGCTTCTTGTTTGTTCAAATTGACAAATGGAGCCTGGTTGTGTCTTCCTTGTTGTTTTCCTGTGTGATTCTGCCCACAGCGCCTCTACAGGTGAGAGGCAGATGTGTTTGTACTGACTGGTGCAATTGTGCAAAAGAAAAACACAATGTTGTAACTTCGATCCCAATCGAGCTGAGTCTGGTTCAGTTTGTATTGTGAATGAAGCTTAAGCCCCAGAGTTATTCACCACAATGTGTTTTGAAGCATTTTTTTCATCCTTTTAGAGGTAAACATGAGTTCTGCTGTGTCTGTATGCTAAAGCAGATAGACAAATGCTAAAAAAAAAAAAAAGTTATAGTACGTTTGTGCACTGTGTTACTATTGGAGGTGAAACGTCAACTACACAATTTAGAAGAAATTTAAGCAGTGTTGCCAGATGGGAAATTTTTTTGCTAAAACATTATCATACACATCCAAACAGTTTTTATTTTGGACCAGAGCAATTTCTAGGACATAAAGACAATGCTAAGTCATTCAAGAAGTTTGTGGGGGTGAAAAAAAATACAAGATAGCTTCTGTTTAGTGCAGCTCACAGCAAGCTTTCTCCTTTTCTCACCCAAATCAATCTGATTGAAATGAATATCAACAGAACACAAAGAAAGCGTTGATTTATTCACTGTTTCCTTCATTCGATGTCTCCATTATTGCTCAGTCATAGTTTTGTATTTACGTTTGGTCTCACACATTGTGGCAGAAGTGAGGAAGTATTGGTGCTGTTGATCACAGAAAACCACTAAAGCTCACACTGTGTTAGGTGTTTGCTGACCTGGACCAGTTTTCAGTCTTTTAGGTGAGCTCAAGTTAGTCAAGACGAAGAAAATACCTGACACTTTGAAATATCATACATTTAAATAGTTTTACAGAATTATTGATTGCACATCATACAGGGGTCAAATTAAGTTCAAACCATACTTGATATTCTGACTGGGAAAAAATATGTTGCATAATGTGAAAAAATACAGTCAAATGAACCACTTTTTCTTAAAAACATGAACAGGCCCTCCTCCAGGACTAATACAGTCTATTGTGTAAACTCAGTCAAATAAAGACACACATTTCTAATTCTTATGTAGAGTAACAAAGACAAAACATCCATAACTTAACTTTCTATTTCTATAAAATTGTGTAGTTCGACTCCAGAAAGTTAACAATAACATTCTTTATGAACTGATTTCTGTTCGTGTTTGCTGTTGATCTTAACATGCAAAACCTACACATCAAAAATCGACTCCCAGACATCAGAGAGTTTTCTTTAGGGCAGATGGAGCTATTGACTGAAGACCAGTGGATCTGAGTCAATAACTCAGCACAGACAGCATGTTTATTTAAAAAACTAAGACCTCCAGATAGTAAACCTGTGAATATAGGAGGCTATGCTTTGGTTTGAGTGAACAGAGAACCCTTGTTCAATTCACACTTCATCATTCTTTATACATAAGTCCTACTTAAATGACCACACCAATATCCTGTTGTGTCACTTTACATGTAAAGTCTTTTGGACGCATGTTCGAGAGCATTTCTTTAACCTTGAGAGTTCTGGAGTCTTTGGTTCTCCTTAAATCTTCTGTTCATCTTCTGTTCAATCTAATGCTGTGCATCAGTCTAGTGCCAGAGATGAGACCAAGTCACTGTTTTGAAAGTCTCTACTAACACCTCTCGTGCACTGACTGCGAGGCAGGTTCGGTTCAGGATACATGCAGATTTCCTGCGTTGTGCCCTGTTCACCAGATCCAGTCCATTGTGGTCTGTATTTGTCCAAAGCCACGCACATTCATGTGGATTCCAACAAGAATGTTTGTATTAAGATTTGAAAGCGACATCAGGCAGAGGCGTTGCAACAGGACAGGCAAACTAGACAATTGCTTGGGGTTAGGGCCCCCACGGCCCAGCGCTGAGCTACACATGCAAAATGTTTATTTGCAGCTTCTTTGCATTGCCTTTCGTCTGCTACTTTATCAATAAATGTTGCCTCTGGGGAGAGAAACTTCTTTGCACTTAAACTTAAAAAAACTTACCTCAGATCAACAATGTCAGAAGAGACTAACTGGACATGCTCTTATATCCATAGAACACAACGTGAGAAGGTATTTGGATCTGAGCATTATGTGCTGAGTTTCTTAATGCACAATGTTTTTGTGTTTGTTTAGTGTCTGTTACTATGTTTACTTCATTCATTAACCCTTCAATTATGAGCTAAGAGTCCTTTATTATCATTTTTGACATTTTTTCTCATTGTTCCTACAATTTAAAAAATAATAACAATCATATTTTGTCACAATACTTTTTCTGATTACTGTGTTTTCATTGAGCACGAAGGCCCCAATGAATTTTCGCTTGGGCCCCATGGTACCCTTGCAACGCCACTGACTCCAAGAAAAATAGACTCTCTACGGGTTGTTTCTGTGAGATTTTTCCTATTTTTTAGTAAACTAGAGTAAAAAAATGTTTAGACTAAAGCTTCTGTATACATGTGGACAGAACCAATGAATAATTAAACACAAATCAATTTAAGCTAAATAATAAGCTCAGTGTTTGGGGCAAATTAAATGAAACAATAAAGCAAAGCGAATATTAGTTTTGACCAAAATATTCCTGCTATAAACACACTTTATCCTGTTTGCAGTTGTCACAAAATTAAAAGCTCGTTAAAATGATCCGACATAAAACAGCACTTCCATCACGAATGCTAATTATTCCTCATTTTCATTGTTGGAAATTAAAATTATATTGCCGCCAAAGTTAATACGTTTCATCACCGAAAAACACTTCTGGCAAATGCGTCAAGAGTTCCATTTTAAGACAATAAAAAGTGCTTTGTTTCGCACATAAAACCTGATTATTTATCCATCTGTCTCATTAAAAGAGCGGGACACGAGGCGAGACAAGGACAAATCGCTAAAACCAAAGAGAAGATGAGTTTAGTGACTTTTATAAAGATACAGTGCGACCGCTGGCTTTTGATCAACTCTGAGGTTAAGTTAATGCAGTTACGTTTGTGCAGGACTGAGGACGCTGCTGAGGTCAGGTTTTTAAAGAGGTTACTGTGTACAGGTTCAGTTTAAATGTCAGCAGTGAGTGGCAAAAATGAATGACAGTCAACGAAGGCAAATGACAGTTTCTCCTGTAAGAACTCAAAACACAATTTAAAAGGAACCCCGAGAATTTTTTAATGTTTGTTTTTGAGTTTTCCTTATATCATCAAAGATATAAATACACACGAAAATAATCTGAAAAATCTACCGTTTTATTAAACTTTGGAAGAAATATATTTTCACAGAAGACGCCATCATTAACAACACAGTGCATTATGGGTAGTATGACGTTGAATCGTGTAACTACGAGGAAAGTTATGAAAGCTTACCACATTCTCCTTGTTTCCTCCCGAGACAAAATCACAACCAAAAGCCACACAATGTACCATTTTACAATGTGTTGTCGACGAAAAACTACTGACGCTCCTGTTAACCCAGATCAACGGCAACTGTTGCAGCTGTTGCGTGCGTCTCAGGACTGACGCTCACTGCGCCAGTGCGCCACACGATTCTGCGTCATCACCTCAAGATGGCGGCGGCCCGTAAAATCAGGAAGTTGTTGTAAACATAACAATTTTACGTCAAACTGCGAATATTTGTTTACTTTAAGTTCTACTTTTTAGTAAGTATACCTACGCGAAGTATTTTGGATCTATTCATGTAAATATTCGGGCAGCTAGAGACTGATATTATGTATAAACTATAACTACTGTTGAATAGTATGTGGCTTGTACAAAGAGAAAATCAGAAAAACAACAGGAACAATTTTGTTTCTATCACATTTCTCACTGACACAGAGAACAGGATCACACCTCAAGTTCATTTTTTTTTTTTACCTTTATATCCTTAAATAAATCGATTTTATCTAATCTGGATATGAATTATGCCGATGCACATGTCACAATACCATATTTCAAAATCTATCTCATAATGATATATCGGCGATTTTTTTATAAACTTTGGTAATTTACAAAGTGAAAATTATTTGTGTTTGTTTGTGTTAAGTCAATAAATAATAATAAAATTAGATATATAAGACGCAGTGTATATTCTCTGTTACTGATGAATGACAGTATTTGATACTCAATGATTCTCTCTAACAATATTTACAATGGCAACACAAAGTTAATCACAATCATCATAAAATGTATTTTTGTCCAAAATCACAATAACAGTCGTATCTGAGGGACCAGGAATGCACAGACCCAACTTTTTCTGTTCCGATATCGATTCCGATACTTTGGATTTAAGTATCTGTCGCTACCTGATAACAAACCGATACTAATATTAACGACTGAAAATACCTTATTTTCTTAGCAAAACATAAGACATTTGGTCATATAGTGCTATGTAACTTTTATAGGCAACATCTTAGCAACTTAATCTGAATAAATGTCAAACATTATGAGATATTCTGGGTCAACATCATCAAGTAATTAATCTCATTACGTCCAATTAAAGGAACAACAATGGTATCGGCTGAACCGATATCATGTAGCGATACCTGGTCCAGCAAAGTTTCCTGGATGTCAGTATTGGATCTGTGCATCCCTACTGATAAGATTATAATTTAGCAAAACTTCGATGGTATAAAAATAAACAACAAAAATTAATTGGTCAAAACCAAACAGTAATACAGAAATCAAGAAACAGTGATTGGTCAAGCATGTCGAAGCAGATCAATCACAAACCAACAAATCAAGTTTCTAAAAGGTAATAATAAAAATCACTTGTCTGTGAGCCAAAATAATCTGCACATAGTCGTTTCAGCCTCTGTCTATTCAGAGATGTCAGATTCTTTGATTTTGATACGCTTCAGAAGCTTGAAAAATACCAAACACAACCCGTACCAGCGGATTTATAAACTATTCCAGAGAAATATTAGTTTTGTTTTAAGACTTTGTATTTCCAGAAATGTATTCCTCCTGAAACTCTGGAGCCTAAAAAGTGAACATTAAATAGTCTTCCTCAGAACACAGTGCTGCCCCTGTACTGTCCTGGCTGAACAGGCCAATTTTGAACCACTTTTGACACTGAAATTAGATCAAGATATCAATGTCGGAATTTGAGAATTGATTCGAAAATCACAGTAGAAAAGTCCGTTATCTCCAACTGCCTTAAGGCGAGACACGGCAGGTGAAAACACCGTTTTTTCATGAAGTGGTCAATTTTGAGATTTTAGGCTAGTTAGTTGCCTTAACATCCTAACTTTCATGTGAGACTAGAAATTGTGTCAAAATATTACGTTAAGATGTTTATTTCATTACATTTTGTTCACTGTCGCTAGTGTTTTTCTTCATAAAATCACCGAAAACGGCTTTCTTCCGCAGTCTCTCGTGCCGTCTCCATTCACATTAAACATGACATGTCTGGTATCGTTGTAAAGCTCAAAGCCTCACCCACAGCGCTAGCTACTCCAAATATGGACATTTCCTGTGTGGAAGAAACCAACCGCGAAAGTATCTGAGCTGTTTTCCCGGAAATAGTAACTTCTGATTGGTTGCCGGCGGTTTCGGGTCATATGATTGGGTCCGCGCGTCACGTGACACACGCACAGTAGCACCCGGCTTCTTGTGAATAAGCAGAGAACAAACAACAAACATGCCACACACGAACTACGCTCCACAAACAGCAAAAACACTATACGTAACCTATATGCACACTTTACAATGTCACGGCAATTCACTTCTTACGTTCTCCCAAACCAACTGCATTACCTTAGGACAGATAGCTGGACAATTCACGTCTCACTTCTCCCAAACAGACGGTGTTCTGCAGCTGCAAGTGTCACAAACAAACCGCAGTGTGTCAGCTTACCTTTTTAAATGTAGAAACAAAGAAACAACGGGTCCATATTCAATAAGAACACAGTCCTCAAAGCGTGTTGAGCTTCATAAATCCTTGTGATCAAATCAAAGTCCGAAGTTTATGCAGGATAATGTCGCCAAACACATAAAGTAGTCCAGATTTTGCCGTAACATCCTCCTGCGCGTCGCTGCAGCTGAAAGCATAATCCCAATGTGAAACGCTGAGGCGCGTCTGTGCTGCAGCCAAAGTCCGAGTAAGAAATATATGTAATCCAGCCTTCTTCATTTCTCCTTTTGTCTCCAGGTAAACAGGGGGGTAAGAGTTTTTATGTCAAAAAAGCAGTTATTGTGTCCTCCTGTTCCAGTGCCGAGTGTGGCGAGAAAGTGAAAATGAAACTAAACTCCCTCCATGTGGCAGTCCACGTGAGGAACAGCTGATTCATTTGCAGCGCTTTGTTTTGAGTCGTAACTGAACAGACTAAATGTGTGTTTAAAATATAGTTTGACAAATGTAACATTGTTAAAGGCTGAAAAAATTGTCTTGGGCTTATAATTAATATTTGAAAAAAAGAGAGAAAAAAAAAATTACTGAAAGAAGTGGCAAATCTCCACTTCTGCTAAATGCATAAAATATTTAAATGCGTTGATATTTTATGTTGTAATTATTTATCAAAATAGTGACACCACTCATTTTATTCAAGAACTTCTTCAGTTCTGGCTTCAGACCACAGCCATCACCATTAACATCTGTCAAGAAACAGATGTAGTCAGAATCGCTATAGCAAGTCGTTTCCAATCAGCCCACATCAAACAAAGGCTCCTGACATGAGTAATGCCAAAAAAGTAATTAGACACAAATAAAGAGAAGGGGGAAAGACCAACCTATAGAGCAGGGATGGACATTTAGAGACAGCCAGATGCTTGCTAGAGATGGGAGAGGTGTATATGAGAGGCAGAGTCTCAATGATATGAAATCAGTGTTTTGTTCTAAGTTACGTTGTATTTTTATGGTGCTGGTTTTATTCAATTAAATGGTCAATTTTTTTTCCCCTGATGTACTGTATACAATTTTAATGATTTATAATATTAATATATGCCTATAGTTATTTATATTTTGGCTTTATATTTGGTTATACACTAGAGATTGTTAAATTTCTCTATTTTAAAACTTTAAAGCTCGTTTTCTCAAAATGACTTTTTTCCAATACGGGGTGATCAATATTTGTACGTTATGTAGCACCTACATGCACCAAATTTACCAGGTTTGTTCTTAATAACATTTCCAAGGTTTATACAGAAGGATTTTTTGATATCCAATTTCAAGCGTGATTTATTCACGTTTTAAGGCTAAAAAATGCGTCAAAATGTGCATTTTTATGCATTTTTTCAGTCAAATCAAGATTATTAAAAAATTAAATAAGATATCCAAATTTCCCTCTGTAAAACCTTCGTATCAAATGTGTGAACAAAATTAATTAATAGGTTTAAACTTGGCTGTCTCCATGTTTGTGTTTTTGATCACCCCGTGTAGTGTATTTTTGGCACTTTTTACACATAAAATACATGATTACTGTATGAAAACATGACATGATGAAAAACTTGTAATACATTTTTTTCTTACATTTATGTGAGTAAACTACAGGACAAGTTTCATATTGATAGCAATAAATTTAATTTTTTTCCCTATTCACCTGCCATGTCTCGCCTTAAGCAAACAAGCTACCGTAAATCTGCACTGTTACCGTGACAACAGAAATCTTTTTTATAAAGGAGGAAAAACTCTGACCCCCCAAAAAACAGGAAACACAATTCAAATGTCAGTGCATAATCTCTATAAACCTATTTTAATCCTTCTTTACTCTCAACCTTGTGCTTGGCTCAATTTTAAAGTTACAGCTATTGTTTTTGGCCTAATTTAACTTGCCTCATTTCGGGGTCCAACTGAAAATATTGCAAACTTTCTGTGATTAACACAAATGAGGCTAAAATACTAACCAAATTTAGGGAAAAATTTTAGGAGAATTAAAAAGCAATACTAAATGAATAAAACCAGACAGAAAACAATATTCTAATCTGGCTAAAATCTCTGCGAAGTAAGCTTTTCATTATACGGGACCTTTAAACCCTCGTGATCCAGGAGAGCTTGATCCTCTTTCATATTTAGTAAAAGATAGACTCATTAATTATTCATGTTTTTGTCTGGAGCGAGCGGGCGACAGGTTGTGGTGACAGTGGATGTGTTTCTCTCCTTCAGCTGTCCTTGTACTTTCTTGTTCTCGCAGCAATTTAATTAAAGGTGACAGTACCCTTAGCATGTTTTAAAGAAGAGACAGCTCAGTCCACGCAGAATAGGAAACACTACCAGAGAAAATAAGGGAGCCATATTCTGCTGGTTTAAACTGGCTGTATGCATTTTTTTTTTGTAATGTAATCACTTAAAGGACATATATTATTTTATTGTCATTCAAACATTCTGTTGATGATGTTTATTGTGTCTTAATTCACAAAATGCCAAAAAACTCTCCAAATCAACATTTTCTGATCTCTCTGTGATGTTTGCATGTTCTCCCTGTGTTACAGTTGGTTCTCTCTGAGTACTCTATGCATGTTTTGGTCATTTGAAAACACTGTAAAATTCCCCCCCTGTGAATGAATGAGTAGGTGAATGGTTGTCTGTCCTCAGTCCCCCCCAGTCCTCAGTCTCGGGACTTGAGAACTTGGGGGAAGGCTCACCCATCATCCAAGCTGAAGTTACAGAGGTTGTCAATAAGCTCCTTGGTGGCAAGGCTCCGGGTGTGGATGAGATCCGTCCTGAGTATCTCAAGTCTCTGGATGTTGTGGGACTGTCTTGGCTGACACGTCTCTGCAACATCACATGGCGAACTGGGCCAGTACCTCTGGACTGGCAGACCGGGGTGGTGGTCCCTCTGTTTAAGAAGGGGGACCGGAGGGTGTGTTCCAATTGTAGAGGGATCACACTCCTCAGCCTCCCTGGTAAGGTCTACTCCAGTGTACTGGAAAGGAGACCCTCGAATTCAGGAGGAGCAGTGTACTGAGTGCGAGCAAGGCGCACTAAGGCTGCATTCACAATACAAACCAAACCGGACTTAGCTCGATTGGGGAGCAAAGTTGCAGCATTCTATCTTTTTTAGAACATGACAACAAGCAACTTGTATTCTTCCTCAATGTTTGACAACTACTTGCATGCAACTTATGTTTCGTCATTTTTGTCATGCGTTATGTCACGCGCATGCTCACTCTGCATTTGTTTGGTGACTGGCAGTCATTTGGATCGTGTTTGTGTGAACATTCATTCACATCGGCGCGTCACAAAGAGACTTGAACAGACGCTGCATCGCTCCATCGACAGTGACTGGAGACTGTGTTGGTGTGAAATACCTGGTATAGTGTAAACATTCACAATATTCAAAGGCCAAGTCATAAAACCATTACTTTCTAACAATGACTATTTAGATCAGTCTTCTTTCTTGTTGCACTTATCCGGCCCCTGATTTGCCTTTTAAGCATTCTTGCTTTCAGCTGCTCAATGTATTATTTTTTCATTAAAAAAATCCACACATTTCAAATATTGGCTGAGCTCATCATCCAACAGCAAATATAGATTTTCCTGTAGAGCTCAGTTCAATTAATTCTACAGACACATGCCTCACATAAATATGCAGTTGTTTAGTATATTTCTGAGCAAAACAAGATGGACTTGACAGTAAATATTTGTGTAATTCACTGGGTTTGATCAGTCGTCATCCGGTGTGCTTCACTAGTTAATTTAGTTCAATATTCTTGTCAAATTAAAATCCCTCGCTTGGGTTTCTGCACAGAAGCTCAGTGACATTTGAGTGGATAAATGAGATGTTTTCTAACACTTGATTTGGAGAGTTCAGTGTGTTTTGTCTTTGCTGCGCACTGGAAAAATGACTGTTCTAAAACAAGTCAAGATCTACTTCGAAAGAGTGACAAAATCAGTCAATGGAACAAGAACAGTGTCTTATTTAAGATTCTGAGAACAAAACTTGTTTGATTTAGTCCTTTAGAGCTTGAAATAAGCTATAAAGGTCTAAATTCAGCCCTTTTAGACCAGCTTTAGTCTTGGCCCAGTCCTTGTTTAATTTTAGTCCTGGTTTAGACCATTTTTAGTCTTGGTCTAGTTCTGGTTAGTCCTGATTTTCAGTTTTAGTACTGGTATAGTTGAGGTTTAGACTAGTTTTATTCCTGGTGTTGTTCCGGTTTAGTCCTGATTGTCCTGGTTTAGTCCAGTTTTAGGCCTGGTTTAGACAATTTTTAGTAAAAGTCTAGTCCTGGCTTTTCCGATTTTATTTCTGATTTAGTCCAGTTTTACTCTTGGTCTAGTCCTGGTTTAGTTTAAAGTTTTAGTCCTGGTTTATCTAGTTTTAGTTCTGATTTAGTCATTGTTTTAGTCTTGGTCTAATCCAGTCCAGTTTTAGTCTAGGTCTAACCCTGGTTTAGTCTATTTTTAGTCCTGATCTAGTCCTGGGTTTAGTCTAGATTTAGTCCAGGTTTATCCAGTTTTAGTTCTGATTTAGTCACAGTTTTAGTCTAGTTTTGGTCTTGGTGTAGTCCACTTTTTTTTTTTTTTCCGCTTTAGTCCTGGTCTAAAGCTTTCATAGTCTGGGTCACATCCTGGTCTAGTCCTGGTTAGGTATTAAAATTCTTTACAATGTTCAATGTAAATCATTTTAGTTTTATTGTATGAATTGTTGATAAAGGTTAAGAAATATAAGTGCATTCCCATTTTGGCTCAACGGGATTTCCGAAATATCTTAAAACAATTTTCTTTCATCTTATTGAGTTTAACTGGTTTTAAAATAAGTCCTACTAGAATACTGCAATAGAAATAGGAGAAATCTACCAGAATATGTTTTTGTAGTGGGAACACAACATCTGAGCATTCACGGCCTTGACTTTTTGCACAAGAAGCTCAATGACATTTCAGCTGATAAATAAGATGCTTTGTGAGTAATAGATTTGACTTGATTTGGAGAGTGCGGCGCGCTTGTCTTTGCTGTGAACACAACATCTGTGCGCGTCCGTGGGCCTGAGCGGCAGAAGTGACGGGGCCCTGCGAGCTCATTACGCCTGCCGTAGGGACAAAGCATTCATTACAAAACACCAGCTGGGATCAACAAGACAACACCAGGAACAACTATTTCAAGCCTGATTTTACGGAAAAACAAAAGCTTCTCTGTCAAAATACACGGTGAATGTTAAAGATTCTATATAATGCAAAATTAACTCCAGTGAGATCTATATAGCATTTTGTTAGAAAGTTGTTCCTTCTCCAGTGTTTTGTTTTATTCACACGTTTGAGTAATCCTGCTAACGCTCACTTCCACATTGTGATGTCATTAAGTGGAGTTTTAACATCAACAGCTGCTTTTATTTTTTCTCAAGTCAACAACATCACATGATCTCTCTGGGTGGAGTTTGCATGTTCTTCCGGTGTCACGATGTCGTCGGGCTAGGCTCCAGTTAGCTGTCAGTGATAGAAAATATATGGAAAAAATGAGCCATATTTATGCTCAATTGAACTGTTTTAAAGAGGGGTCTATGCCACTTTCCGCTCCACTGCGCATGTCGCTTTCAGAAAGACGCTGTCCATCTAACTGCTTCAATAACCCTTATGTCCCCTGTACAACCTGCGCTAAGGGGATGGACTCTTGTTAGTCGTACCAAGGACTCCGTGAGCCTGTAAAAGGGCCTGTGAAGCTCTCTTCTCTTAAAAAAGAAAAAACATTTGAAAACATCAGTTGGATTATTTATATTTAAAAATAGCAAATATCTGTACTTATAAGCATTTCCTGTGCCATTCATTTCTATGAGGACCTCCACATTGTCAGTCTAAAATCATAAATAATTGGAAGCGACACTGCGTTGTTGGGAAGGAAACCTGTTAAAGTCTTTACAAATCAAAGTGTGTTTATAAGAGACGTGTTTGTGTCTAAATGTTAAGGCTAACAAGAAATACTAATTACTAGCTAGCTATTTTGAATATAAACAAGCCAACTGATGTTCCGTGCATAGAGACAACTGTATGAAGTTGTGTTTTTGGACCATGTTCACATATGATATGATTTCATCTGTTACTCATTATCTTGGCTCCATTAAAACCCACTTTCCAAACGTATGTGAGAGGTTGTACTGCCTGTTTCAATAAACATAATGAACATGATTATATTCAATATTCCACCAAACAGTTTGCTTTTGTTACCCTTCATTGAGGTTAATAATTGTCTTTTGGACAAGAGGTAAACGATTTTAATCTGGTGATTTCTGTTAGTAACTAGATCCATTAATATTACATTACAACAAAAACAATATTAATATTTGTTTGTAATTTAGATGTTTTTGCACCAAGTAAATCAAAACAAATCAGTGTTCTTACTTTAAGTTGACTGGCAAAACCACAAAATTGATATTCCTGTTTGATTCAATGGAAGAATGTTCCTTTAGTTATATTTTTCCACACAATGATCACTATTGACGATGTTACAATAAGGTCTCACCTCCAGAGAAACACCCACCACACTTACCGATAGAACCAGATAGATAATATACAGAAATGACACTGGAATAACAACCCCCGTTATGGCTATCAGCATTAATCAATAAATCCAGAGTTCATATTCATGTAGAGTTAATCTAATCCAACAAGGGATTCCATGTTTTTCTCATCTCAGCTTTAAAGGACAAACATGATTCATTATTTGCTGTGTTTCCGTCCTTCAGCCTGCTCCTGAGCAGCTCCACAATCAGACCTGGAACCTTTAGGTTTACTATTGGAGCCTTAACAAAAGGATTATCTCCATGGAGACAAACGAGGCAAACCAGAAAAGGTGACTAGTCCAACATTAAAGGTCTTTCAGTTCAGCTAACTAAACTCTCTGTTATGATGATTAAATAAATAACCTTTGGGAAGCCATTGTCCCCAGGATAAAATATCTTCATTTTTATAGTCAAAACAGTCACATTTTTTTTTTTTAATCATGGGACACTGCTGGTCAAATGTCATCACCAAAAATAAATGAGCACAGAGTAGAACTGTCTCAAATAACAGAACTGTCTGAAAGTATGGTAAATGGTCTCTATTTATACAGAGCTTTTAAATCAAATCAAATCAAATCAATTTATTTTTGTATAGCCCAAAATCACAACAACAGTCGTCTCTGAAGACTTCCCAAGATTATTAATTTAGCGAATATAATAATAGGAAATCAAAATAAAACAATACATATTCAATGAAACAATAAACATTCAGAAGTAGTAATTGATCAAACATGTCAAAGCAGATTATTAGTAG
The DNA here is from genome assembly GCA_038363315.1 of Mugilogobius chulae. Lineage (NCBI taxonomy): Eukaryota > Metazoa > Chordata > Actinopteri > Gobiiformes > Gobiidae > Mugilogobius > Mugilogobius chulae. The sequence goes on along the minus strand of CM076399.1, from coordinate 37,388,174 downwards.
AGCAAATGAATGATTGTCCAGAACATCCCCTGTCCTTAGACCCTCCTTCTCGACAAGGAAAAACTCAAAAAAACCCTAAGGAAAAAAGAGAAACTTCGAGGAGAACCACAGTGAACACTGAAAAAAGAGTTGAGTTGGCTAAACTTGATAAATGCTCTTCAATTGGTAACACCCCATTAAATTAAGTAAATGCAAAGAAAAAATGTCATTGTGAAAGGATTGAAATTTCAAGTTGGATCAACTTACATTTTCATAATAGCACAACTTGCATTTTTCAAACTAATTTTATAGAAATTTCAAGTTGGATCAACTTACATTTTCACAATACTGCAAATTGTGTTTTTCAAGTTGGATCAAATTGTATTTTTATAATAATGCAACTTGTATTTTCTTTTTTAATTTATTGAAAGTTCAAGTTGGTTCAAAGTACATATTTACAATAATACAACTCAGTATCGGAAAAGTATCGATTCTCAAACTTACACAATTCAAGTTGGTTCAAAGTACACATTTACAAGAATGCAGTTTTGTATGGATGAAATACAGATTCTTAAACCTGACATTTAAAGTGAATGAAACACAGTCTTTAACAAACATTGACAAGCAAATATTTGAAAAAATTTTTGTTGAAGTAAAATTTAAAACAGAACAGCTTAAACATCATAGTGCAAAAAATGCATTGTTGGACTCACTGTTACGGGAGCAGCTTGTGAAGCATAAAGTTCATACTTTGTGGAAAACTTGTAGAGTCATGTGAAGAAAAGTGAAGAGAAGAGACCAAGTCCAAACTCAGCAGACACAGAGTTTAGTCCATAGCAAATGTCCATAGGCTTGTGCATGTGTTCTGGAGGTTCTTCTTGTGCCACTGCAGACTAGGGCTTGCACCGACTAGTCGACTAGTCGACTAGTCGACTATAAAGGTCCCCCGCGACTACTTTGAGAGGTAGTCGACTAGTCGAAGAATAATTAAATCAGGGGTTGGCTTAAGAAAAAGCTCTTTTAAACTTGCACTTCTAACACATAAATGTCAGCAACTCGTCCGTCTTTTTCCCCGGCCCGTTCTACGTCTCTCCCCGCGCTGTTCTTCCGCCCCGGGATGCTTTGTCCCTTCGCTTTGGCACACTGGAGCGCGCTGTAGACTACCCCTGCCTTGCATAGCGCACAGGCGCCTAGAGCCCGCTGCACCCGGCTCAAAGCTTTCGGACTGTTCGCTCCGTTCAGCCAAACGCACAGGCGCCTGGAGCCTGCTGCACCCCGGCTCAAAGCGCTCAGACCGTTCGCTCCCTCCACGTCAGCCAAAACACAGGCACCTGATGCACGCTGCACCCCGGCTCAAAGCGCTCGGACCGTTCGCTCCAACGCGCCCTGACCAGCCGTCTCCAAGCGCACATCGTCCCCTGGATCCGCGTTTGTGGATCTACACTGGTCTTACGTTTTACAGCGCGGTTTGTGGGAGAAGGAGACGAGAGGTAAAGAGTGATGAGTGATGTGTGTGAACCAGCAGGCTTCAGGTGGATTTGTGTTTCCTTCACTGTTCAAAACGCACTGACCAAACGTCCCACAGCTCAGAGTGTGAGTGCGGGCAGACTGAATCCAAGCCGCTGTCAGAGCGAGAGCCTCCGCCCCGCGCGCACGCACAAATAGGCTTATTTAGCTTTTATTTTCTTCTTGTATGTAAAATCAAAGAGCCTACGTTCAGCTTTATTATAGGGCATTAGGTATGTCCAATGTTTTCTGATAATATGGTCAGTATAAATAAGCCGTTTCTAACAATTACCCAGGCAAAATCATCGTGCCTTTGGATCTTTGTTTTTGTTAATGACGTCATCGACTAGTCGAAGTCGACGCGACTAACGCTCTCGACTAGTCGACTACTAAAATTCACTAGTCGTGCAACCCCTACTGCAGACTGTCCTGTTGTCTCCATCAGGAAACTCTGGAGCTCAGCACCATCTTCTCTGAGCTGCAATGAGACATAAACCAAACCAAATATTAGAACAATAAGAACACATCCTAGGTCTGAGCAATCTGGGATAAAGATCACTGTATGTTTATTAAAACATTGACAGATGCCTTGACTTCATGTCATAGATACATCTTTGAGATTTTCTGCTCTGTTTTTAAGTCTATAAATCATTTTGAGCATTTCTGCAGCATTAGTACATCAGGCAAGATTGATTTGATTCCTTTTCAGTCAGTAGATGGAGCTCTAACTCAATCCTGATGTGGGAAACACATGACTCTCATGTGTGCTTTACTACTTTCTTTTTAATAGTTCTGGTGCATGAGATTACAAAGCAGGGTGCTCAGGAGCATGTTTGAAGAAAGAAAACTACACAAAAATGCATCGTACTTGTCCTTTAAAACATACACACACTGTAGAGATAAAAGAGCCAGTACATTGGACTGTCTGAACACAACATGCCTTTAAACAGTGACTCTTCTCCATGAGATTCCTACATAAAAATAATAAACATGTGATACCTGCACTGAGCAGTCCTGCAGATGAAGCTGAAGACGACTGTCTTGTGTTTCCACTAAAGACGACTCTGTGCAGCTGTCAGCAGAGGCTCTGTGAACAAAGAAGAAACATTCATTTACTTCACTTTGGGAAGATACTGAGTGTCATCACTTAAATAAAAGTACATAAAACATGTACAGTGCAAATATACATCTATATTTATGCTCCATTCTAGTCAGTGCCTCGTGTGAAAGTAAGTTAAAGATTTCATTTAAAGAGAAGAAACATGTAAATGCTATTTAGAATGCATTTTTTCCATTTACAAAAAATTTAAATCTAAAATATTCTCAAATATCCCAGATAATGATTCAAAAGACAAATTATCTACTAAAGCCATTGTGCCCACCACTTGAACAGGATTTACAACTTGACTCAAATAGAACTTAAACAAAGTACAGATCAAACACTGTCTGTCCAACAGGGCAAAACTTAGTAACTCAGTAAACTGAGAAAACATTGAAGCGAACTAAAACAGTGATATCAAACAGTTACTGTGTGTTTGCTCTGTAGGGCAGCTGCAACTAAATGTATTCTACATAATGTATGTCCTATGTTAGTGGCCACTGTGTGAAATGTGAATGAGACAAATTTACCTGAACAGGTCCGTCAGGTTGCTGCTGCTCCTCTGACATGTCCCAGTGTTGTTCTGAACTTGAGCCCCAAGCCTGGCACAGAACACAGTTTGAGTCATTTGTTCAGTAATGTTGTGCGGAAACAAACAGTTATTATTGTGACAATGTAACTGAAGTGAAATGATAACTTGAAAATGCATTTTAGCATACTTTATTAGATTTATTTTAAAGAGCCCACCTGCTTTTGAAGTCATCACATTGCTCCAGTCTCATCACAAACTAAAAAAAGAAACAAAAATGAACAAATCAATTCTTATTTTTCATCAGTCGCTTGCACAAAATGTAGCTTATCTTAAAACTCAAAATAACCATGAGTTCATAAATATAATAAAACAGTCTTTAGGAGTCTTTGACTGAAGCTGAAATAGAGAAATACACACATTGACATTAAATATTGGCTAAAACTGATGAGAGATATCTGTCTGTCATATTATATTTATAATGATCAAGATAAAATGTACTCATCTGGTTTAAATGTTAGTTTCATTTACGTTATAAATCCAGCACACATGCAGTTGGTCTTTTTTTTTTTTTTGCAAATTTATACTTATTACTGTTGTTCTTTTTATTAACAATATTAGTCCTAGTTAGTCCTGCTTTAGTCTTGTTTCAGTCCTGCTTTTGTTCTCTCCAGACTCTAGGTTTGAGACAAAGCCTTAAGTGCTGGTGGTTTTGAGAGAAACACACGTTTTGTCACTGCAGAGACTCCAGAAATTACGACAATAAAGATTCAAACCTTCAGTCTTTAATTCCTCATTACGGGGAGAACCAAAATGAAATAATGTGTGGACATAATGTAAAGACCGACAATGCGCTCAAACTAATCTTTATTTGTCCATGTTAATACCTGTGTTAGCTCCAGAGCCTACTCCTCCTTTATTTCTCCCGTCACCGCGGCTCCTGCCGGGCACGTCCGCTCGCCGTGAGGCCGCCGCAGAAACACTTTTCCGGGACTCCGTCGTGTTTTCAGACCGTGCGTGAGCTCGGTCGGTCTTCTCTCTGTGTCGCCATTACTATACGAGACAAAAACACATTAAAAAGCTACATTAGCGGACAACAGGAAGCAAAGAGCGGGCTACCGGAGCACAGCATTGTGGGAAATGAAGTTCGATAAGCGCCCCGGTCCAGGCGGCTTTACCGGCCCGGGCTGCTGTTCAACCAGCAGCCGGGGTAACGTGAGGCTAGACTGCGGATTTGGTAATAATACCCACAACTTCTCGCCTCAAATGGTCTCAAGTTTAGATTTGACGCTTATAAACAAAATTATTTAACGTTTAACTTACGCCGTAATGGCGGCGCCGCCGGCGCAAGGCAAGACATCCAGCCGCGGAATAGAGCTCGTCTAGCGGCTACAGTCAGCGGGGGCAGCCGGTGAAAGCCTGGTCCAGACCTGTAGCAGAGAAAATGAAAATGACAGTGGATTTGATAATAATACCCACCATTCTCGCCTCAAATGGTCTCAAAGTTTAAATTTGACTCTTCTAAACGAAAATATGGCAACTTTTAACTATGCCGTAATAGCAGTAACGTTAATTAACAGTAATTTTCCACTTAGGCTATATTACAAAATAACGTCATTTTTACCAACGGAGCTATAAACAATCACTTAAGAAAATAATTTACAGTTAATAACGTAACATTTCTGGAAAACTTACCCTTAATTCAGCTTAATCACTGAGCACCGTCTTCAGTGCAGTCAAATTTGAATTTTCTCTCCGGTTGCTACTGGCAACTGCCAGTCGAAGGCGGAGGATTACGTGCATACGTCACACATCTCACGCAGTCACAAGCCTAAACTGATAAATGCACATTGGATGGACTTCTTATGCACTTTATCACAAACTTGGGAAAGTCAAGTTGATTTGAGACATAAATGTACTTTACAGTGAGAAAACGACTATAACTCAAAATGTACTTTTAATTCCTATAGAATTTACTTTACTCCAACTATGGCCCAGAATCTCTTTTTTCAGTGAAGAAGGGATCCATCCCATGGACGGACAGGCTGTAGATGTAACTAAGACTAAAGTTATAGAGTTTATGTTTGTGGAGCCAGAGTCCATAAGCAGAGGGAAACGACTTGTCTAGCAGGATCAGGACAGGCCAATCCTGGAGAGGGAGGTGGGACGGATGTCCAGAAAGAGGAGGGGGTCCGGTTATCCACCTTACAAGGCACTCAAAGCGCTTTACAATCAGAAATCCACTCACCCAGTGTACACAGATACTGAGACAATGTGGTGTAGTTCTTGCCCAAGGACACAACGACAATCCGCTCTTGTCGTCCCATTTTGGCACCTGGTGCTTCCATCCAAGTCTAACCAGGCCCTAACCTGCTTAACTTCTGAAATCTGACGGGATTAGGCTTTGACAAGCAGGTATGGCCAGTACAGTACAGAAGTAATCTCTCCTAAATTCCCTGGACACAATCACACTACAGACATTCTCTTTTAGCTAGGAAACACGCCATGTTTTCATCTTTCATCCATTTTTACTTCATTAAACTCACCTTTCACACCTAATTATCTGCAAATGCAAAAGACGGTGATGCAGAAATTACTTTAGACCGTAAAATGTGTTCATTCCCTTTTCTTCCAAACAAGATCTGTTAAAGTCTGCAGATGAACGTCCAATAGGAAGAGGCAGCGAACTCTCCAGCTCATTTAGCGCGACACGGCTTCATTTGGACGTATGTGTGGTAATCTTTGACATGGAACGAGCTCGTACTGGAGGCAATTACTCCACATATGCATTCCGCCGAACGCACCGCCGTCATTGGGGCTGGCAGGAGATGGATGTACTGGCTGTATGCTGATGGACAGATCGGAACAGCTACGCAAACGCCAACGCACTGAACGCCGGGATTCCTCCACTGGTGAGTAGGTGAGACGTTTTCGAACACTTAAACAAGCTTATGTGGTTAATAGTAGAAGGAATGAATAAATAACAAACTTTAAGTTAGAATTATGGCATAGAGTGGACTAATGTGAAATGTGTAACCATTCTAGTGTTCTCTCATCATTAGTAGGCTTCAAAGTTGGTCATGTGAACAGTGTTTTCAATGATCAAGATGTTTCATTGAAGATGATAGTGGATTTGAGAGACTGGTTGGTCTAATATTTTTACCACAGGGACATATCACTTTGATCAGGTAAGCTACTAACTAATGTAGAGCTTGCCTGTCTGGCTACTTTGTCCCTCTTTTGAATTTCTGTAGCCGTGGTTGATAGATTAATTAGCCAATTAGAGACACGCATCTTCTGCCGTGTGAAAACATAGCTGCTTCCGACAAAAAAAGTGCATACAAAATATATTCACCTGGAACTGAAAAACATGCAGATTTCGGCAGAATCACTGAGCGAAGCAAAAAACAATTTTATTGTGAGGTTAGTGGAGTTAGAGTTTGGTCTAAATGGTCAATCAGCTTCTTTGTTTCAGATGCGTCATGCAATTTGTGACTTAGTCAGTTTCAGTCAGAACAATAGGACACCAGACTAACGAAAGAGGGAAAGCATTGATCACAATCCACCAAACCAGTTTATGAATCAATCAAACAGACTTATGGTGTAGCCCCTCCTTATGGGCAGTTCCAGATTTGATTCACAAATATACCACTAATGACAGAAATATGAACTTTCAGCATATTTTCATGTTGTAAAGTCCTAATAAATGATCAAATCATTAACATCATTAAACCTTGTTTTACTGTTGACGCAGTGTTTAATTAATTGATAATTGAAGTAGGACTGGGGATATCGAGAAAATGCATATCTCGATATATTTTGTTCATATCTCAAAGTGAAATTATTTTTTTCTAAGTCTATAGTCTGCTGATTAGAAAGAAGAATTGTGAATTTACTTTGACTAATTTAATGTGGATGATGCCTTTTGCCTGAGTAAAACTAAACAAAACTAAATTCCATGCATAAAACACATTTAAAGTTTGACTATTACAACAAATAAAACTTTTTTTTCATTCTTTTTGTCAGTTTTCTCTGTAACTGCTTTTCATCAATGCCATAAGGTCTTTTTTACACAAAATTAGACTATCTTGATATTTACAATATGGCCAAATTCATAACTTGTCCAGAAAATATCTCAATATACGATATATATTGATATGTCGCCCAGCCTTAGCTGAAGTCACTTACTTACTTAAAATCTAGCAACCCTGGTCGCATCCATCAGATTGAAAATAACTGCCTGATGTTCGTCAAACTTTCAAATGGATCACTCATGGACGAATGAGGGAATACACTGACTTATCTCATCACTAACTGTGTTTAAAATGATTTGTGTAAGTGACATAACATGCTGACACAGAACTTCATTACAAACACAAGTTTTAGCTCTGGTAAGTCTACAACCCGTGTTGCACCTCACAGAGTCTGTGTGGATATAAACAATATAAGCAGAAGGCAAAATATGCAAAACTTTTAAAATCATTGTCAATTTATTTAGTAATGAAATAATAAGTATGTACACAGGATCACAAAATCACAAGAAGGATCTGAACTACAGACCCTTCTTGTGATCCTGCCAGGTTGGCGCACTAGTGTCTTCTCTCAATTTTATTTCACTTCTGCGACTAAATCAGAAATCACAGCACTGTAGACAGTACGTTTGACCAGTCACTGACAGAGATGAAGTGTTAGCTAGAACCTTCTCAAGCTGATGGCAGATCATGTGTCAAATATTAACTTAAAATGTGATACTATACTTTTAATTTGTAAGTTTATCTCATAAAAATGGCTCCGATCACATGTTGACACTGGACTACACTGTAGTTCAAGTGCAGCGATTGGCTAAAGAAAAAAAAAAGGACCCGCCATCGCCCAACAGTGCAATGACAGACATTCTGCACTGGTGTAGTGTCAAACCATATAACCAAGACCAAAACCTTCCTGAGACTCAAGACTGAGACCAAGATCAAGACCAAGACAGATCGGCGACCAAATCAAGACCATCTTGCAATTTTATGCCACTATCATAGTCTACATGATCTTATGTGCAGTACTTATTGCAAACTGTTGTCTGAAACAGGTCAACATTCTCCTCAAAACGATGATTTATGGACTAAAAACAGTGTTAATGAGCTCAGAGATCTATCTATGACATCACAGATCCCTGACAGTCAGAATGTTTTTTTGAGGGGAACGAAATAAACCTCACAGACAAAACTTCAGCAGTGTTTTTGATGAAGAAGCAATTTTGGAATAGGAATAAAAGTCGATTTTGCATAATATGTCCCTTTTAAGATTAAGAACTTGAATGTTCCATGGACCTGAATAATACTGTGTTTTATGCATTTCAAATTAATGCCAAAACTCCCTCCTTTTGCAACACATGCCTGGCAAAAGTGAAATACTTGGAGTAAAACATAAAGTGGGTCACAACGGGAAGACAACGCAACATGAAACAATTCACAGCTTTAGCCTGGAATCTGGCACGTGTTTTATTTTGGATTCAACCGTCTGTGTAAAGGTAGTGCCATAAACTATTAGCCTTTTCTGTATCAAAATGTGCCGCGGTCCTGGACAATATTCACATTTATTAGTACATTAGGCTCAACGTTTGAGTTTTAAATGTTGTCTTATCAGTATTTTACGCTGAGTTGTATTTGTTGGATTGACTCATGCATGTTTACGTAGTCTTGTATTGTCTTACAGCTGCGCGAACTTGGACTGACCAAGGTGTTGAAAGTTTTTAATGTAATTCTGAGCTTTTGATTCATTGCATCAACATATTTGTTTGAATACAGATGTTAAGACAAATTTTCAGTCAAATAACGCTAAGATGCCCAAAATCTCTGCAGTAAAACATTTGGATCGAATATGTCAACAAATTATACTTATAAGTAAAGCTCAGCAGAGGAGATTCACCTAACACCTGACGCCTCAACCTCCGACTATCACCAAGTGTTCCCTAACATGCATGTTATCAGTTGGTGGGGAAACCGGAGTGCCCGGAGGAAACCACCCAGACACGGGGAGGAACATGCAAACTCCACACAGAAAGGTCCCGGGCCGTGCGGGGGGTTAGAAGAACTATGAAAATATAGCAAAATAATAAAGACTTGTTTAGAGGCGACACACAATGTTATTAAAGCACTAAGGTCGTTTGTTTTAGGAGTTCTTGTAAAAGCCTGGTTCTCTCTGAAAATCTGGCAACAGTGGACAGCATTTGTCCTGATGTGAGTGTGAGCTATAGCCAATCAAACTCTGCAAAAACAGAGGATTTTATTTACCTCAAAGGCAACAGAAAATAGTCTAAGAATCGTGATAAAATCAAAACCATAATCTGGCTCTAAGAAAATTGTGATTTAAATTTTTTGATATATCGCCCAGTCCTACCTAAGCTTAATCTTGGCCGTGTTTCTGATTTTGCAGACCTTGTTATGTGCAATTTCAACACAGTCTCACAAGAAGGCGTACATTTAGCACGACACAAAAATAGCGTATTTTTAGCACGATATCAGTCCTGTTTTGCGTACTTATGTTACGCCGTACATATAGCACGATATGAAAAAGCGTAAAAATGACACGAGTTTTGGTTGAAGCCACGTGGAGACGTTTTCTTCAGGTGAAACGGTTAAGTTCAGGCAAAAAGTTACTAAAATGGTTAACATTAGGGTTGGGGCTTGGGGTAGGTTAAGATTAGATGTAAGATTTTTGTTAATTTTCATGAATAAGAACACATCTTAACAACCATCATTGAAATGAATGGGGACTGTGACGCGTACTATAATTACGCAAAAGAGCCTTAAACTCGTGCTAATCATACGCAATTTACATGTTGCATTATGTCGTGGTATATGTACGCTTTCTTGTGAGATTGGGCTGGCAATTTTGACCATTCTTTTTCAGTTCTGGAACCTGGGCATTTTATCGAATTTTAGATAATATCGTGAATGTTGTTTTGAAGATATGCAAAAGTTGAATATTTAGATTATCGTGCAGTAAAAAACAAGGTAAAATATGCAAATTTACAACAAAAAGGAAAAAAGTAATGACGTAAATATGTACTGTATCAAAATGTTGCGCATTAAAACTAAAAAAAAAATGTTTATAATGGGAGCTTTCTGCACTTTTGTGGTTAAGTTTAACAAATATTAGTTTAAAAATTAAACACATAAGAAAAATAAGAAAGCAAGCGACTACAATTAGTAGTATTTTACATTTTTAAAGTCGATTTTCACTTTAATCACAAATCACAATAAACACGAAACATTCAATCAATTTAATCTTATTAGAATATTTAAGATTGTCTTTTTTCAGTGTAACTAATTTGAAAATACCGTCCAAATATCGTGATCGAGATTCGCCAAAAAAATGACCGAGATATTCATTTTTGTCAATATCGACCAGCCCGACTGGAACCGTATTTCTATATTTTAAAACGTATATTTAAGATCCCACCTCCTTTCCCCCAACCTTGCACTTGACAATGTATTCACACAAGTTTCCATGACCCTTCCATCCATAATGCATCAAACTCCAGCTCCACTCTCACGTCCTCGCGCGAGCTAAATCAACAAAACCCGTCCGGTGGCATCGAGAAACCCACTTAACCTCTGTCAACACGTCATGTCCGCGCATCTCTTCTCATTCATTTGGAGAAAAAGCATCATCGGTAAAAGCTTCACAGACCCCGGCGGACTCAGTAAATCAAGTCGCTGCTGCAGACAGGGACCGATGAACGAAAACCCAGCAGCAGGAATATTAGAAAAGTCTGACTTACCTTTGCGAAAGACCTCCAAAATTCCAAAGTCGTAACCCAATAACGCTGCTTAAGTGCGTACAATCCACAGTTCTGCCAATTTATTTATTAAAGTCTTGTTTTTTTTACATTTAAAAGTCCAGCATGGCAAGAATTATTCCCTTCGACATGCCTGCTGATTGGGAAAATTGAAAAAAACTGGACTGCAATGTGTCCAAGAAGTGCACGGAAGAGAAAGATGAGTTGTATTCCTGTTTCGTTGAAGAACTGAGCATCCTCCGGAGACGGTGCAAGGCAAGAATAAGAATATCCAAGGCTGAAAACGGGACTCTGGGAAAAGATTTGCACTGTGGAAATACTCAGATCACCCAAAATGTCTTGATCGGTGGTTACGCTGAGGGTGGACCGTAGACTGTTGCATCGCAGTGAGATTTGTCCGAAGAAGAAGCGTGGCAAACTGTGCGTCCGGGAGGGATGGCAAGAAGAAGCGGCATGTCTTCCCAAAAAGAGAGAGAAGAAGGGGGATAACTGCGAGAGAGATAGAGAGAAAGAGAAGGAAAGCATGCACGCGCCGGGGTGTTTGATAAAGAGGCGAGCAGAGCAGAGGAGAGACGGACGAATGAGAGCGAGTGAGGAGCTGGAGACTGCTGCGAGAGGAGACACAGAGAGAGAGGAGAGAGAGAGGAGAGAGAGTGTGAGAGAGTGAGAGAGAGGACGGACACGCTGTCAGTGACTACATTAGCTCCGCGCTGCTCAGGAGGTGGAGTTTTCATGCAGCAGCAGCAGAAGTCAGAGAAAGATTGGAAATACAAGCATTTTAGAAAGAACTGAACGTGAATTCTGCCTGCACTGACATAATGTTGGAAAGCGTGGCTAAAATGACTATAATTGTCAAATCAATTGTAAAATGTAATAAATCCCAAGAGGCACAATTGTGTCTAGTCTATTAAAAAAAAAAAAAAAAAAAAAAAAAAAATCATTTTAACACAGTAAAACGTCATGAGGCTAATGAGTTAAATCAACGCAAATCTCAGTGTTGATATAAGTGACAAGGTGAGACAGATAGTTTCAAATTAGTCTTTTAAGTTATGAGAGAGAGAAGAGAGAGAGAGAGAGAGGGCAGAGAAAAGGGGAAGCAAAGAGAGAGAGATAAAGTGGAGAAAGAGAAGAAAAAGAGAGGGGGCAAGGGGAAGCAAAGACAGAGGGAGAGAAAGAGGAGAGAAAGAGAGAAGAGAAAGAGAGAGGGAAAAAGAGGCGAGAGAAGGTGAATAAGAGAGAGGGAGAGAAATAGGAGAGAGAGAAAGAAAAAGAGAGAGAAAGGGGGAAGCAAAAAGAGAATTAGAGAAAGGGAAGAGAGGAGAGAACGAGAGAGAGGAAGAGAGAGAAGGTGAATAAAGAGAGAGAGAGAGAGAGAATAGAGAAAGAGAGGAGAGAGAAGAAAATGGAGTAAGTAAGAAAGAAAGATTAGAGAGAAAAGAGGAAAGGAGAGAGGGGAGAATGAGAAAGGGAGAGAGAATGAATAAATAGAGAGGGAGAGAGAGAGAGGGGAAGCAAAGAGAGAAGTGAAAAAAGTGGAGAAGAGAGAACAAGAAAGGAAAAGAGAGAGCGAGAGAAGGTGAATAAAGAGAGAGAGAAAGAAAGAGGAGAGAGAGAAAAGAGAGAGGGAGAGAAATAGGAGAGAGCAAGAGAGGGAGAGAAAGAAAGAGGAGAGAGAGAAAAGAAAAGAGAGAAAGAAAGAAAGAAAGAAAGAGGAGAGAGAAAAGGGGAAGCAAAAAGAGAAGTGAAGAAAGTGGAGAGGAGAGAATGAGAAAGGGAGAGAGAGAGCGAGAGAAGGTGAATAAAGAGAGAGAGAAAGAAAGAGGAGAGAGAGAAAGAAGAGGGAGGAGAGAGAGAAAAGGGGAAGCAATGAGAGGGGAGAGAAAGAGGAGAAAGAAAGAAAAAAAAAAAAAAGAAAGAAAGAAAGAGATGATAGAGAAAGGGGAAGCAAAGAGAGAGGTAGAGAGAGAGAAGGGTGGAGTGAGAGAGGAGAGAGAGAGAGAGAGGGACGGACACGCTGTCAGTGACTACATTAGCTCCGCGCTGCTCAGGAGGTGGAGTTTTCATGCAGCAGCAGCAGAAGTCAGAGAAAGATGGAAATACAAGCATTTTAGAAAGAACTGGACGTGAATAGCGTCGCTGAAATAATTTGCAAAGATTGGCTAAAATTACGCTAAATCTAAAATCAATGAGAAAATGCATAGAAATACCTAGGCATACTGTAGTGGTGCTTTAAAAAAACAAATAAAACAAGTGTAGCCTGCTTAAATAAAAACTAAAATGTATCATATAAACTATTAAAATAATCTTAGTACACTGTAAAAGTCACGAGGCTAATGAGTTAAATCAACGTAAATCTTTGTGTTGGTATAAAGAAATGACTTAATTATGAGAGTGAAAAAAAAAAAGAAGAGGAAGCAAAGTGATAAAGAGAGGAAGATTAAGTTAGGAGAAGAGAGAAAGGAGAGAGAGGGAGAGAAGGGGAAGAAAGAGGGGGGAGAGAGAGAGAGGGAGAATGAGAGAGGGAGAGAGAATTGAATAAAGAGAGGGAGAGAAAAAGAAAGAAGAGGGGAGATAAAGAAAAAGGAGAGGGAGAGAAATTGGAAAAAGAGAGAGGGAAGAGGAGGAGAGCTAAGAGAGAGAGGAGAGAAAGAAAGAAAGAAAGAGGAGAGAGAAAAGGGGAAGCAATGAGAGAGGGAGAAAAAGAGGAAAAGAGAAAGGTGGAGTGGAGAGAGAGTACCATTTTTGGAAAAGCAAACGTATGAAAAAGGATGCACATTTTCAAAATGCTTTTAACTGTAGTTGCAGCCCTTTTCGGTCAATAATCCATCCCTGAATGCTGCTCAGACATCTCTCCTCTTGCAGCTTTCGGGGACCCATCTCCAAATGTTTTTTAGAACTTCTTCTAGACTTGGATAGAAATGTAGCTGGAGGAAATTCCCAGAGTGCGCAAAACGGGTGCAACGACAGCAAACGCACACTGCAAACTGAAAAGTGTTGGCCAAAATTATTCAATGCCCCAACGAAGATCTACCTTAGGTCGAAAAGCGTTGGCGTCCCCTGAATTAAAGGACTTTCATCTAACTCATTGAGTGCCTCGGTGTTGAATCTACCCACTCTACTCATTAGCAAGGGTCTTTGTTTTATTTATACTGAGTATAATCCTTACAATCTGCTTTTTGATAGACCCAGTGAAGCGTTCCACCATCATGCCTTTTGCTTATTCTAATGCATATTTAGATTGAACTTAAGTCACTTTGATCACAGTCAGTCAACCAGTCCTGGAATCTCACCATCAGGTCCACATATCCAGTTCATGAGTGACAACACTTTGTCATTCGACTAAGAATAGTTCACCAGGACTGACACCTCTGTGTCACTTTCTGATGTAACTCTTCGATCGGTCCTTCAAGCCCCAGAAGTGCTCTTTCAAGAGAAAGCACCTTTGTTGATTTGCTGCCGTCTCATAAAGTTACTGATACGTTGTAATGCAGGTTTTCCCTCATCCAAAACCCAAACAGATAAATATCCTTCACAGATTGGGCAAAGAAGCACTCGACTTGCCCGATATTATGTCCCATGTTGTCTTAGCCTGCATTCACATGTCGTTCTTACCTGCCACATGTGTGTTCTAGCGCCTTCCATGTTTCGTACTGCTTCACATTGTTTGTACCTGCATTCACATGTTTTTTACTGCATCACAGTGTTCTCACTGTTCTGTACTGATTCACATGTCGTTGTACGATTACTTTTTCTGTATCATTATGTTGTCTGTACGCATCCATGTTTTCTCTGCATCACTTTTCTACCATTCAATGTTCGTACGCATTCACATGTTGTGTCCTGCATCAATGTTGTTCTGTACCTGCATTCCATGTGTTGTACGCATCACTGTCGTTTTTACTGCCCATTCGTTCGTATGCATTCAATTCGTTGTACTGCATTCACATCTCGACCTGCATTCACAGCTTCTGTACCTGCATTCACATTGTTCTGTACTGCATTCACATGTCGTTTTCCTCTCACATGTTTGTACTGATTCACTGTTGTTCTTACCTGCATTCACATGTCGTTTTGTACCTGCATTCACATGTTCTGTACCTGCATTCACATGTGTTCTGTACCTGCATTCACATGTTGTTCTTACCTGCATTCACATGTTGTTCTATACCTGCATTAACATGTGTTTGGTACTGATTACATTCTGTACTGCTTCACTGTTCTGTACCTGCATTCCATGTTTGTACTGCATTACATTTTCTGTACTGCATTCACATCATACCTGCTCATGTTTATACTGCATTCACATGTTCTGTCTGCTTCCATGTTCTGTACCTGCATTCACATGTTGTTCCTGTACACCTGCATTCACATGTTCTGTACCTGCATTACATGTTCTGTACTGCATTCACATTGTACCTGCATTCCATGTTCGTACTGCATCACTGTTGTTGTACGTCATTCACTGTTCTATACTGCATTCACATGTTCTGTACCTGCATTCACATGTTGTTCTGTACGTGCATTCACTGTTCTACCTGCATTCACATGTTTCTGTACCTGCATTCAGTTCTGTACTGCATTTACAATGTTCGTAATGTACTGCATCACATGTGTTCTGTACCTGCATTCACATGTTGTTCTGTACCTGCATTCACATGTTGTTCTGTACCTGCATTCACATGTTGTCTGTACCTTGTCAGAGAGGCAGACTCCCTCTTCCTTTTATTTGGTCAAAAAATCTTGCCAGTAATGTTGCACCATAATGTAATGTAACTGACTTTCTTGAGGCAAGTATAACTAATTGTATTTTCTGAAGTTATGAGTAAAATGTAACTAATTACTTTCAGCCTCCTCAGCCTCTTTATCTCCTCCTTTTGACTCTCACAGCACTTCCCTGTCCTGTCTAGCTTTACCTTTCCACCACTAATTGTCTTCCCTGATGACACTTTCAATCACAAATTAAGCATATTTTATTATGACGTTGACACAAGCTAAGAGGCCATGTAAGGACGCACATATGCCGCTCCATAAACTCCTTTTAAAGACTGGCCAAGTGCTAAATGCGGGAGATAAAAGTGAATTACGGACTGCTCCACGGACAAGAATAGGCCGGCGGAATAAAGCAAACAATGCAGAATATATACGCGCATTAAGAAAGGCCTGAATAAGACGGATAAAGGGTGAAGATTGAAGCGTGGACTTTGAAATGTGTGTCTGAATCACAGCCAAGGCGCTAAAGTGCTCTCCTCAGTGCAGTCACGGGTTTCAAAATATTCTAATCAATGTTTACGAGCTGTGCTGGTCGGAGCAGGCAAAGCAGCCGAGTAAGAAAACAAGGGCTGGACAATAATCATGATAAAATGGAATCGTCGGCTCATTCCTGTGACAGTTTGCTTTTCTGATGAGATCGTCATATTGTGATTTATAATGTCTCTATTTGATGAATTTGTCTGTTCCAATGCAGGCCATTTCTTCCCATTTACTTCTCT
Organism: Mugilogobius chulae; assembly: GCA_038363315.1. Taxonomy (NCBI): domain Eukaryota; kingdom Metazoa; phylum Chordata; class Actinopteri; order Gobiiformes; family Gobiidae; genus Mugilogobius; species Mugilogobius chulae. Next base: position 37,371,777 of record CM076399.1, on the reverse strand, counting down.
TATGGAGTACACATCTTAACTTACCCCAAGCCCCAGTCCAGAACGTACTCATTATAGTAACCTGAAGCCTAAACTTACCTGTTAAACCCAAAGAAAATGTCGCCAAGTGTTTTCAACCGAATTTTATTTAGTTTTTTGCGTTTTGGCATTTTGTGACATACTGACGTAAAAAAAAAAAAAAAAAAAAAGACATGAAAACATACTTATTATTTTGACATTTCATAGTACTGTATATCTACGATTTCTTCGGAGACAGTGTCCTCGTGTTGTTATGGGTTCTGTCTGGGTAGCCTAGAGGGATTTTCGGTCAACGTCACTTTCCGCCCTACTAAACATGCGTTATGCATAAAGAGCTCCTCTCTATGTGCTTACATGGGGAAACTTCTTTGAATCAGAAAACTGTGGACAAAAGTATAACCATGTGCAAGCATATGCCGTACCATACTCCTGGAATACAAATCGAAGTTCACAAGTTTATACATGATGTAGTGACACACTGGAATAGTTCATATGATATGCTAGAGTGATATGTGGCGCACCAAGAAGCAATCTACTATGCCTTAATGGACAAAGACATTAAAAAGAATGTAAAGGACTATCTGGAAGAAACTTATGTGGAGATAATCTTTTCTAACATCACTAAAGAGATTCTGCAAAGAGAAGAACAGGTATTGTGTTTTATTTTGGTTGTTATTCCATGTATTTTATGTGCTGAATGCTGATTGAATTCCATGTACATTTATCTTTTCAGGAGGCACCACCTGAATCCCAAATAAAGGGTCCCTCATCATGAGCAGAGCAAGCAGCAGAGATGCCACCTCCTCCTAAAAAGACAACTATGGCACAGTTATTTGGAAATCTGTTTTCAACTAAAACTGCATCAACCACCAATCATCAGGAGGAGGAAGCAGCAGTTGGCTGTATTGCTGTGGATGCTGATCCCATAACATGGGAAACAAAAAATTGATAAGTTAATATTCCTGCAAAAAAAATAAAAACTTGAAAAAAAAAAAAAAAAATAGGAGCCACCCTTTTTAAAGTTATTTATAAATGGTTGTTTTTAAAAAGTTAAATTAGTAAAAAACACTAAATATATTACTGTTTGCTGTTCAAGTTGTCATAACAAATAAGAAGTTTTATTTTAATTGTAGTTTTATTGGTTTATTTTGTGTTTTAAAGTAAAAAAATAATGTTGATTTAGATAAACTAAAAAATCGAAGAAAAGCGAAAATTGTGACTGCAAAATCGAATCGTGACTTAAGTGAATCGTCCCATCCCTATTAAGAACCCATGCCCTAGTGAATGAATGAGAGACTGAAGGGTTGTCTGTCCAGGGTGTTCCCCCACCACCCAGTCGTGTTCCCACTGTCCAGGGTCACCTGTGACCCCTAACATGAATAAGTAGTAGAAAAAATATATATATATACGTATATATATATATTGGTCAGCTTCAGAGGTGCCAAGTCCTCTTCTTTACATCGACTTTGGGCTTCTTCTCATTAGATATCACAAGCTAAAAAATTTATTTCTATTTTGATGCTACTAAATGTATATGAGTTACACTGTTGTGATTTACTTTATTGTACAAAACTAATGTTACATTTACACTTGATTACTGATCAATAGAAATGTGATGCTACAATACTTTTTTTTTCTCATCTTTACGTCAACTGACTCAGAAACTCTTCTGCCCCTGATCATCAATATTATTATTTTTTTTACAATGATTGAGATACACTGCTTACTGAATAGGAGTATGTATTACCAAGTTCAAAAAGCCAAGTTCATTATCACTTGTGACACAATGTTCTTCATTCATTCATTCATTTTCTACCGCTTAATCCGTTAGGGGTCGCGGGTGACTGGAGCCTATCCCAGTAACTGTGGGCCTTAGGCGGGGAAACACCCTGGACAGTGGCCAACTCATCGCAGGGTTAGACAGACAATCATTCACTCTCTCAGTCATTCTCTAAGGGAAATTTACAGTGATGCCCAATTAACCTAAACATACATGTTTTTGGAGGTGGGAGGAAACCGGAGTACCCGGAGAAAACCCACGGTGACACGGGGAGAACATGCAAACTCCACCCAGAGAGATCGTGAGATGTTGATATGGTCCGACCCGGGAGTCGAACCCACGATCTCCTTATTGGGAAGCCAGAGCTCTAACCACTTGGCTACCGTGCACCCCTCACAATGTTCTATTTTTTTTTAATTATATTTATTTTAATGAGTTTTTATTGAAGGACTGAGTTGCTTGTTTTGACATTTTTAGTCTTAGTCATTTGTTTCTCTCTGAAAATCTGGCAACACTGGTCAGCCTCTGAGTCACAGCTGGATCTGACAATGAAGCATTAACTTTCTGAAACAACAGATGATTTTTTTTTTTTTTTAAGTGTACAAGAAAAATATCTTAGAAATACACAGAATCATAATCTAGCTCTAAAAAAAAAAAAAAAATTTATATTTTCAGCCATCTCCCCAGCCCGACAGAAATTTACACTACATTTATTTTTTTCTTTGAACGGTCTTTTCTTAGCAGTTGTCATGTGTTTCTAACGGCTATTACTGCCTCCGTAGATCAACCCTCTCTGTTCTCTTAGTGCCCACTACTTGTTCATTTTGCTGACAATCCGTTTAAAGCAGGAAGCATGGAGAATTTCAGTGAATGAATGCATACAAAAGATTTCACTTAAAAGAGACGCAACCTTCTTACATTACTGTTTCCGCATCATTAGTTTTATATTTGGATTGTTTGAAAAAGGCCCTAGTTTTCACATGTCAGCCCAATCTCGCACTCTTTTTTGCGTGTCTATAATACATGTTCAGTTCTATGGAAGATGTAAGTTTGTTAATATTTATAAGTGTTTAAAATCCTAATGCTAATCTTAAACAACTCCAAGCCCCAGACCTAAACTTGCAAATTTTGTAACTTCGGACCTCTGGACTTCACCATTAAACCCAAAGAAAACGTCCCCATGTGGCTTCAAGAAAAACACCTGTCTATGAGCTAAGAAATTACTGTATATTCTCAGTTATTAGACGCTATTTTTGTCTCAAGCTTTAACCCTGCAGCATATAACAACACGGCAACTTTATATATTATTTTTTCCCGCCACCAGGCCTGAGCTGAGTGTGGGTGTCTGCAGCTGGTCTGCTTGCATGGATGTATGGCTTTAATTACAACACACACGTTAGAAAATGACCCTGAACAAACAGGCCAAGTAAGCTCCAAAGTGACACTGAAACATCTGTACCAATCACGGTGTTCATTTGACGTCCAACAATGTGACTGAAGCAAGGATTTCTAACCTGAAGCTGAAGTTCACATCTTTATTCAGTTTATTTTGTTTGAACACAATGTGTAACATTATCTGTTGCCTTCATTTCTGTGCATAATATCTCGTCTTCCTTGTCCCTGTCTGTCCCTGATGCGAGAGCTCAGGGTTAATACACCTTAATCCAGAAGTGTTTTTGCAAAACATATGAATCTGAGAAAACGCTTTTTAGCAATCATGGTCAAGAGAACTAATCATCACTAAAACATACCAAAACATTGTTAAAGGAAGCCTCTGAACCACACTCGCTTTACAGCAGTCGCACCGCACGATTGAGCATAAGGCAGGGGTTCCCCAAACTTTATATATATATATTTCAATAGCCCGGGACCCTCAAAAACAGAGCAGAACAGAAAGATGTATTGTCATTGTCACAGAGAGCCTCCGGGCCGCTGCACCTTTTGCGTGCTGCCACTCGCTCTTCGGAACATGAAATGCAAAGCAATCATAAAAAAGTGCAACCCTACAGCCAAAAAAAATATACATTTGTAAACAGTAGTGTATTGCTTTATAGGACCCTAATTCCCCAAAAAACAAACTAAATGCCAAATCATAATCATCCTGCGACCCCGAGATTTTGTTTCCCGACCCCCACTTTGGGAACCACTGGCATAGGCCAACATAAATACCACCCGATCTTAAAGGTTTATCCACACGACAACAGAGAGATTATTTGTTTATCAACTTGGCAGATGCACGTGCCTCCAGATAGCAGAAAGAGCCGCCGCTGCCTGTCACAAGCTGTAGCAGCAACACTAGCCAGCGCTATTGTCAGCTAACTACAAGAGTCTATCACAGTGTGAAAACGAAAGTTATGCTGCTAATTCAACATTTGCGAATGAAATTTGTTTTTTTAACACGTTACATTCAGGTGAGTGAAAAAACACAGAGAAAAACACTGCCTCAATCTTCAATAATATAACATCCGTCAGACCGGTTCATACATGATCGAAACAGCTGCTCTGGTCATAATATTATTTTGTAGTTTTTATCAAAGAAGATTCCCTTGCCAACTAGACGGACAGCATTTCTTTCTGCAGGTGACATCAGCAGTAGAACAGAAAGTGATGTCGACCGATATTCCCTCTATATTTGACGCTGTGAAAAACGTCAAACAAATGTTGAGATTCTCTTAACATGTGGTAATTTAAATATGCATTTCCTTGAGATTGTGTTGGACATGGGTCTGTAACGCTCAGAGATTAGACTAAGCTGCCCATACACATTACACTAACTCAATACGGATCACCAACAAAAGACGACTTAAGAACTTCCATCCTTTGCTTCTCTTTTCTTTTGACAACATGCTGCGATGATGAACGATTGATTAGGTTTGTTCAAAGACATGTGTTATTGATTTGAGTTAATTATCTGCTGCTCACGGTGCTGCTCAGAACAACACACAGCAAAACATCATTAGTCAAAGGTTTTCCCTCACTTCACAACAAACCAACGACCTCTCGGCACTAATAGCTTGTTTCTTCGTGAATGCTCATGACAGAAAACTAATCTCCAATGTGGCTTTTTTGTTTAATAAGTTAATAAGCAAAATGGAAATGTTTGTCATCTAACCCAGTTGTTTTGGGTCAATTTAACAGAAAGTCAGCAAAAATTGGTCAACCTGTTTTGAACATTTCGGCAACATCAGCACATCAGGTAAAGTCCGTTTGATTTTTGTCTCTGGTGCAGCTTTCTTTCTGCAGATGAAACCCTAACTCAATTCCTGACTTTTATTTCAAATGACTTTTGCTAACCCTCGCTCAAGCTCCAATCCTAAACTTAGCCTTGGAATTATGCCTAAACTTAGCCGAATTAATTGTAAACTATTAACCGTGGGAAGCTTGGTACAGTCACAAAAGCTCGTGAGAGGGTCCAATCTCAATGGGAGTCTCGACACCATGCTGGCTCTCTTTTCAAACGTATTACAGAATAAACATATTGGACTAAAACATTGTTCAGTGAGTTTAGAGCAGATATTTGATCTTTAAAATGAAAAAGACAATCCTACTGGACTAGGACTCTGAGGAGAACGACACATGCAGCGAGTCTTGAAGAGAAAAACTAAACTTCCTCTTCCGTGAGCGATCCAAAGTGGTCTTTCTTCATGTTTGGAGGGTTAAATGTAATCTATGCCCCGTGAAAGAGGCTTTTTCTTGGTTATTGATAAAAAAACACATTGTTTTAATTGAGTAAACCTCATCCTAAAGACATTATTTCAGACTAGTAGCTAATATTCTTTCACCAAAAAGTTGAACAGACAAAAATAACACTGACATGAAAATTTGAAAAAGAAGTTTGCTGTCAAACAAAATCTAATGAAGGAATTTCCAATGCCTATAAAAAGGAACAGATTAATGTAGAATAACATTCATTTTTTTTAACTGAAAGTTGACACTTGTAGGTCTCACTTGATGTACAACATGTCATGATTCTAGTTTCACAATCGTTTTTGTGGAGCTGTAAATAAATATTGAAAATGACTTTCGGATGAGAGTCGAAACGTCTTGATCTTCGGAAACACTGTCCAGATGACTACTTTGAAGACTTCTACTATGGATCACTCCTGGATGAATGAGGGACTACACCGTCTAGCTGTAAATATTGTTTAAAATGAGCTAAAAGGCGAAGCAGGGAAGGAGGATCTAAGTGAGAATAATGCTGGCGATGAAAGAGTTAAGTTCTAATACAAAAGATGCAAATGTAATATTTGCCAAAATAAAGTTTAAAAGCACAATGCAATACCTCTTCTTTTAATAAGTGCAGATCATAACAAAATAATGTTAAATTGTAATAATGTGATTTAGCTGCAGTTTTTTTCTGTCCAGAACAAACCTCGGCACCTCGAACATGATTTAATCTCATGCGAATCCAAAAGGAGCACGATGATTTGCAGCTGATGCAAATATCAGGAGGCAGAAGGCAACGGAGCAGGATGTAAATGTCAATGAGAACAGTGGAAGGTCACATGATCAGTCACACTCAGGGGAAAACGGCCGACACTCCAGATGGCCAGACGCGCTGTGATCGCAAAACAACCTCCACTGTAACGACAACACAGCGGCTTTATGAGACTGGTTATTCTGCGTAAGATCCAAGCTCCAAAACACACTCGTAAGACCGTTTCACAGTGTTGTGGCTAGACTTGTTGTTCGTTCTATTCATTCTTTATGGTAAATTCACAGAGATGCGCTAAAATAACCAGCTTTCAAAGATCACAAAGCTGAAAGCTGAGTTCAACAAGATAATCACTGCAGCGAGTTCAGACCTTCACATACAAGGTAAATACTTCACCAGGGAAAGACTATGCCGGTGTTCGAATGTGCGCCCTAACTACTATATAGTGCATTATCCGGGGTGACACCATTTTGTAGTGGTGTCCAAATGTCCAGCGGGTCAAAAAGCAGTGCAGTCAAAATTTCCCACAATGCATCTGGAAAAGTATTAAGCAGAAAAACAAAGCGGACAGCCTCAGGTCTTCAACCAGAAACAAGACAACTGAATGAAGGAAGATCAAAAAGCAGAGATAACAAACAAAACACTTGTAACTAAAAGCCGTTAGCCATAAAGATGCTAACGCTCGCTGTTTATCTTAATTTGAGTTGAGAATTATCTAGTATGTTTGATGTTTAATGTTTGATCCACATAAAATAAAACTTGTACTGTGATTAGTAGTCCACAAATATGTGCATGTCAGAAGAACGTAACAATTACTTTTTTTACAAGTTTATTTGTATCAAACGTTTGCTGTTTTTGTGACCCGCAGTCAGCTCAAAGTAGTGGACTCATTCATCTGATCTTTCATCTGGAATGAATGAACAATCACTGAACAGGGCAGGATTATGTAGTGATAAAGTGGTTAGGGAACGAGTGTGGATGTCTGGACACAGCGCGTGTGTTAACTAAAGGTGCACTGCGTAAGTGGCAAAGGTTTTTAACAAAGGCAGCATCTTTGATATTTAGTGGCACTGCACCCACCACACTAACTTCAGATGATGACGTACTTTATGGCTTAAAATATTATTTTGGCACATTGTTATTTTTTTGCAAAATGTTTTCTGAGTAAATAAGACAAAGTGATTTGTATAAAAAAGTAGATGCTGACTATTTTATTTGTTCTTTTTGACTGACTGATCAGTTTGCAAACTCCACAAGTTACACAAGGAAAGATTAGTGAGAGTTTGAGGAAAAGCTTTGTTTTTTGTGTGAGAGAAAATTGTAAACAAGCTTTTTACAAGACTAATTCTCAAACTATACACTCAATGTCAATTTATTACTCTACTAAAACATAAACCTTACAAAGGCAAACAGATAACCGCTAAGCCACTAAATCTGTGTATAAATGTGCCATGTACTTTGATAGGCCTGAATGTCTTACCTTCTAATGAAAATAATCAGAGATGAGCGCCCAATTGATCTTATTGATCTCCAGCACAGTTCTCAAAAACATGTCCGAGTGCTGCTCGGCCTAAGGTCGGTGCGGTAGTTGTTTTGATAATTCTTCCGTGTGTTACGGGGTTTCGGAAGCTAGTATTTACCACTGATTATTATTTATTTATTTATTTTTCTTAAAAGATCTATACAACTTTCGTCAGTTGTGTAAAATTGAGTGCTTATGTGAAATAAATAGAAATACTGACAATAATCCAGTGAAGGAGGACTAGCGCGGGAGAATGCGACCAGCGTCACTCACATTTATTTGATATATATCATAATATTGAGCATTTCAACTTACACAATACACCTTCAAGTTTAATTAATTATAGATTAGAATTAGCATACAGCATATTCATAAACCCATGGGGTTTCCCTGGATGTTCATTGTAATGCATGGTCCCTATCAAAAACATAAATAAATAATACAAATAAGGGGTTTAGTATGTTTTTGTTTTTGTAATATTCTCCTCAAATGCAAATGCTTACTGTATTTGTACACAGAGTATGCTTAAAGGGACTGTACCTGATTTTTACATTCTAAAAATGTAAACAAACAGAAATAATTAATTTTAACCTTTTTCCTTCAGGCTACATGATTTCCTCACGTAGCTAATGCATTCTGAGCTTCAGAATTGTTCATCATGATGAGTTTTAATGTTTTTTCACAGCTTTTAACAGCGAGGTGAGTCACTATGCTAACAACAGTTAGCCACAATGCTAAAAACAAAAACAGAAAATGCTGCACACAACCGGGATTTTATTAGACATAGACAGGACTTTGGGGACTAATTTCCACCTGAATAGATACATTAACAAGGCATCAGTGCTGGGGGAAATTGCTTTTAAGTTATCTTGTTGTAAAAAAATCGAGTACAGTCCCTTTAAATATTGTGGGGAGAAAATGTTGTCTCTTTAAAGAGAAGCTCCTCTCTTTTTGCTACATGTAATGATAATTTGTCTTTCTTTGTCGTCCGAGATGAAAGCTGTGTTTTGTATTCAAACCGTTCAGTCTTTGCAGCTACTTCAAAGACAAAACGACTGTCTGAGAATCTCCACATCTCTTGGTGATAATGCTTTTCTTTCTGCACATTTGACTCATTTGTAACATAAGCAGAACATCTCTGTCTGTCGCCTATAGCATCGTCTGCAGCGCCGCAAAAACAGCACACGCAGATGCATAATTCACATTGCTTTGTTTATCGAGAAATGCAGTTTTGTTTGAGTGAAAATATGTTCTTCTGTTGGTGGCGAATGTACAGCAGCCAAGAAGAGCACAAGCGAGAAAAGCATCAGCCAAAGATTTACGTAAACAAGTCAGTAGAGATGATACGGCTTTACTTGGTTACATAATTGCCTGATGGTACAGCACATTCCAGGCGATGTTTCCCACACTTTGAATAAACGTGCTGGAAAGCTGCATGGACTGGTAAATCCTACTTGTGAACTGTGACTCTGATTCTGGCTTCCTGTACGAGATAAAAAAAATCACAGCAAACATATGAGGGGAAGATGAACAGAGCGGCTGAGAGTGAAGGGAGGCAGTGTGATTGGTTTGACAGCAGGTGTTTGTGATCAGTACAGTATTGAGACCGAGACAAAAGCAATTCTTTAAACGGTCAAGACCCGTGCCAAGACCAAGACTTCCACCAAACCAGGACCATCTTTGTCATTTTGTTCATTTGTCAGTGTCTACATAAACCTCTTGTGCTTTGCTTATTAAACTGTGCCTGGGACAGGTCACTGCTCTGAGACCATGAGCTCCTGGTGCAAATTTTAATTAGTAGAACAAAGTGGTTATGAAATGTGGTCTTAATGCCAAACCCTGAGTCCAAGACAAAACTAAGTTGAAATGTGCTTGAGTTTGAGACAAAACCAAGACCTTCAATTGCTGCAAAAATTTTGTTTTAGCATCACTTTCATGTTTTAAATGTATTTAGTTCAATCTTAATCTTAAAGAGTTGATTTTGTTAGAATGCTCTGGATGGTAAATGGTCACTATTTACAGAACACTTTTCTACCTTTCAAGGCACTCAAAGCACCTACAATGTAGGATCCACTTAACCAGTGTACGCAGACACTGAGGCACAGTTATACTGTAAGTTGGTATATTAATAAAAATACCTTCCTTCGTACTGTGCATGCTCATGCAGAAAAATGTGCTGTTCATCTGCTTAGCTGGGGAAACTTCTTTGAATAAAACAACAAAACAGGACGAGAGCAGCTGTTTCAATCAGGTATGAACCGGTCTGACAGACGTTTGGCTCCTGAAGCTTGAAACCGTGTATTTCTCGCAGTTTTTTCACTCACCTGAATGTAACAAATTTCATTCACAAATGTTGAATTAGCAGCAGAATTTTTGTTTTTGCTCAGTGAGAAACTCTTGTAGTTAGCTGACAACAGCCCTAGCTCCAGTTGTTTCTCTAGCCTGGTCAATAAGCAGTAGCTCTTTCTGGAAAAAAAATGTAGAAGAAGAAATGTAAGCAACCTTAAATAACAAATTCTAAACTCATCAGACACGTTTTATCACACCCTAATGCATTCGAGCATTCGAATTGTTCATCACGATGTGTTTTTCACAGGTGTGTTTTTCACAGACAAACTTTACGGGTTTGAGTGTTTTACATTATTAGATGTAGACAGGACAGGGTTTTCACCTGAATATATACATTAACTGATTTTAAGTTATTTTATTGTTAAAAAAAAAATCAGCATATCTTTAAAAATACATACAGTATATTGCAGATGCAACTTAGTTACATGATGCACCACTTTGAGATACATTAAACATAATTTAGACGTATAGTAAACTCTATAAGGAATGTCAAACTGCGTAAAACCGACTTTCGTGGTCAGATTATAAAACAGTGGGTCCAATGTTCTTTGTTTAGACTGAACAGGGCCTCAGACAGTAAAAGTGTCCTCTGTCTCATCTGTCTGTTTGTGTTCTGCTGAAAATCATGTCAAACATTCAGACTTCCATTATCCGCCATGTTTGTTTACTCCGACGTCACATTTGATCCGGACAGATTTAGAGAGATTTTCTGTTGGGCAAAAAGACAGACTTGTATTGTTTTGGGAGCCAGAAGTGGTCTGCGCTGCTTTGCAGTAAATTTGTTTCCGGCTTTTGCCTTTCGCTGCATAAAAAATATTTAACCTCCCAAGAGAATCTCAACATCCACGGACAAGTTTATGTCTCTGAAAGTCTATTTTTACTATCTCTAAATGTCCAAGTTCAGGTGAAGCATCTTTAAAATGCAGCTAACCCCCGAAACATCTTCTACAAACACATTGTTATCACCAAGGGTTACGGAAATAACAGGAAAAGACCAGATGGAAAAAGGTGCAAATTCTTTAATGACAAAATAAGCAAACAAAAAGTATTGAAATTAGCAATTTAAAATAAAAGGTAATTTGTGAACAAAAAAATTAAATAATGTTTAAAAAAAAAAAAAGAAAAAAGTAAAAGAAACAATAAACCAAATGCTGAAACAAATTACAAACATAATTTAATGAAACAAATTTTGTAACTATAATCATAAGCAAGTGTCTCAACAAAAATTTACAAAACTAGTGCTAACTAAACACTTAAAAAAGCTGATCATGGAGTTGGTCCAGCTGCCGCAAGTGACGAAATCTGTGGCCTCCTAAAGGAGGCACGAATTGGAGGAGCAGGAGAAGGTGGACTAATTCTAAAGTTTGGTTTGGTGGTCAGCCACCAGCCAATAAATACAAAGCTCATTGAGTTACACACACACACACACACACACACGTGTTTTCACACTTGGGAATATTACATTGACTAATATTCCTTTCATGAACCCTTACCCTAACTCTAATCTTAGTGACTACTTGGTTAAGCTAACCCCTGCCGTACACTTAGACTTAAAAAGTGCTTAAATCCAATGTGCCCTTGCACACTTACCTCAAACCAGTGCACGTCCAGTTGTGTGGAAGGTGTTATTAACTTGGTTAATTTAGTTTGGTGAGTAGGACCACACTCTCATTGCACTCCAACCACACCCCTACGTCACCGGAAGCCTTCATATCCCAGCTCAGCTTGTGTCTCAGTTTGACCATGCGCCTCATCTCAGTTCAACTCTGCGCTCTCTTTGGGCAAATATGGATTGCAGTGGACTGGAGCTGATGTTCAAGGTACTTCACTCAAACAGATCTTACCTCACAGCCAGTGTTTGGGAGGCGTTAACCTAACCTTACCCTAACCTTAACCTTTTTTTTTTTTAACTTAAAACCATGTGTGGACCTCTTAATGAAGGAATTCAGCCACTGTAACAGAAAGATTTTTGGTCTACAGACCTGCTGTTTACACACTTATGCAGCAATTTAAGTTAAAAACATGAGTTATTAAAATAAAAATTGAAAAAAGTACTAATATCTTTCTTGTCCAAAGATGCACAAATCTTAATTTTATTTTTATTTATTTATTTATTTTAGTGTAACTAGTCTGTAGTTCTGCTAAAATAGGCTGGATTACATTTGTTGTTCTTCAGATTTTGTGAAAGTCCCCAATATCGCGAGCATCCATGTGGTAAAGCCAGGTTACCCTAAAACGAGAAGAAGAGTGTCATATTTGCTGTATCACCAACTACTTTTTTAATCACAGGTGAAATGTCTTTAATTATTCACACACAAGATACAAGATAAAGAGTTTTACTTCTACTTGTCAACTGATAACTGCAGCAGAGAAAAGATTATTCCCAACTGTCAAGTGAGGCCACTGTATGAATTATTAAAACCATCCCTAGCGAAATGTGATGCCGAACATTTATTAACGTTGACATTAAGCTAATTAAAGTTTGTAGGCGTCCGTTTTGCTAATGTAACAAGAGAAAGTGTACAGTTCTTTAGGTGCAGGCGCTTAGAGACTCATTAAGATGCGTCGTGTGAAATTACGATCCCGGCCTGATTGTAACTCATTATATTAGCGCTGCGAAACATAAAACTCCAATCACGGACGTCACCCATCACGGTAAAAGTTGGTAATTAGCTCTAAATGCATACTTAAGCTGCCAGTGGAGAACACAGTCACTGCTTACTGATTAAACAATATGGAATCACGTTGAGAAAAAAACAATACTAGTCAGAGCAGCTTAGTCCCTGTTTGGCCTGGTCAGAACTTTGTTTTGTTTATTTTCTTGAAATAACGCCAGATCAACGCCTCCATTTAAACGATTTACATTAGTTGGGTTAAATGCTATGCTAGCATTAGATTAGATTTTAAAATATTTGCTTCCAAAATATGGGTAAGGTTAGGATTAAGCTTAGGTCAAGTTAATTTGGGTAAATTCATGGATTTGGGAAAGGTATGCTAACAAGGTCACGTTGGGGGAAAAAGTGGTAACGTCCTGATACTGATAGGTCAGATTCTAGTGAAATCCAGTTACCACAGAGTTTATGCGGATATTGGGCGGTTGTTGGGTGCACGGTAGCCAAGTGGTTAGAGCTCTGGCTTCCCAATAAGGAGGTCGTGGGTTCGACTCCCGGGTCGGACCATATCAACATCACACGATCTCTCTGGGTGGAGTTTGCATGTTCTCCCCATGTCACCGTGGGTTTTCTCCGGGTACTCCGGTTTCCTCCCACCTCCAAAAACATGCATGTTTAGGTTAATTGGGCATCACTGCAAATTTCCCTGAGTGAGTGAATGAGAGAGTAAATGGTTGTCTGTCTAACCCTGCGGCAAGTTGGCCACTGTCCAGGGTGTTCCCCGCCTAAGGCCCAAAGTTACTGGGATAGGCTCCAGTCACCCGCGACCCCTAACGGGATTAAGCGGTAGAAAATGAATGAATGAATGGGCGGTTGTTATGGATATGGTACCACATTCTAAAGCATATGATGGAAACACAACCAGGCCAAATAGGACCAAGCAGAGTAACGCTAGTAGAAATGACCCATACGAGCGACAGTAGATCATTGGTCTAATGATTTGACTTTTATCATTTACTTTATATATATATATATAAAAAATAGGACTGGGCAAGTTAACGCGTTATCTCAACGTTAACACAAATTGTGCTTAATCTCGATTCATTATTTTGTCAGCGTTAACGCAAGTCATGTGAGTTTTTAAATCAATTAAAAAGACCCAGGAAATCACGGACATACGGCCCGTTAAAGTCCTCAAACCGCTAACATCTCATTAAATACCTGTATACATGCAGAGAATTAGCGTGGGATCAGCGGCGATGCACAAACTTTTACACGTGTTTCTGATGTTTACAACTAAAAAAATGTGATTGTTTTACTTCCCACTGTGTATTTAGTGAGCACTGAGCTGGTTTTAACCAGGACTATCCCAGAACTAAACCAAGGACTGAAAATGTTAGTTACCTATGTAACTATAGTTCTATGAGTATAGTTCTATGAGTCTGATGGCTAACACTCGAGGCAGGTTTTTAGAGGTTGACCTACGTCTCTGGTCGATTGTGCTGCTTCAAGTGTTAGCCATCAGCGCAGCCCGTACAGGGTGTAGCACATATGGAATAGAACAGGGATACCTAGACTCTTTCATCAGTGAAAAATAAACATTAGCTTGGTTTTATAAATTTCTGTTCAGCCTAAACTAGATGAAATAACATTTTGATTCTAAAAATATCAAAACTGATGAACACTGCTAATAAATGTGCGGAACTGTAAACTCTACAAAATGAAGAATCTAAAATACGCCTGAAAAAATAATCTTTTGAAGAAAAAATGTTTATTTAAATAATGTTAATGTAATATAAATTATTTCATTCTCAGTTCATCTTGGTCTCGTGTCTATAAGGGAGATGCCCGGAGGCCTTTTAAGGGACAAATTGTGGGTGTGAACAGACCTTGATTGACAGTACCAAATATGGAAAGCAATCGTAGCTGGGTGAGTTTGTGTCAGAGCGGTCCTGACGTGCAGTGAGGGTTAGGGTTAGGTTAGCTGTGACACTGTGCAGCAGGTGTAGTCGCTCAGTTTCCTGTTTGGTGTGCTCTGACTTGTAGCGCTTGATCCGATCAGATCGAGCTCAGTATCAACAGTATTGAGTGGACAAATCAATGCAAATGACACATAGAGTCTAGAAATGACACACTGTTTTTTGCAATGAGACAAAGGAGTAGGACTATTTGACTTGAAAAGCTGGTCAGAACAGTAGCAATGACATTTAAGCACCACAGAGTTTAGTATCAGAGTTTATTATGTTGATTTATTACTTAGCTCACCTTTGAATGTAAAGCTGATGGCTGAACATACACTGTGCAAAATGAACCCACATTTTGCCAGCGGTTGTATCAGTTTATGATCGCTCTCATGTAGCGTGTGGATGTTTGTAATGTCCTGATAACAGACTGGTATTTGTTTGGCCAGTGTCTGCTGCGTGAAAATTACAGTTTGCATTGTGTCCACAGCATTGGCACACACTTGCTGTTTTAGCCTTTGTGGAGAATAAACAGTAATTATTCTGTAGGCCCCTGCACAAAGCTATCACCAGCAACGACTGTGGTAAGCCTGTTTCACATTTGTGTCTGGTGAAGTTGTTCTGAAGCTGAGTTAATGGAGGAAACGCCCATGTGATTTGTCAAGACTTTGTGAGAGAGTTAGAAAGGCTTAACAGGCATATAACATAATTTTGTAGATTAAACTATAAATTATAGTTTCACATGGATCCAGAACAATTTTGTGAAGAAATGTCTCTGTTGGTCTCTGTATTTCTGATTGACTATTTCCGATTTTCTAGTGCTTCTGTTGGTATTGATCAATGACTGTTCCTTGTTTGATTTTCTGACTATCTTGTTTGCTAAATCAACAATCGTGTGAAGTCTTCTGGGATAACAGTTATAAGCCGGAGAAATATGGCGTCACTTTGTCAGTTTTGTAGCGACTGAACAGAGCCACAGATTGCAGGTCTATTAATTTATGACGTCACCTTCTGCATTTTCACATTTACAAAACAATCTGTTTACTTTTCTGACATAACTCCACATCAGCAACCTCCGCTTACACTCAATTGTGACTAGACTAGAATTTGTTGTATTTAAAGTACTCAAGAAAATGTCTTTAAAAAGGTAACCAGTAACCCAGCAGAGACACGCCCCTTAAATAAGAATGCTTTGTGAGCTGTATCTGTACCATGGATCTATTGCTTCTTGTAGCTGTTGCAAATCAGCGCCAGTGGCCGCTCCATTGGTACTGCAGAGGGGAAATCCCTCTAGAGTAGAAAATATTTTATTCCCTCGAGCAAAAGGTATCAAAACTGCTCATATTCAGCAGAAAAAAGTATCTACAGTAGGAGTGGCAAACCCGAGGCTTGCGATCTGCATTTGGCTCTTGGCCAAATCAAGCGTGGCTCTTTGGCTCATTCAGAAACATTTGCGACTTCACACGCTTTCTCTTTATCTCTCCCCATCTCCTTCCCTCCATCTACAACGGTGAGCTGCATACAACTGTCAAAGCCAACACAGTATCACTAGAAGGCGTACATTTACCACGTCTTAACAATCACCATAGAAATGAACTGATACTGTGAAGCATACCATAATTACGCAAAACAGCTGTGAACTCGTGCTAATCAAACGTAACTTGCATGTTGCGTATTGTCGTGGTAAATGTACGCTTTCTTGTGAGATCAGGCTCTCAAAGCAGAGCTAATTAACAGACAGTTTGTTTCTTTTGAGAGGCGTTTCAGATTCCCAGTGATTTTTGTGAAACTGGAGCTTCAAAATGACCATAATTTTGTGCAAATCTGCCTTATATCCACGGAAAAAAGATGCAAAATATACAGTAAAGTAAAACATGCAAAAGTAACAGTGGCGCAAATCACGCGAAATAGCACAGCACTAAAATCTTCACAACTTTTGCAAGAATATGACATAAAACAGAAGTTTAGACACTGATCTGACCACAGCACCAGTGTTTCCTCTTTTTTTCCGATTCAATGCATAAAACAGCAGTTCGTAAGGTTTATCTTTAGACCAACACTGATCACTCTATGAACTCCTGCTATGATTCTTGCAAAATGATTCACTCTGTCCTCTTATAGTTTTAAATAATCGTTTGTTTGTTTTTAGACAGGCAAGAACACTATAGTTTACCTGCTTTACACGTATTCAGTTTGTGTGTAATAAGGTGTAGGCTCCCTCATCACAATTTTTTACTGTTAGGACCTCGTTTTTGGATCTTGATGGTCGCCCTCATCGAGACGTGGTATTTGTTATATTTGGCATGAGTGACTCGGGCATTTCTCCAGTCCATGATGTGGTTCTGTCACTGCAGTGATCTGGCATGACTGATTTTAGATTCTCCTGCTCTGCTTGTTTTTTTTATTGCTCTTGTTTGTCTACTGGCCAATTCGTTCCTCCCACTCTGATTGTTTGTACGAAAGCCATTGACGCAAAGCCATATTTGCTCACCAGCGTTTCATCACATATTTCTTAGCGGCTCTTACCTTGGGACTACTGTCATATCAGGCTGTTGCAATGTCATGTGACCAATTACTGCAGCATATTTGACCAGTAACTTCTAATCGTCCTCTGCCAGCGCTAAGTAATATGCACTCTATTAAACAGGCCTTTTATGCTGTGGCCCGGTGACCCTCTCACTCTGCCGCTCCCGCTGTGGCTGTGGCTGTGTTTGGGACTGACTGCGGACAGTGGGAAGCCCCTCTCAGGCCCCGGCACCGCTGCTTCTGATTAGCCGCTTAATGGTTTCACACGTCATTATGTTCAATCACCAGGCCTCCCGCTGTCCCCGAAAGTGATGGAGCTGAAGAGGAGGAAATGGAGTCGCCGCAGCAGAGCAACTGGATCATCACGCAGGCGTTTACAAGCAAAACATCAAGAGATTTATCCCACTGACACCTTATTTCACGTCGGAGCTTAGTTATTTTTATTTTAATCCATTAAAGATGTAAATACAGTCGGCAGCAGACCTCTGTGGGGGAAACTTAACATGAACATTGCATTTTCTTTAGGTTTAATGGGTAAGTTTAGGCTTCAAGTTACTAAAACGTGTAAGTTTAGGGCTGGGGCTTGGGGTAGGTTGACTCTTCCCTGCCAATGATGAAAATACCACTGCACAGCCAAACGGAGCCTGCCAATGATGTCTATTTCCGTCATAGACCTTTATTGAATGCAGCGATAAAGGGCTCTCATGCACATCGTGACTTTGTCTACAGTCAAATACATGGTCCATTTTCAAAAATTCACCAGCAGAGGGGGTTGTAGTGTAAGTACAAAGATCCACATGACTGGGAAATACATGTGCTCTTTTGTTGACAATACCCAGCACAGTCGACTGTGTTTTACGTGATCAGTTGCTTCTGAAGGCCAGCGTTCTTTTTAAACAGATTACAGGCAAAATATCTTGGACTAAAATTATCGTTGAGTACGTTTAGAGCAGACATTTGATCTTTAAAATAAAGAAAAGATGATACTGGACTTGGACTCTGAGGAGAACGGCACATGCAGCTAGCTTCGAGGAGAAATACTAAACTTCCTTCCTTCCTCTGTGAGTAATCCAAAAGTTAGAGTGAGTAAAACTACTGTATTTCCTCATGTTTGGAGGGTTAAATATAATCTATGCTCCATGAAAGAGACTGAATCTGCATATATAGTCTGCATCATGATAAAAAGAGAACAGATTCATGAAGAATAAATCTTAGTTACCTAATGTAACTGTAGTTCTATGAGTATGTGCTACGCCCTCTACGGGCTTCGCTATTGGCTAACACTCGAGGCAGCGCCTCGCACCTGAAGATCAAACAATGTACCGCTCCAATCATGGGAGAGTGGTTCCCGCCACTGGCCGTATATAAGGCCCTGTCCACTATCGCTCGCCCTTCTTGAACTCTAGCACAGTGGAAGACATGCCTGCTGGGCCTGCAGGTAGAGGGCTACGCACATACTCATAGAACTACAGTTACATTAGGTAACTAAGATTTCTATGTCGTATGTGCTACGCCCTCTACGGGCTTCGCTATTGGCATACCCTACGCGAAGGCCGTAGGATCAATGTACTCCCAGCAGGCATGCATGATTGGAGCGCACCCGCAAACCTACTTCGTACCAAGTACAGAGAGGCAGCGGGCGAGGTTGAGACCGGATGGAGAGAAGGCACATAGTCCTGCCCGGACCTGCCACAACCACCCGCATGAAAAAGAAACAAAGGTGATGAAAGGCCGCCTCTCCCAAGAGCGCCAAGCCACCACAAGGGAAGCACCCAAAAGAGTGCTAAGCATGGATGAACTGGCCACCTCTCCCAAGAGTGCCAGGCACAAGAGCAGAGTCTCCAGAAGGAGTATGACGAAGGTGAACAGGTAGCCTCTCCCAAGAGCACCAAGAACACCCAGGCAAAGCCCCCAAAAAAGGAGGATGCTAAGAACTGGGGGCAATGCGCAGGCTGCCTCTCCCAGAGCGCCTGAGGCACATCACCGACAAAGAAGTCCCTAAGCCGTCACCTTATGTCGACTCATGCGGCCCGCGAGAAAGGACCGAATGAGCCACTGACTGAGCTGTCACATCCAACAGATATGATTGGACAAATGTCGATGAGGAGGACCAGGAGGCGGCTAAACAGATCTCCTCGAGGGACACCCTCTAAGCATAGCAGTAGAGGTGGCCACACCCCGAGTGGAATGGGCTCTGATGAGTGCAGGAGGAGGGCGCCCCCGTGCCTCGTAAGCCATGTGAATCGCCTGGCACACCCAGTGGGCTAAGCGCTGAGAAGAAAGAGCTGCACCCGATCCTTCGCACCAAAACCCACAAAAAGCTGGTCAGAACGTCTGAAACCGTCCGTGCAGTGCAGGTAGCGGCGTAACGCCCTGACCGGACATGACAGGTGGCTCCGTTCCTCCTCTGCTGATGCATGTGGGGGAGGGCAAAGCGGTCTCAAGCGGATGACCCTGGACCTGAAGGAGGAAGTTATGACCTTAGGCTGAAAGGCCTGGTTCGGCCATAACTCCACCAAGCCTCCATCACTGCTAAAGGACAAGCAAGAGGGGTGGATGGAGAGGGCGCATAATTCCCCCGCCCTCTTGACAGAGGCGAGCGCCAAAAGCAATACTGTCTTAAACGATAAGCAGCTGAGCTCAGCGCGATCCAGGGGCTCGAATGGCGGGCCCGAGAGACCCTCCAAAACCACCTGGAGATCCCAAGCTGCGGCGGAGCGCCTGAGGGGTGGATTCAGTCTGAGCGCACCCCTTAAGAAGCGCTTGACAAGAGGATGGTTACGGGCCGAGAAACCACCAAAACCCGTGTGGCCCGAAGCGATGGCCGAGGCAAAGACGCCCAGGGTCGAAGCTNCATTTTTTTTTAACTGAAAGTTGACACTTGTAGGTCTCACTTGATGTACAACATGTCATGATTCTAGTTTCACAATCGTTTTTGTGGAGCTGTAAATAAATATTGAAAATGACTTTCGGATGAGAGTCGAAACGTCTTGATCTTCGGAAACACTGTCCAGATGACTACTTTGAAGACTTCTACTATGGATCACTCCTGGATGAATGAGGGACTACACCGTCTAGCTGTAAATATTGTTTAAAATGAGCTAAAAGGCGAAGCAGGGAAGGAGGATCTAAGTGAGAATAATGCTGGCGATGAAAGAGTTAAGTTCTAATACAAAAGATGCAAATGTAATATTTGCCAAAATAAAGTTTAAAAGCACAATGCAATACCTCTTCTTTTAATAAGTGCAGATCATAACAAAATAATGTTAAATTGTAATAATGTGATTTAGCTGCAGTTTTTTTCTGTCCAGAACAAACCTCGGCACCTCGAACATGATTTAATCTCATGCGAATCCAAAAGGAGCACGATGATTTGCAGCTGATGCAAATATCAGGAGGCAGAAGGCAACGGAGCAGGATGTAAATGTCAATGAGAACAGTGGAAGGTCACATGATCAGTCACACTCAGGGGAAAACGGCCGACACTCCAGATGGCCAGACGCGCTGTGATCGCAAAACAACCTCCACTGTAACGACAACACAGCGGCTTTATGAGACTGGTTATTCTGCGTAAGATCCAAGCTCCAAAACACACTCGTAAGACCGTTTCACAGTGTTGTGGCTAGACTTGTTGTTCGTTCTATTCATTCTTTATGGTAAATTCACAGAGATGCGCTAAAATAACCAGCTTTCAAAGATCACAAAGCTGAAAGCTGAGTTCAACAAGATAATCACTGCAGCGAGTTCAGACCTTCACATACAAGGTAAATACTTCACCAGGGAAAGACTATGCCGGTGTTCGAATGTGCGCCCTAACTACTATATAGTGCATTATCCGGGGTGACACCATTTTGTAGTGGTGTCCAAATGTCCAGCGGGTCAAAAAGCAGTGCAGTCAAAATTTCCCACAATGCATCTGGAAAAGTATTAAGCAGAAAAAACAAAGCGGACAGCCTCAGGTCTTCAACCAGAAACAAGACAACTGAATGAAGGAAGATCAAAAAGCAGAGATAACAAACAAAACACTTGTAACTAAAAGCCGTTAGCCATAAAGATGCTAACGCTCGCTGTTTATCTTAATTTGAGTTGAGAATTATCTAGTATGTTTGATGTTTAATGTTTGATCCACATAAAATAAAACTTGTACTGTGATTAGTAGTCCACAAATATGTGCATGTCAGAAGAACGTAACAATTACTTTTTTTACAAGTTTATTTGTATCAAACGTTTGCTGTTTTTGTGACCCGCAGTCAGCTCAAAGTAGTGGACTCATTCATCTGATCTTTCATCTGGAATGAATGAACAATCACTGAACAGGGCAGGATTATGTAGTGATAAAGTGGTTAGGGAACGAGTGTGGATGTCTGGACACAGCGCGTGTGTTAACTAAAGGTGCACTGCGTAAGTGGCAAAGGTTTTTAACAAAGGCAGCATCTTTGATATTTAGTGGCACTGCACCCACCACACTAACTTCAGATGATGACGTACTTTATGGCTTAAAATATTATTTTGGCACATTGTTATTTTTGCAAAATGTTTTCTGAGTAAATAAGACAAAGTGATTTGTATAAAAAAGTAGATGCTGACTATTTTATTTGTTCTTTTTGACGACTGATCAGTTTGCAAACTCCACAAGTTACACAAGGAAAGATTAGTGAGAGTTTGAGGAAAAGCTTTGTTTTTTGTGTGAGAGAAAATTGTAAACAAGCTTTTTACAAGACTAATTCTCAAACTATACACTCAATGTCAATTTATTACTCTACTAAAACATAAACCTTACAAAGGCAAACAGATAACCGCTAAGCCACTAAATCTGTGTATAAATGTGCCATGTACTTTGATAGGCCTGAATGTCTTACCTTCTAATGTTTAAAAGTAATCAGTGAGAGTTTGAGGAAAAGCGCCCACATTGCTCAAAGACAGTTTATTACTCTAATAAAACATGACTAACAGATAACCGCTAAGCACTAGTGTCTCTTTGATAGCCCTGTTTATGATTGAAGGTCTTACCTTCTAATGAAAATAATCGCGTCCTATTTATCTTATTGATCTCCAGCACAGTTTTTTTTTTATTAACAATCTATACAACTTCCGTTGTGTAAAATTGAGTGCTTATGCAAATTAAATAGAAATAATGACAATAATCCAGGACTAACGTGGGAGAATGCGACCAGCGTCACTCACATTTATGAGCCTGTCTGCACTTACAGAGGCAACCTCGGTAAGTTTAAAAACATCATGGCCACATCCAGGCCTGCGCCAGTGGATGGTAATTCATATATCGTAATATTGAGCATTTTAACTTACACAATACACCTTCAAGTTTAATTAATTATAGGTTAGAATTAGCATACAGCACGTTTCATAAACCCATGTGGTTTCCCTGGATGTTCATTGTAATGCATGGTCCCTATCAAAAACATAAATAAATAATACAAATAAGGGGTTTAGTATGTTTTTGTTTTTGGAATATTCTCCTCAAATGCAAATGCTTACTGTATTTGTACACAGAGTATGCTTAAATTTTGTGGGAAGAAAATGTTGTTTCTTTAAAGAGAAGCTCCTCTCTTTTTGCTACATGTAATGATAATTTGTCTTTCTTTGTCGTCCGAGATGAAAGCTGTGTTTGGTATTCAAACCGTTCAGTCTTTGCAGCTACTTCAAAGACAAAACGACTGTCTGAGAATCTCCACATCTCTTGTGATAATGCTTTTCTTTCTGCACATTTGACTCATTTGTAACATAAGCAGAACATCTCTGTCTGTCGCCTATACCATCGTCTGCAGCGCCGCAAAAACAGCACACACAGATGCATAATTCACATTGCTTTGTTTATCGAGAAATGCAGTTTTGTTTGAGTGAAAATATGTTCTTCTGTTGGTGGCGAATGTGCAGCAGCCAAGAAGAGCACAAGCGAGAAAGCATCAGCCAAAGATTTACGTAAACAAGTCAGTAGAGATGATACGGCTTTACTTGGTTACATAATTGCCTGATGGTACAGCACATTCCAGGCGATGTTTCCCACACTTTGAATAAACGTGCTGGAAAGCTGCATGGACTGGTAAATCCTACTTGTGAACTGTGACTCTTGATTCTGGCTTCCTGTACGAGATTAAAAAAAAAAAAAAAAACAATCACAGCAAACTGATAGAGTGGAGGGAGGCAGTGTGATTGGTTTGACAGCAGGTGTTTGTGATCAGCACAGTATTGAGACCGAGACAAGAGCAATACTTTAAAAGGTCAAGACCCGTGCCAAGACCAAGAATGACACCAAACCAGGACCATCTTTGTCATTTTGTTCATTTGTCAGTGTCTACATAAACCTATTGTGCTTTGCTTATTAAACTGTGCCTGGGACAGGTCACTGCTCTGAGACCATGAGCTCCTGGTGCAAATTTTAATTAGTAGAACAAGGTGGTTATTAAATGTGGTCTCAATGTCAAACCCTTAGTCCAAGACAAAACTAAGTTGAAATTTGCTTGAGTTTGAGACAAAACCAAGACCTTCAATTGCTGCAAAAAAGTTGTTTTAGCATCACTTTCATGTTTCAAATGTATTTCGCTCAATCTTAATCTTAAGAGTTGATTTTGTTAGAATGCTCTGGATGGTAAATGGTCACTATTTACATAACACTTTTCTACCTTTCAAGGCACTCAAAGCCGGTGGGTGGGGGGCTGAGGGGAGGAGAAGCAAGGAAAGAAAACTTTTTTATCTATTTTAACTATTATTCATATTTCTATTTTACAATTCTTACACGTTGAGTAAAATGTATTACCTTGTTTTATCATGTTTTCTGTGTTATTCTGTGTTCTTGCTTTAGCCTTCCTACTACATTTTATCTTAACTTTTTCTGTATCTTCCTTTATCTAGTGACTGTTTTTAATCTTGTCGTTCCTGTCCCACTCCCCTCTGGGAGTGTGTTCTAGGACGTTCCAGTGGCGAGGCCCCCCTGGTTGTCAGGACCTGGTCCCTCCCCGCACGGACTCCTGCACTTTTGGCATCCTGTGAAGTCCTTCGAGATGACGGATCGTCGTGATTTTGGGCTATATAAAAATAAAATGAATTGAATTGAAAGCACTTACAATGTAGGATCCACTTAACCAGTGTACGTAGACACTGAGGCAGAAGTTGGTGTATTAATACAAGACCTTCCTCCGTACTGTGCATGCTCGTGCAGAAAAATATGCTGTTCATCTGCTTAGCTGGGGAACTTCTTTGAATAAAACAACAAAACAGGACGAGAGCAGCTGTTTCAATCAGGTAACCGGTCTGACAGACGTGTGGCTCCTGAAGCTTGAAACCGTGTATTTCTCGCAGTTTTTTCACTCACCTGAATGTAACAAATTTCACTCACAAATGTTGAATTAGCAGCAGAATTTTTGTTTTCTCTCAGTGAGAAACTCTTGTAGTTAGCTGACAACAGCCCAAGCTCCAGTTGTTTCTCTAGCTTGGTCAATAAGCAGTAGCTCTTTCTAGAAAAAAAAAAAAATAATAACAACAACAAATAATTCCTCTAGCATTTCTGACTCTAAACCCATTTATTAAAACTGTGTTAAAGTTTTATACACTTTTACTCTAACAACGTTAGCATGACAAAAAAAGCTAACTTGTTAACTGACAATCTGCTTTGCTGCCAGTATATGACATTCATCAAATACAATATGAGAAAAAGACATGTTTTTTATTGCAAGTTCTTAATAAACAAGACTAAAAGAAAATGTACATGAGCAAGACTAAAGTCTATTAAAAGTGCTTTCTGATTTGTGCCTTCTTAAAAATGTAATCAACCTTAAATAATCAATTCTAAACTTCCATCATCAGACACGTCTTTATCACACCCTAATGCATTTGAGCATTCAAATTGTTCACCACGATGTGTTTTAAGTATTTTTCACAGGTGTTAGGAGCAAGATGTGCGAGTAGTTAGCATTATGCTAACAACACCTACAGACACACTTTACGGGTTTGAGTGAACAAGCGTTACATTATTAGACGTAGACAGGACAATGTTTTCACCTGAATATATACATTAACTTATCTGTCCTGGAACTGATCTTAAGTTATTTTATTGTTAAAAAAATAAATAAAAAAATCTGCATATCTTTAAAAATACATATATTGCAGATGCAACTTAGTTACATGATGCACCACTTTGAGATATGTTAAACATAATTTAGACTCTATAAGGAATGTCATGCGTAAAACCAACTTTTGTGGTCTGATTATAAAACAGTGGGTCCAGTGTTCTTTGTTTAGACTGAACACGGCCTCAGACAGTAAAAGTGTCCTCCGTCTCATCTGTCTGTTTGTGTTCTGCTGAAAATCATGTCAAACATTCAGACTTCCATTATCCGCCATGTTTGTTTACTCCGACGTCACATTTGATCCGGACAGATTTAGAGAGATTTTCTGTTGGGCAAAAAGACAGACTCGTATTGTTTTGGGAGCCAGAAGTGGTCTGCGCTGCTTTGCAGTAAATTTGTTTCCGGCTTTTGCCTTTCGCTGCATAAAAAATATTTACCTCCCAAGAGAGTCTCAACATCCGCGGACAAGTTTATGTCTCTGAAAGTCTATTTTTACCATCTCTAAACGTCCAAGTTCAGGTGAAGCATCTTTAAAATGCAGCTAACCCCCTGAACATCTCCTACAAACACATTGTTATCACCAATAGTTAGGGAAATAACAGGAAAAGACCTGATGGAAAAAGGTAGTGTAAATTCTTTAATGACAAAATAAGCAAACAAAAAGTATTGAAATTAGTAATTAAATAAAAGGTAATTTGTGAACGAAAAAATGAAATAATGTAAAAAAAAAAAAAAAAAAGAAAAGAAACAAACAAACAAATGTTGAAACAAATTACAAACATAATTTAATGAAACAAATTTTGTAACTATAATCATAAGCAAGTGTCTCAACAAAAATGTACAAACT
Source organism: Mugilogobius chulae (assembly GCA_038363315.1). NCBI lineage: Eukaryota > Metazoa > Chordata > Actinopteri > Gobiiformes > Gobiidae > Mugilogobius > Mugilogobius chulae. Next base: position 37,345,643 of record CM076399.1, on the reverse strand, counting down.
AGTGTTAGTTACTGCTAACTAAACACTTAAAAAAGCTGATCGTGGAGCTGGTTCCAGCTGCTACAAGTGACGAAATCTGTGGCTGGAGGACTAATTCTAAAGTTTGGTTGGTGGTCAGCCACCAGCCAATAAATACAAAGCTCACTGAGTTACACACACACGTGTTTCATACTTGGGAATATTACACTGACTAATATTCCTTTCATGAACCCTTACCCTAACTCTAATCTGACTACTTGGTTAAGCTAACCCCTGCCGTAGACTTGGATTTAACGTCCATTTGTATGGATGGTGTTATTAACTTGGTTAATTTAGTTTTGTGAGTAGGACCACACCCTCATCGCACTCCAACCACACCCCTACGTCACCAGAAGCCTTCATATCCCAGCTCACGCTTTGGGCAAATATGGATTGCAGTGGACTGGAGCTGATGTTCAGGTACTTCACTCAAACAGATCTTACCTCACAGCCAGTGTTTGGGAGGCGTTAACCTAACCTTACCCTAACCTTAACCTTTTTTTAACTTAAAATCATGTGTTGACCTCATAATGAAGGAATTCAGCCACTGTAACAGAAAGATTTTTGGTCTACAGACCTGCTGTTTACACACTTATGCAGCATTTTAAGTTAAAAACATGAGTTATTAAAATAAAAATTGAAAAAAGTACTAATATCTTTCTTGTCCAAAGATGCACAAATCTTAATTTTATTTTTATTTATTTATTTATTTATTTTAGTGAAACTAGTCTGTAATTCTGCTAAAATAGGCTGGATTACATTTGTTGTTCTTCAGATTTTGTGAAAGTCCCCAATATCACGAGCATCCATGTGGTAAAGCCAGGTTACCCTAAAACGAGAAGAAGAGTGTCATATTTGCTGTATCACCAACTACTTTTTTAATCACAGGTGAAATGTCTTTAATTATTCACACACAAGATACAAGATAAAGAGTTTTACTTCTACTTGTCAACTGATAACTGCAGCAGAGAAAGATTATTCCCAACTGTCAAGTGAGGCCACTGTATGAATTATTAAAACCATCCCTAGCGAAATGTGATGCCGAACATTTATTAACGTTGACATTAAGCTAATTAAAGTTTGTAGGCGTCCGTTTTGCTAATGTAACAAGAGAAAGTGTACAGTTCTTTAGGTGCAGGCGCTTAGAGACTCATTAAGATGCGTCGTGTGAAATTACGATCCCGGCCTGATTGTAACTCATTATATAGCGCTGCGAAACTTAAAACTCCAATCACGGACGTCACCCATCACGGTAAAAGTTGGTAATTAGCTCTAAATGCATACTTAAGCTGCCAGTGGAGAACACAGTCACTGCTTACTGATTAAACAATATGGAATCACGTTGAGAAAAAAAAATACAGTCAGAGCAGCTTAGTCCCTGTTTGGCCTGGTCAGAACTTTTTGTTTGTTTATTTTCCTGAAATAACGCCAGATCAGTGCCTCCATTTAAACGTCTTACATTAGTTGTGTTAAAATACTCTTAATTTGTCAGAAAAAGGTTAAAAGATTAGCTTATCATGCCTTAACATTGGATTTCTCCACGACTTTCCCCCACAGCAGGCCACGCCCCCTAATATGATGCATTGCCACTGTGTCTATGCTAGCATTAGATAAGATTTTAAATATTTGCTTCCAAAATTTGGGTAAGGTTCAATAAGCTTAGGTCAAGTTAATTTGGGTAACTTCAAGGATTTGGGAAAGGTTTAACTTCTTTAACTGACACTGATAGGTCAAATTCTAGTGAAATCCAGTTACCACAGAGTTTACGCGGATATTGGGCAGTTGTCATGAATATGGTACCACATTCTAAAGCATATGATGGAAACACAACCAGGCCAAGTAGGACCAAGCAGAGTAACGCTAGTCGAAATGCCCCATACGAGCGACAGTAGATCATTGGTCCAATGATTTGACTTTTATCATTAACTTTATATATATAAAAAAAAATAGGACTGGGCAAGTTAACTCGTTATCTCAACGTTAACACAAATCGTGCTTAATCTCGATTCATTATTTTGTAACGCAAGTCATGTTAGTTTTTAAATCAATTAAAAAGACCCACGAAATCACAGACATACGGCCCGTTAAAGTCTTCAAACCGCTAACATCTCATTAAATATACACGCGGAGAATTAGCGTGGGATCAGCGGCGATGCACAAACTGTGTATTTAGTGAGCACTGAGCTGGTTTTAACCAGGACTATCCCAGAACTAAACCAAGGACTGAAAATGTTAGGTACCTATGTAAACTATAGTTCTATGAGTCTGATGGCTAACACTCGAGGCAGGTTTTAGAGGTTGGCCTACGTCTCTGGTCGATAGCGCTGCTTCAAGTGTTAGCCATCAGCGCAGCCCGTACAGGGTGTAGCACATACGAAATAGAACAGGGCTAACTAGACTCTTTAATCAGTGAAAAATAAACATTAGCTTGGTTTTATAAATTTCTGTTCAGCCTAAACAAGATTAAATAACATTTTGATTCTAAAAATATCAAAACTGATGAACACTGCTAATAAATGTGCAGAAATGTAAACTCTACAAAATGAAGAACCTAAAATACGCCTAAAAAATAATCTTTTGAAGAAAAAATATTTATTAAACTTTGTGTGTTACTAATCGCGAATACTCACATTTTACACACAAAGGGTAATTGCGATTAAAAATTGACTCACTGCCCAGCTCTAATAAAAAGTTTCAATTAATGTTAATGTAATATAAATTATTTCATTCTCAGTTCATCTTGATCTTGTGCCTATAAGGGAGATACTCGGAGGCCTTTTAAGAGACACATTGTGGGTGTGAACAGACTTTGACTGACAGTACCAAATATGGAAAGCAATCGTAGCTGGGTGAGTTTGTGTCAGTGAGGGTTAGGTTAGCTGTGACACTGTGCAACAGGTCTAGTCGCTTACTCCGGACGTAGTTCACGCTCTGTTTCCTGTTTGGTGCGCTCTGATTTGTAGCGCTTGATCCGATCAGATCGAGCTCAGTATGAACCGTATTGAGTGGACAAATCAATGCAAATGTCACATAGAGTCTAGAAATGACACACTGGTCTTTGCAATGAGACAAAGGAGCAGGACTATTTGACTTGAAAAGCTGGTCAGAACAGTAGCAATGATATTTAAGCATCATACAAAGTTTAGTATCAGAGTTTATTATGTTGATTTATTACTTAACTCACCTTTGAATGTAAAGCTGATGGCTGAACATACACTGTGCAAAATGAACCCACATTTTGCCAGCGGTTGTATCCGTTTATGATCGCTCTCATGTAGCGTGTGGATGTTTGTAATGTCCTGATAACAGAGTGGTATTTGTTTGGCCAGTGTCTGCAGCGTGAAAATTACAGTTTGCATTGTATCCACAGCATTGGCACACACTTGCTGTTTTAGCCTTTGTGGAGAATAAACAGTAATTATTCTGTAGGCCCCTGCACAAAGCTATCACCAGCAGCGACTGTGGTAAGCCTGTTTCACATTTGTGTCTGGTGAAGTTGTTCTGAAGATGAGTTAATGGAGGAAACGCCCGTGTGAATTGTCAAGACTTTGTGAGAGTTAGAAAGGTTTAACAGGCGTATAACATAATTTTGTAGATTAAAACTATAAATTATCGTTTCACATGAATCCAGACCAATTTTGTGAAGAAATGTCTCTGTTGGTCTCTGTATTTCTGATTGACTATTTCCGATTTTCTAGTGCTTCTGTTGGTATTGATCAATGACTGTTTCCTTGTTTGATTTTCTGACTATCTTGTTTGCTAAATCAACAATCGTGTGAAGTCTTCTGGGATAACAGTTATAAGCCAGAGAAATATGGCGTCACTTTGTCAGTGCGATCACTGCTCCTGAGGAATGCCCCAGAGGCATTGAAGGATGGGTCAAATGCAGAGGACAAATTCCCTACGGGGACAATAAAGTGTACCTTAACCTTAGTTTTGTAGCGACTGAACAGAGCCACAGATTGCAGGTCTCTCATTTAATGTGTATGGCGTCACCTGCCGCATTTTCACATTTACAAAACAATCTGTTTACTTTTCTGCCATAACTCCACATCAGCAACCTCCTCTGACACTCAGTTGTGACTAGACTTCAATTAGTTGCCTTAAAGTACTCAAGAATATGTCTTTAAAAAGGTAACCAGTAACCCAGCAGAGACACGCCCCATAAAATAGAATGCGTTGTGAGCTGTATCTATACCATGGATCTATTGCTTCTTGTAGCTGTTGCAAATCAGCGCTAGTGGCCGCTCCATTGGTACTGCAGAGGAAAAATCCCTCTAGAGTAGAAATAATTTTATTCCCTCGGGCAAAAAGTATCAAAACTGCTCATATTCAGCAGAAAAAGTATTTACATTAGGAGTGGCAAACCCGAGGCTTGCGATCTGCATTTTGCTCTTGGCCAATTCGAGTGTGGCTCTTTGGCTCATTCAGAAACATTTGCTACTTCACACGCTTTCTCTTTATCTCTCCCCATCTCCTTCCCTCCATCTACAACGGTAAGCTGCGTACAACTGTCAAAGACAACACAGTATCACTAGAAGGCTACATTACCACTCTTAACTCTTTCCCTGACGGTCTATAACAATCACCATAGAAATGAACTGATACTGTGAAGCATACCATATATTACGCAAAACAGCTGTGAACTCGTGCTAATCAAACGTAATCATTGCATGTTGCGTATTGTCGTGGTAAATGTACGCTTTGTCAGAGTAAGTGTGAGATCTATAGGCTGCTGTTCAACAGCAGATGCTAATCACGTAACTTGTAGACAGTTTGACATTTCTTATCTCAGAAGAGCTGCTAATGTTTCAGCCTATTAACCCACTTGTAGATTTTGTGTATAACATTATGATTCCAGTTGCACAAGGTTTTTTGTGGAGCTGTGAATATTGCTTAAAATTAGCAAAAAGTCCTGGCAGGGAAGGGGGGTCAAAGTGAGAATAGGGCTGGCAGTGAAAGAGTTAACAATCACCATAGAAATGAACTGATACTGCATACCATAATTACGCAAAACAGCTGTGAACTCGTGCTAATCAAACGTACTTTGCATGTTGCGTAATGTCGTGGTAAATGTACGCTTTCTTGTGAGATCAGGCTCTCAAAGCAGAGCTAATTAACAGACAGTTTGTTTCTTTTGAGAGGCGTTTCAGATTCCTAGTGATTTTTTGTGAAACTGGAGCTTCAAAATGATCCTAATTTTGTGCAAATCTGCCTTATATCCACGGAAAAAAGGTTCAAAATATACAGTAAAGTAAAACATGCAAAAGGAACAGTGGTGCAAATCACGTGAAATAGCACAGCACTAAAATCTTTACAACTTTTGCAAGAATATGACATAAAGCAGAAGTTTAGACACTGATCTGACTACAGCACCAGTGTTTTCTCTTTTTTTCCGATTCAATGCATAAAACAGCAGTTCGTAAGCTTTATCTTTAGACCAACACTGATCACTATGAACTCCTGGTATGATTCTTGCAAAATGATTCACTCTGTCCTCTTATAGTTTTAAATAATCGTTTGTTTGTTTTTAGACAGGCAGGAACATTAGTTTACCTGCTTTACATGTATTCAATAGTGATAAGGTGTTGGCTCCCTCATCACAATTTTTTACTGTTAGGACCTCGTTTTTGGATCTTGATAGTCGCCCTCATCGAGCCGTGGTATTTGTTATATTTAGCAAGAGTGACTCGGGCATTTTTCCAGTCCATGATGTGGTTCTGCAGTGATCTGGCATGACTGCTTTTAGATTCTCCTGCTCTGCTCTTTTTTTATTGCTCTTGTTTGTCTACTGGCCAATTCGTTCCTCCCACTCTGATTGTTTGTACGAAAGCCATTGACGCAAAGCCATATTTGCTCACCAGCGTTTCATCACATATTTCTTAGCGGCTCTTACCTTGGGACTATCAGGCTGTTGCAATGTCATGTGACCAATTACTGCAGCATATTTGACCAGTAACTTCTAATCGTCCTCTGCCAGCGCTAAGTAATATGCACTCTATTAAACAGGCCTTTTATGCTGTGGCCCGGTGACCCTCTCACTCTGCCGCTCCCGCTGTGGCTGTGTTTGGGACTGACTGCGGACAGTGGGAAGCCCCTCTCAGGCCCCGGCACCGCTGCTTCTGATTAGCCGCTTAATGGTTTCACACGTCATTATGTTCAATCACCAGGCCTCCCGCTGTCCCGAAAGTGATGGAGCTGAAGAGGAGGAAATGGAGTCACCGCAGCAGAGCAACTGGATCATCACGCAGGCGTTTACAAGCAAAACATCAAGAGATTTATCCACTGACACCTTATTTCACGTCGGAGCTTAGTTATTTTTATTTTAATCCATTAAAGATGTAAATACAGTCGGCAGCAGACCTCTGTGGGGGAAACTTAACATGAACATTGCATTTTCTTTAGGTTTAATGGGTAAGTTTAGGCTTCAAGTTACTAAAACGTGTAAGTTTAGGGCTGGGGCTTGGGGTAGGTTGACTCTTTCCCTGCCAATGATGAAAATACCACTGCACAGCCAAACGGAGCCTGCCAATGATGTCTATTTCCATCATAGACCTTTATTGAATGCAGCGATAAAGGGCTCTCATGCACATCGTGACTTTGTCTACAGTCAAATACATGGTCCATTTTCACAAATTCACCAGCAGAGGGGGTTGTAGTGTAAATACAAAGACCCACATGACTGGAAAATACATGTGCTCTTTTGTTGACAATACCCAGCACAGTCGACTGTGTTTTACGTGATCAGTTGCTTCTGGAGGCCAGCGTTCTTTTTAAACAGATTACAGGCAAAATATCTTGGACTAAAATTATCGTTGAGTACGTTTAGAGCAGATATTTGATCTTTAAAATAAAGAAAAGATGATACTGGACTTGGACTCTGAGGAGAACGGCACATGCAGCTAGCCTCGAGGAGAAATACTAAACTTCCTCTTCCGTGAGTAATCCAAAAGTTACAGTGAGTAAAACTACTGTATTTCTTCATGTTTGGAGGGTTAAATATAATCTATGCTCCATGAAAGAGACTGAATCTGCGTATATAGTCTGCATCATGATAAAAAGAGAACAGATTCATGAAGAATAACATTTGGAGAACTCCTTCACTTAATTGGTCAATGCTACTATAGTCGTTATTGATGTCAATACTCAACATCAATACAATCTTACAGACGAAGACATTTATGTATCTCTCCTTCTCTTTGTTCTTTTTGTCTACTCTCTCTCTCTCTCTCTCTCTCTCTCTGTCTGTCTGTGCCCTCCCTCCCCTATCTCTCTCCAACACCCCCTTCTCTCTCTCCCCCTTTCCTCTCTAGTCTCTTCCCTCCTCCTCTCTCTCCCTCTCGTTGAGCGTAAGCTGGTGACAAAGTGGATTGCACAGCTTGCAGTGAACTTTCTTCTCCCTCCCTCCCTTTCTCTCTCTCTCTCTCTCCCTCCCTTTCTCTCTCTCTCTCCCTCTCTTATTGAGCGGAAGCCAGAGTGACACAGTGGATTGCACATCTTGCAGTGAACTTTCTACTCTCTCTTTCTCCCTCCCTCTCTCTTCCTCTCTCTCTCTCTCTCTCTTCTCTCTCTCTCCCTCTCTCTTCATTGAGCGGAAGCCAGAGTGACACAGTGGACCGCACAGCTCGCAGTGAACTCGTGCCGTGAAATTGTCCTGGGCGTGTGAAGAACGGTCTCCGCCGTGAAAAATCATAACGCATCAAAATGTAAATGCGGCCGGCCTGTATTTAAATGAGCTTTTACAGTAGAGCGTGTCACCTCCTGTACTTTCTCCGGCTGAAACACACCTCCCCTTTAAGAGACTGAATCTGCAAGTGGAGAAATGAGAAGGAAATGAAAACTGACACGAGCCACCTCCGCTGCAATTGCTACTTGGTTATTTTTGTGTCAATCTAAAAGGGAAAGTACAGTTGATCAGTATGTGGGACTGTTATAAAAGCAGTTGTGAAATGGAGCAAAGTACAAGAGTAAAAGTATGTATCTACCTCATTTATAAAACAGTGAGTAAATGTTTATTTAAAAAGTACCTATGGAAAAATATGTCCATGATAACCAGCAGTGACCATCCGATCCAGTTAAAGGTAAGATCTGTGGTCAGTCGAAAACATCACAAACCAGTTTATCTTTGTACTAAGGAACATCCCACAATAAATTCTAACATTTCCAAAGAGACATACCATATGTTGTGACCAGGTTGTCAAAGCCTACTCTCGTCTGATCTCAGAAGCTAAAGTCGGGCAACACTGTGCGATTTTTGACTCATTTTGGAATGATCTTTCACTCTTCGGCCCGGAGATCGGCCCGGGTTTCACCTCAGTCGTGTGTCGTGCGGAGTGAAGTGTACATGGAGTAACGAGAAGAGATTAGCACCTCGCGACCAGCTTCCAATCAACAATCAAATCAAAGTTGTTTGAAATTCTGATCGCTCTGTAGAATCAGTGCCATGAACCGGTTTGACGCTGACTCTTACACTGCCCTGCGCAAACAATGATTGTTAACAAACAAAGTCCTGGGTGCCACAGTGGGACAATTGAAGGAGAAACTGTCCTTTGATTTGTGTGAATTTTTGGAGGTAGTAAAAAAAGTTAGGCGGAAAATGGCAGCCTCTATTCAGTCAGTCTGCTCCAGAGATGAGGATACAATTGAACTTTTGCGCCAAAAATAAATAAAGCTTACTTACTTACATAGACAAATAAAGTGATTGATTGACTGATATACTGATCAATTGATCTTTTATGTCCACAAAGCAACGATTTTGGAGAAGTTAAAGATTCCTAGCTTTGTTTCATGCTAGACTCATTTGCTTGAAGAAAGTCTGCCCAAAAACTTTTTGTTGATCAAGGTTAATACAATTTGATGAGTTTTCCCTTTATTTATTTATTTTTTTCTACACTCTCATTGAACACTTTACTTAAAATCTCATGAAATCATGTCAGTGTTGACCTGACCTATTGTTTAGGTGCAGACTTTCCCCAAGTCACTTATGAACTTACCTTGTATTAAGTGTCCACTGCAAATCTGAAAACTTAGAGGGATTCCAGTTCTTTTGATTTATTGTTGACACCCACTGTCTTCAATCTTCATTAAAGGTAAACGATAAAAAGCTACATTAGACTCACAAATTTTTCTGTTAGTGCAACACAACAAGATGTAAACATTTTACAAGTGAAATTGACAAAAAATGAACTTAGAAACAGGCATATTTTGGGCAGAGTTTCCATAGTTTTTTCCCTCCATCATGGCGAAGTTGGAATTTCTTTGAAGAGGATGACGACATGCAAAGGGTCAAGGTTAATGTTTTACTGTCAATGTAAATGAACAAAAATTACGAAAAGAAACTTGATTTGATGACAAGGCACAGAACACTGTTTTTTGTCCATTATGACTGCAAAAAAATCTATCTATCCTTGTTATACCAGTACCTTTTTTCCAGTTGGCAGAAACATTTCACAAGTATGGCCTTTCTGGTTGCTTATAGCCAGACTTCTTCATGCCTGAGGTAAAATTCAAATGTGTCTTGTTAGATTTTTCTGCATAATATACTTTCTTTTGGGTTTTATTGGAAGATAAATAATCCATGGACTCAAGTATTTTTTTTTTTTTTTTTTTTTTACCCACGCTCCATTGCAGCTCTTCTCCTGTTTCTCAAGTTCTTATAACATGATTTTTATTCCCATCACTGGTTCTCGTTTTTCACAGATCTTCAAACTGGAATCAGATGAATGCACTCGAGGGAAACCCCACACCAGCCTAAAGCATTCACACTGCATTTATTTAAGAAGAAGTCATGGGGGATTTAACCAATAAAGAAACTGTACAGAAAATAGATGCTGCAGATGTAGAGTTTGGGTTATTAAACATGCAAGGAAGATTATTATTTTTATGTCGTGTTTTATAATCATGACAGCCGCATGTACATAGAGAGTTGAGTTGGTGCTGAGTAGCTGTACGTCTCTGCCTATGAAAAGGGGGCTCCATCCTTCTTACAATCCCTCACTTGACCTTGATGGAGCCAGGCCATGGACACAGGAGGCAGCAGCAGAAAGACGATTACAGACAAATGTCTCACAAGCAACTGATAATGGAAATGTGTAGTGGGAGTCTGTGAGTTTGCCTTGTTACAGAATCCTTAAATCTTAATGTTCATTCACGCTTTGTGTTACTTTATGCTTTTGATGTAAGTTAGAAGTCACTCATGTGTTGGGAACAAACTTTTGTTTGGTGCTGTCTCTCCCTGTATTTAAATTGCAGAAAGTTCTGGCTCCTTCTTGTGAGTGTCATCTGTCTTTTGTTTGATTTGATTTGAGTCAGTGCCCTGATCTTGTAGGGGAAGACATTGCTTTGGTTGACAAGAAGGTCAAAGGATTGGGCCATGGACAAGGACTTTAGACTTTCAATGATGCATAATTGTATATACTTGTAAATAAATCATTCTTTTGAGCTCAAACAACCTCTCTAAGGATCTAACTTTCAACAAGGGGGGGACCAATCCGAACAGAACCCAGCTCGACAGAACACTGGATCATTCATGATTCATGATCTTAGCTTGTTTGGCCATTTAGCTGTGGTTTAGGATTTCTTGTGGCTGTGAGCTTCCCCCTTTTTGTGTGTCCTGCTAAAATCTGTTTTGTCCATGTTTTTTTTTTGTAAAGGAGACTACCAACATGTAGGACTGTGTTAAACATGTAGTTAAATATGTGGCTGCGTTTGCCACTTTGTGCTGAGCTTTTCTCTTGTAAAAATGTTTATGCTGTAAAAATCTTCAATTGTGAAATGTGCAGCAGGCAGTGGTTGTGAGCATGCTCAGTTACCTTCATCCAGCTGCAGACCGACTGTCTGTTCACACGACGTAAGAAATCATAACAAATCAGACTACAATCGGTCAGGACCACGTGCGCCAATTAGTTTTTCAAAAAAAACGGTTTACAGCTCCTCAATAGGTCTGCCCGGGTTTACATGCACTTTAGAAAACTGGTTTAAATTGGACTAGGCTAATTACCTGGTTTTGTGGCCTCCATGTAAACGCCCTGACTGGAGACAGATTGGGTGCAAAAACGGGACTCCTAGTGATTTCTGATTTGAAACAAAAACTTTCAACTGATCAACTAAAAGTAGCAACTTGTTAACTTTGTTACAATCACTATATCTGCCCATTCAGTTTGAACAAACCTGCATACCTAACTTAAAGCAGAGTATTTCCCTGAGGTGGCATTGCTAAATATCTCAAATGAAATTATTCCTGGTCTCGCTCCCTCGTCTTGCTACATATAGTTTTATCAGCTCTGGAACTCTTGATGGTTATTCACCTTTTATGTTTGCTACCTCAACAGAACTAAACTGAAAGTTCACTGCAACAAAAGTGGGCGTTTGTAATAGGATGAATAGATTCCTCTGACCTGATCATCCTGAATGAGTATTTGGGGAGTGAATCATGTTACAATTGCATTCATTCAAACTGCGATCAAGCGATAATGCACGAAAAATAAAGGTTACACTATATATTGAGAAAGTAAATACAAACAAAGTCTGTATTACCTTTTGGAGACTGAGCAAAACCTCCAAGCATCCATTGTCTTTTGCAGAACTTGGGGACAAAATAATGCCACATAAATAATGCAGACGTGTCCCAAACTCTGGAGGAACTGAGTGACATGGCTCTTGCCCACAGCGCAGGTCACACTTTTGTTCCTGCTGCTTTTTCTGTTCAGTTTTTGTTTAGGGATGTGTGAGGAAGTCTGAGGCAGGCATACAGCAAAAACAGCAGAATTCAGACCCAGGGGACGAGATGTGGACGAGGCTGGAGCACAGGCAGGGAAAACTGTGGAGCTCCTGGAGAAGAAAAGAATAAAACACAAAAATGAACTTCCCGAGTCCTGCATAGTTTTTACCTGGAACCTCATGTGAACTGTAATAATTACGAACGTTTTCTGCAAGAGACACAGAAGGTAATACAGAAGGTAAGACTTAAGATGGCAACTAGCAAAACTTTACCTAGTTTTGATAGACCAATGCTTTGGCTATTTTAAACAACATGAGAGGAGGGACACAGATTGTTTGGAGTACATCGCCTGCAGGTTTTGAAAACGGAGAGACTGCATCCACCTCAATCTTTTCCTCCAGCGCTGTTCATTTGAATAATGGTTTTAACGTAAAAAATTGAATAGTGCCATGTTATTAAGCACAATCAAATCAAAGTAGCCATAATAATAAAAAAAAATCTTGAGCATCAATTGAGATTAGTGAACAATCTGTACATGTATTATAAAGTTTGTAGATGTATGAACATGGTATAAGCTGATTAAACAACTGATCACACACATCTAATGCACGATAATGTATAAGGCTCGGGTAGCAACAGTGGTTACCATGGAAATAATAGCAAATTTGCCATGTTTTTTGTTTTTTGCAGAACTTCCATAGGAAAACATTAAACAAACATTAATAATTAAATAAAAACACAGCGGAACAACACAATAAACTGCTTGTTCAGTATTGGTAAATTTATCTATGACTCAGAATATGCTTTAATTAATGTTTTGTTTTGTTTGTTTCAGTATTTAGTCCTTTAAAATCTCCATTGGTTTAACATTAGACCAACTGAACATTCTACGGATGAACACTGTCACAATCCTGAACGTAATATTGTCATAAATGAAACCGTATCTGTTGCCATTTCTGGAATAAAGTCAGTAAAAAACAAGAAATGCTCAGGCATTGTTTATACTGTGTGAATGTCTGTAAAGAAAATAAATAAATACTTTTTTTTTTTTTTTTTGAAGCATACTTTAATCTACAACAAATAATCATACCTCAAGATTCAAACTATTTGGGGACCTCAGCCTCTTAGTAAAACGATTAGAGATCTTGCACTAGTTTTTTCTTTAACAAAAACACATTTGAAATAACGTGAGAGTAAATTTTGTTTGTTAGTGGTTGTGTATCTCTGTCTATAAATATCCTTAGAGTTAACGAGTGCGTACATGAGACTTAACAAAGAGCAGGTTCATACACAGGCCACAGCGCTTCACTGTCACACTGCAGATGTTCATCACACACACTTCTATTTCAGACTCACTTAAAGCAGGACACACGCTAAGTTAGACAGTTTAAAAGGGATTTAACTTTTAGTGTGGACTGTTCAGCAAGAGTTCAACTGAACTGCGTTGCTATGCTGCCAGAAGCTAACGCAGTGGTAAAAAAACTATATGTACAGAGGCCCATACCTGGCCAGCCAATGGTTTATCTCGCGATATTTGTGAATTCACAAATACGAGATAAACCATCTGGCCTTCCAGCCGCCCGATTGGTTTGGGAATCCGAACCAGCTGTGTTTGGTGGTGTTAAGACGGCTTTAGCGCCCCGTGCCGCTGCTGATTCTCATCAAGCTAAACAAAGATGGCTGCTTCCGTGGATGTATGTGTTTCTGCTGCTTTTGATGCGGTTTTAGCAGAAATACGGAGTAATTTCTTTTTAAAAGACAAACCATATGTGTGACGCGTACTTGTAAGGTAGGCCCCACACCCAATCACTCGAAATATTTCACTAAACGCCCCGCCTTTTCTCGAACGCTTTCAGTGAGCAAGTCCCAGATGGATATAGTGAGAACTCAGATAGGAGTTCAACACATATCCATCTGGCGTGAGCCAGGTTACTAGGCCCTGAAGGACAAAACAAGCACACCCAAAGATAATAAAGGAAAAAGGGTCACTGAAATCTATTTTAGATGTTCATTAATAATTATCAAAAATTTACTTTTTGTCTAGTTCAAGTTACTTGAGTGACCATTGTTGATTTTTCTTCTATTACAAAAGGGTTGCAACAATTGACTGTGTGCACGGAATTTCAGTTGGCTTGCGATTATTCAAAAATGCTAACTTCTGTACATATGACCACTTCCTGTTAGCGTTAGCATTTAGACACAATCATGTCTCTTTTTAAACACACAAGTGTCTCTGGTGAAATATTCCTCTGATATGTAAAGTCTTTAACATGTTTTCTGTAACATTCACCAGAACTGTCTGATCTAAAGAGGATTTATTTGTTTTAAACTGATGGAGTGAAAACCTCATTGAAGAGTTTGAACAGGAAGTCGTTGTATGTACAGGATGTCGTATTTTAAACCAAAACAAGACAACTGCACTGAGTCAATTGGCTCTGTGCACGGTTTGTTTTTGTTCAAAATAGCTAACTTCTATACATACAAGTATTTCCTGTTTTGCCTGACCAGCCAGTCCCTACACACTTTGACAGACACTTTACAAAGACGCGAGGGTCTGGGATCAGAGCACAGGGGTTCAATTTCGAGGGCGGGCTTTCCGAGTGCGGAGTCAACCAATCACAGAAACCCGGAAATTCCACCAAAACAGCAACACGCTAAGCCGGATGTTTTCGTTAACATGTAGCTCGAGGATTTTTTAAGTATGAAGTTCTCAACACAGTTTGCTGCTCAGGTCTTAAGGAATTATTATGTTCATTGTTCAAAACCGAAGCAAAGATGAATCAGTGACGTTCACCATCCTAAATGTTTTGAAATGGGGCTTGAAAGCAACTTCCGACTTTTTAGTGTCTCGTGTCAGAATCGTCGTGCTTGATTGGATCGTCCTAAAATTTGATGAGAAGTTATTGGCCGAGGCTCCGGTTTCAGACCCTTCTGCTTTAAACAGAATGTAGGAAGGCAAGTTAGCATTAGCGTTTAGATACAAACACGTCTCTTTTTAAACACACAAGTGTCCTCTGGTAATTATTCTTCTGATTTGTGAAGTCTTTTACGTGTTTTCTGTAACATTCACCACAACTCACTGTCACTGTCTGATCTTCCGAGAATTTATCATTAAGCTGATGTAGTGAAACCTCATAGAAATGAATTGAACAGGAAATGCTTGTACAGGAGTTAGCTATTCTGAACAAAAACAAGCCAACTGAAGTTCCGTTATACCACAGCCAATTTTGTCCACACATCTGTACAATTAGGAAATACCATTTTAAAAAAAGAACAAAAGCAGAATAAATTTTTGAACAATATTTAACCAAAAACCTAAATGATTACATAGGGTTTAGGGTAAAAAGTGCAGTCAGATGCAGTGAGAACTACATATAGGCAAATACAGCAGCGCTCTTACCTACACGAATGGTAATTTTAGTCCATGTATGAAATGAGCCTGAAGAGAAGTTGGACGTGACCCCACCCGCCTGGGAGCAGCTGGAGGGAGAATCTAACGACCAGCTGAGTCTGAGAGGACACAGAGTGCTCTTATTATAAAGATACACAGAACGCTTCAACATGCACTCAGCTGTACGCACACAGGAACATCATTATCTGAACAGGACATGCAATTACAACTCATATGTTTTCAATATTTACAGCAAACAGATGCAATCACAGACGTAGCCAATTATTAATCTGAGCACAGCAAATAAGAGCACTTGTACATTTGTGTCAGAAAAAACAAACCAATGGTACAAATTAAAGATGGTACGCGATTTAATTCTTGTCTGAAAACATGGGTCACAATTCTGATTTTTCTATTTTGTTGAGCAAACAAAACTAAACAAACACATTTTTTTTGTGTATAGGCCAAATGACTTTTCAAAATTTAACAACATTACTAAGAGATTTAAGTCAGGAGTTTATTAAGATAATGTCTAAAAAATGTCATGTCAACACCAGAACTGAATTCAAATAACACTGTCCAAGCCTTTCAACATTTCGATATCGTCCCATCCTTTTAGGTATATTTTACAGACAGCCAATAAAAGTATGCAGTAACGGCTTGTGCGAGACATGTGCAGGTTTGTTGCAAACTAATTGTTACACCAATTCCAGTTCACTGCGGTTCAGATTTGCCCAAAGTCACGTGGATTTACAAGGAGTCACTCCAAAAATGCTTATATAATTACCATCTCAAATAAGGCTAACCTTCTAAACTCCACCTTTCAATAGATTTAAACAAATGTTTGTGCTGGGAGTGGGCTGGGTGCATTGTGATTGGTTTGATAGCCGGTGTTTGTGATCAGCACAGTTTTGAGTGAACAGTATACTGATGTCACATAGAATCTAGAAATCCAACTTGATCTCACAAGAAAGCGTACATTTGCCACGACAATACAAATGTATTGTAATGTAATGTAAATTGCTTTTTTGCGTAAATACACCACACGTCGCAGTTCATTTCTATGGTGGTTGTAAAGATGTGTTTTTATGTATGAATATTAACAAAATCCTCATCCTAATCTTAACCTACCCCAAGCTCCAGCCCTACCCATTGTGGTAACTTGATGCCTAAACTTACTTCAAGCAAAACATATGTGTTCTTACGCTCTGAAATCTCGTGTCATTTTTGCGCTTTTTCATATCGTGCTATATGTACAGCGTAACATAAGTACAGATGTATAGGAACAGCATGTACAGCGTAACCTAAGTATGCAAAAAAGGCATGAAATTGTGTTCATAAACGCTGTTTATGTGTCATGGTATATGTACGCTTTTTTGTGACTGTGTTGAGAAATCGCATTGGCCTTTGCAGTGAGACACAGACCCTTTGTAACTATCTGACTTGAAACATGCTTGCACCAACCTGGTTGACGCCAACTCTGATTTGAGTTCTTCCAAATTATCCATCTGGAACCTCACTCGCATTGAAACGTTTAATGAAACACTTCAAGCTGATTGTGTAACCTGTCAACTAGTGCCCACCTACCTTAGTTTATGCTTTACCAATCACAGCTTAATGTACTGACATATCCAAAGTGCCAAAAGATAGAACAAGTTTCACTCTTCTTTCAAAAAGGAAAACATGTATGTCTGCTAAAACAGAATAAAACGCAGCAGAAACACGTACATCCACAGGAGCTGCCAACATTGTTTTTGCTTGATCCAGCCGCTTCTTTACTAGCAATCCTCTCCTGCTGCAGCGGGGTATTGGGATGGGCGGTAAACCACTGTTTGGGACTCAAAATCAGGTGAGTGGAGGGCCAAATGGATTCTCTTTGAGTTTGTAAATTCACAAATATCGCGAGAGAATCCATCTGCTGCTCAGATAATGCTTGCACTACAGTTTGCACTACCATTGCCAAATGTAACAATAGTAGACAATGCTTTTAAAACACCATATACATATTATAACAGCTACGTTTTTGTGTTAAGCTTTATGAAATTAGTCCAGTTGATGAGCGAGGGTTATAGACGTCTTTGTGCATTGAATAAAACTCTGAGAAAAAAAAACCCTAACCCTATAGTCTTCAGAGTTAAAAACACAGACAATTTAGTATGACGCATTGTTTGGTGTTCAGAAGTGAAAAGTTGACCTGAAAACAACTGCATTTGGAGTTGAGTAAATGGGTCGTGGGTCGTTTGAGGTCTGTAAGTTTTCCGGTGGAAAGACAAATGTTTGATGTCTGGCTTCAGTAATGGTACAGAAGTAATATTGTACGCTCCATGTCTCAATTAAACACTTGCAGTCCTGGAGAGAGTGTGTGTCCGCGGGGCAAATCCGGCCATGTTCAAAGGCAGCTTTATGAAGAAGTGGGAAAGTTTCAGGCGGAATCTTGTCCATTTGGTGATATGAGTCTGCAGTGAGCCAGAGGAGAGAGGAAGGTGAGGATGATGAGTTTTGCACAGAGCACTTCGAAATGAAAGTCTCACCCAAAACCTGAGTCTGGAGACGTTGGATATAAACCTGCACAGACCTGAAAGTTTCACCGAACTATTAGACAACACGAAGAAGTTATAATGGCTGAGTTTGACAATGTGATGATCAGGTTAATTAGATAAACTCAGTGAGACGCACGAAAATAATGAATCATATTTGTTTTTAACACTTTTAATTTGTTGATAAACAGTTATTTTTAATTTCACTTTAACACATTTTGACAACTGCATGGCATCTTAAGACCTTATTGTTTAAACCATAATTGAAAGGATTATTCTAACAATTATTTGCTCAGAGTGCAGGGCATTAGCACATTTAAACAGATAGGTGACATATCGAACAACCAATAAAGATTGTTGTAAATGTGTTCTACAAATTCAAAAGTTTGTGAGAAGACTTGAAAACACAAATATCTATCAAATCCACTTGCCGCATATTTCCTGTTTTGGAAGAAGATTAAGCAGGTCTGTGCTGCTTCTGATTGGTCAAATTTTATGTCAGTTTGCTGTCACCGGGACGTTTAACCAGTGAGTGAGTCTGTCTTTAACTACAAATAAACCAAAAGCTCACTTTTAATGTGTTACCGGATCAGACAACACTGTTCCCAGAATGCCTCCCGAGAGTTCCCGGATCTTATTCCGGCTCAAATGAAAGAGAAACTAAACTCAGGATCAACTTTTTTCACTGTCAAGCTGTGTATATGGGGTCAAAATTGAATTATCTACAGTTTTCGGGCCTTTTTAGGACATGTTTGTCCAAACTCGCTCATTTTAGCGAGTTTGACAGCACAGTCTCAAAAAACGAGACTGTGCTGCCACAATGGTCAAACGCCGTCGGTGCATTTTCAGGTTGTGTCCACATCACATTGAGTTGATGAGACAAACGAGCCGCCCAGGTGGGATATATAAACTCCTCCCTCTGGAACCTGATTTCACAAGAAAGTGTACATTTACCACGACATTACAGGACATGTGAGTTCACTGCTGTTTTGCATAATTATAATACGCGTCACAGTCCCAGTTCATTTCTATGGTTGTTGTTAAGACGTGTTTTTATTTATGAATATCAACAAAATCCTGATCCTAATCTTAACCTGCCCCAAGCTCCAGACCTAAACTTAACTAAATTAGTAAATTGATGCCTAAACTTACCTGTTACATCTAAAGAAAATGTTCCCTCTTGGCTTCAACCAAATCTCTTGCAATTTTTACACTTTTCATAGCGTGCTAGGCATGAAAGGCGTGGTAGATGTACGTTTTCTTGTGAGACTGTGCTGCCCTCTGGCACTGCTGCTGTGGAGAGTTTGAAAGCAATCACCTGCTTAAAGCAACATCGTCAGACATTTGGCTCAGCTTGGTAAGCGAGTGGTGCGACGTTCAAAGGTGCGCAGGTTCAAAACTCGTGTCTGTGTTTTGACTTTCTGATTTTCAATTTTAGAAAATACATTGTGAGCTCATATGCTGATGTAGGCTAAAGCTAAGGCTTCATATATATGTCTGCATAATAGGCAGGTCTACTAGATGTGCAGTAAGCAACTAGACGTAGTTTCAGCCTCAGAGCTGTAAAATCCGTACTGCACGTCAGGGTCGCTCTGACACAAAACTCACATTACTCACCAAGCTCACTATTCATATTTGGTTCTGTCAATCAATGTCGGTTCACACCCACTGGGCATTCCTTAAAAGGCCCCTGGGCATCTCCCACTTTTGCGAGTCTGTTTGAGGGGCAGTTGTGGATGGAGTAAGTCTCTGACTGTAAAATTTAGTCTCACTTTTAGCCCTGCTCTGTAAAAACTGAAGGTAATTGAGGGACCTAGAATTTCTAGTTTATTCAAGTCCTATTCATTTTTTCTTTTTATTTGTTAAGTTTAGAGTAGAAACTGAGTCTGATTCATCTCAGAAAGGTTGATTTGACCCTAAATGAGAGGGTTAAAGTGAGTTGCGTAGAGACGATGTCTGACACGAAAGCACAGTCCGGTCTGAACGTGGCTATAGAATGTAAATGATATGTATAAAAGCATGTACAGGTGAACTGGAGAGGTGACAATAAATCTAAACAAACCTCCTTTTCCAGGAATAAACTCCAGTCTTTTGCAAACCCTGGAAAAACAGTTGACAAATGCTTGTGAATAATAGGCCCTCACAGCACTAAGGGTCATTAAGCCGCACTTTACCATCTGCTCCTATTAGACCAGACACTGCATTAGAAAACACATTATATTTCAGTGTTGGATTTATACTTTAAATAAGCCTCGCGAATCCCCTGGACTTCTCACGATCCATCAGCCCGTATCAGCCCCATGCAGACATCATCATTTAGGCCAGCGCCGACACAAAACCTCCCTTCACTTCTTTAATTCATAAAAGCTTCATTCAGAAAGACGCCGGTTTGGATTTATGATGGGAAATGTGAGCCACTTCACTGGATTCATCTGGCTTTTGTCCTCTGCTGTTTCCGTGCCCTCGGCTTCATATCAGCGCGACTCCATCAATGTCGAAGCAGCATCGCTCAAAGACTTCACTCGCTGTTTTTCAATTCCTTTTATCTACAAAGAGAAAGTGTGTCGAGGAAAATTCCAACCAATTTGCAGTTTAGTTTGATTTCTAGGACTACTTTTGACAAAATGTCCTTTACGTGCATGATAAAGAAAAGACATGACCTTTTGCATTCCTCTAATTTTGACTGTGATAGTCCTTGTGTAAAATATTTATCATAGTTTTGCAGCAGTTAAAGACTCGATTCCCCATTGTTGCTTTCTTAAAATGTCAACAAACAGAAATTATTCATTTTAAACTTTCAACATCAAACCTCATGTTTTGTTTCACTTTCCTGATGCATTCTGAGTCTCTGAATGGTTCAGCACAATGTGTTTTAAACTTTTTTCACAGCTGTTAGGAGCAGACGTGTCGGTATCCTAACAGTAGTTAGCCACAACACTACCAACAACAACCATAGACATTAAGTTAGTAGACCTGAAATCAGCAGCTCTGCTCTGTTGCTACAACACGAACAGTGCAACGCTATGTTTGCAGTAGAAAATCAATTGAACACAATGGCAGAAGTTGCACTTTTACGGATAAAATGAGCTAAAACAAGCAATTTCAGCAAAATTGGACTCATTTGTGGACTAATTTGTGGCAATGCTATATTATATTTCAACAATGCCATGACACAAAATGACACAAAACAAACAAAAAAAAGTGTAAAATGACACGAGTTTTGGTTGAAGCCATGTGGGGACTTTTTCTTTAGGTGTAACAGGTAAGTTTAGGCATCAAGTTACTAAATCTTGTGAGATTAGGGCTGGGGCGTGGGATAGGTTAAGATTTGGATAAAGATTTGTTAATATTCATAAATAAAACCACATCTTTACAACTTCCATAGAAATGAACTGGGACTGCCACCTGTGGAATATTTATACAAAAAAGACATGGAATTGTGCTAATCATACACACATGTCCTGTAATGTTGTGGTAAATGTACGCTTTCTTGTGAAATCGAGTTGTTTTTCCCAAACTGACACATTCATCGGCGGGACATGCTATAGGGATGTTCGTCGAGCCTTATTGTTTTTCCCATTCGGATCTAATTGCCGAAATGAAAAGCTTTCTTTTTTGTGTAGGCTTTTCTGAACCGGTAGGAGCTCTATGGATCGCTCTTATCAAACCTGTTAGCACACCGAGTCACACAGCAAGAGATTGTCTTTTTTCGCGTTTGTTCAGCTTGCCGCCAATACGTTTTAACTATACTTCTGCCAACCAACGTGTCACATGATCACCATGTGACGACACGGCGAACATACAGCCCATCACTTGTGACCTGAAGTTCAACAACTTCTATTTAGTGATGTTTATGTCATTTTAGTTTCATGTCTTTTCAAGTCTTTAAATCACACCAAATACATCTTGCATTTCTACAATTTCATAGATCAAGTCGTTTCAAGTCCAAGTCGAGTCCCAAGTTTTAGTCCATTTTATCAAGTCAAAATCAGGACTCAAGTCTGACTCAAGTCCACACCTCTGTTTTGTTATAACAGCTAGTTTTGTATGACTCTGTTCAGTTCATGTGGATTATATTAATACATCTACAAAACACTAATGACTATAGTTATGATTAATTAATTAACATGTAGCTTGTTCACACTGAGGACATTTTGAAGCTGAAGAAATTCATTTTAAATTAGTAATCTTTTACTGGCACTAATCGCAATGAACTAACGACCCTTGTATTCAATATATGCAAATGCTTTTAATTACCTTTGAAAGAGAACAAGTTCAATAATAAGCCCAGGGGCAGTTTCGGAAAACTTATATACATGTTTAATAAATGTTCAAACTACAATGAGGTGCTGTAAATGACCTCGTAGTGTTCTAAATGTCAGCAGTGAGTGGCCAAATCAATAGAGACAGACTTTAAGTTCACACACAGTTCAACTCGTTACCTTTCTAAGCTTAATTACGATGTTTTTAGTTCATATGATGAGTGAATTATTTGATGTCCAACATTAAAAATGTCATTCAAGCAAACTAAAGTTTCATTGTTGTTACCCGTAAAAACAGAAATCTATTTTAAAAAATACTTCTCAGCAAAGCTCAAAAATTAGGCCAAGAAATACATTTTTACGGGGTTATAGATGCAGTGGGGTCAAATATCTCCTTGTGGATCCATTTTAAATTAATTGTGAAAAACATTGTGCTGTTCCTCGACCCGCTTATATTTAACTGTTTTTTTGTTTTGTTTTTTTACAGTGTTTAGGACAGATTATCTTTGTCAATATTTGTCCTATCATTACGAAATAAGATGGACAGAGAGTATAGACTGTTTTCTGTCCGATTGCTCTACAAGTCATTATGTGGAGATTTTGAACCCTTTTTTTTCCTGCTGTCTTTCTAAACACTGAGCACTTTTTGATTTTTCTTTTAGCTCAGTTTTTAACAGGACAAGTTTGTACTTCAATCAACTAAGAAGTGTGGCCTCTGATGTTTAACAGACATGAGTTAGGTGCTGTCAGATTTGTGAAAAAGAGACAACAGAAGTTCACCTGCTCCACCTAGACCTGCAGCCTGTTCTCACAGATAACCGTGTTAATACTATGTAGTTTGAAACAGCGTGTCATATGAACGCAATTTCTATTTTGCATGTGTATTTAACTTGTAAAGACTTATTATTATTATTATTATTAGTCGTTAACCCTCCTAAAACCTCACGTTTGTCCTCAACCACATCGCGTGTTCACACCACGCCAGAAAAAACGAGCGTGTAATTGCACGCATAAACAAACAGAGGGTGTCGTAATGACACACAATTTGTCATGGCGTAGCATTTACACACACTCCTTGAAAATACGTTACTTTTGACCTCTGAAATGCTACAGAACTTCTTCATCTGCTGCAGCAGACATTTTACTGAGACATTTAAGAGGATGGTCCCATCACTGACTAAAACAACAGAAGTTCACCTGCTCCACCTGGACCTGAAACTCATCTGTCTCTCACTCCGGTTTCCACCTCCATCTGCACCAAATCCTCATGAGGCCCTGGCCAAGCCAAGCACAACCTCATGGAGCTGGTCCCTATGTGCCGTTCAGCGGCAGCAAACTGCTTCTCACAGATAGATGTCCTAGCTCTGAAGGATGGGTCAAATGCAGAGAATAGATATGATCTATCCTTCAAAAAAGTATCTATGGTGATTGATCGAGCTATATCTAACTTTATGAACATTTCCAAGGCCGCACAGTATCGTGACAATATGATCTCATAAGATCTCGTCCCATCTCCCATCGTCATTTTTATTGTTGTAAAGTTTATTGTTCACTCATAGTAAAGCGTGATTAAATTTTTTTTTTTTTTTTTACTAAACACAATTAAACAGAGACACGTAGGCGGGGATAGGTGGTAAGTGAGGACAGAGTTTTCCGAGCTGCATAACAATACAACAATATTCAAACATGCAGAATTCATTCTTAATAAAACTTTAGGTAAACTAATGATGAGAGAAACGTATACATCTCCTTTAAATAACACATTGTATTACTTGCAACATTAGTAGCAAATTCTAAATATGTGTGTATAATTTCAGGTAATTTGTTGGTGAACCTGAATGAAAAGTTAATCTGCAGCCGTGTCACAAGCTGATTGGCATTGTTAGCAGCGTTTTTGTTCCTCTGACCTTGAGTTAGTCGGGCTTTTTGAAGTCAGGCTTTGTGGAGTGAAAGGAGCAGAGTCTGTCCGTGTCTGGTGCGAGGAGGTGAAGGCAGCTTGTTGACACTCAGACATGTTTTATTCATGTTTGGAAGCGCCGGCCTCCGGGACTCGGCTCTGTCAGAACCAATACGAACTTTACACCTCAACCACGTCTCGTCCAAAACACAGCGGAAACTCAGGCGGATGAAGCAACGCTGTGAACAGATGAGAGCTCCAAGTCCACGACCAGGCACAACCAGGGCTTTTGAAGGAGATGCTAACTTAACTTTAAGCTATATCAATGTAACATCAATGGTCAGGCTTTTTATACAGAAATATTGCATTGCATGTGCGAAAACAGCAAAAATACAAAAAGCAAGGATGGTAAAACATGTAGAAATGGATAGAGCCAAGCTTAAACTTAAATTTTGTTGATGTTAGATATGGTTTTTACAGGTGAGATTTTGGATATCTTTATTTGACTGAAAATGTGTATGAAATTAACCTTTTTTGGACTTCAAATGTTAATAATTCAGACTTAGAAGACCCAGAAAATGTGTATGTATGCCACTTAACTTTTTGTGTGTCTATGTTACATGTTGCAGCCCCAGTTAAGTTCTATCTGTCTATGTTTTCTATTTCAAATCAAAACATTTTATTTTTGTATAGCCAAAATGACAACAACTGTTGTCTGAGGATTTCCAAAGATTGTTAATTTAGCAAACATAAAAGGTAAAAAAAAAAAAAAAATTAAAACAATAAACATTCAGAAACAGTGACTGATCAAGCATGTCAAAGCAGATTATAAATAAACAAAAGAATAATTGTCCAGAGCATCCCCTGAGGTCCTTGGACTCTCCTTCTCACCAAGGAAAAACTCAAAAAACCCCAAAGGGGAAAAAGAGAAACCTCAAGGAGAATCAATTATGGTGGATGTAAAGATGTGTTATTATTTTATTTTAAAGTTGGGGTAGTTGATTTATTTAGTTGTAAGGACATGGTGAAAAAGTGAGACCTCTGAGTACGGTCTGAACTAATCAGGGAGCATAATGCAGCTCTCTGATTGGCTGAGCTTGGGTGGTCCTGTCCTGTTTCACTTTCTTGTTTGTAAAAATAAAGTTTTAAACCATAATTGCAACAAAGATTGCATATATGTTGATATTAGTTGTCAGATTAAAACCTAAATTGTGTTTGCAGTGTGAAAATCAGTGGCCAAACCTTTAACAAAATCTTAATTTAATCAACTTCAAGCCTCAGACCTAAACTTACCCATTTTTGTAACTTCAGACTGAAACTTCGCCGCTAAACCCAAACAAAATGTTTCCACATGGCTTCAATCAAAACACTTATCTATAAGAAAATACCTTTTCTATTTGACTTGTTTCTCGACGTATTAAGGCCTTGTCCACACGAAGACAAAACGGGGATCGTTTTAAAAACGATCTGCGTAAAGATGAGCTGCCTTAATATTTGTGACCGCCCACGTGAATCAGAAAACCAGTCTGAAGAAAACCAGAGTGCGGCGCTGTGACACTGGTACAGACAGGAAGCACATTTTTCTTTGAGTTTAACAGCTAAATCTTAACCTGCCTCAAGCCCAGTCCTAAACTTACCCATTTTAGTAACTTGAAGCCTAAACTTACCCGCCAAACCCAAGAAAATGTCTCCACGTGGTTTCAACCAAAATTTTTGGTTGTTTTACCTTTTGACTTTTCGTAACTTATTGACATAAATGGCATCTAAATATGCTTATGTAGGTTGCTGAGTTTTCGGTGTACCTACATTTTCTTTGGAGACTGTATTGAATAAGTTCCAGCTGTGGAAGGTTCCGCAGAGACTATAACATCCTGGAGAAGCCTAAAGTCAAGCTCAGTCTGCAGCACTGCCTGTGAGAAGAAGTGAACTGGTGCTCAGAGACTCAGAGAAGCAGCCTGGGCAATTAAAGAACCACTACATGACTAAAATAACCTCATGGATATATAGAACTTGATAAGGTTGGATAATATCGAGCTCTGAAATTCACTGGGATATAGTTGTTAGTGGAAAATCCTGAAACTCAGCAAATTCAGACTGAGAGGATTTACTTTAAATTCAAAGGGAATAAAAGTTACAATCACTGTCCAAACCCAGAGTCCGGTCTGTCCTGCACACATCCTGGTTTCTTGATCTTGTTCGCTCCTGCTTTCTCAAAGGAAGTGAAAGGATCAAACAGATAATTAGATGATAGAAATAAGTGTGTATGTGAAGAGAGAGAGAGAAGAGAGAGAGAGAGAGAGAGAGAGAGGGAAGAAGAAAATATGAAGAGAGCAAGATAAAGAAAGAAAGAAAGAAGAAAGAGAAAGAAAGTGAAAGACAGGGAGAGGGAGAGAGATGAACAGAGAGTGAAGAGAGAGAGAATACAAGGGGAGATATAAGAGGGGAAAGAGACAGAGAGAGGAGGGACAGAACAGATGAGAGGGAAAGAAAGAAGCAGGGAGAGATGAGACAGAGAGCACAGAGAGAGAAAAATAAAAGGAGAGAGAAAGGAGAATGAGAGAATAAAACAGAGTAAGGGTGAGAGAATGCACAGACTGAAATGATGAGAAGATAGAAGTGAGAAATGGGCAGAGAGAACAAAAAGAGACAGAAAAGAGAGAGAGCGAGAGATACGGGAGAAAGAGGTTGAAAGAAGAGAGATAAAGAGAATGAAAAAGAGAGAGCAAGACAGAAAAAAATGGAGTTGGAAGAGAGAAAAAAAGAGATTGGAAAGATGAGAGAAAGAGATTGTAGAGGAGAAAGGTGTGGCAGAGAAAGAAGAGAGACAGGAGTGGGGGAGAGAATAGAGAGATGAGGAAAGAATATGAGAGAGAAGCGAGACAAGAGTGAGAAAAGATAGAGCTTAGAAAGTGAGAGAGGAGAGAGAGAAACAGATAAGAACAAGAGAAAGAAAGAGAGTTGAAAAGAAAAAGAGTGAGAGATGAGCCGAGACAGAAAAGAGAGAGACAGAGAGGAGAGATAGAGAAAAAATAAAATGAGGGGAAATGAGACAAAGTGCTCAAATAAGAAAAAGAGAAAAAGAAGAAAAAAGAATGAAAGACTTAGAAGAGAGAGAAAAAAGAAGAAGGGAACGAGAGGGAGAGCGAGAAGAGAGGATAGGGGGGAAGAGGAGATCCATGAAATAGGGAGAAAGAAAAAATGAGACAAAAAGAGCAAAGAGAAGAGAAGAAAAGCAACAGATGAGTAAGCAGAGCAAAGAAAGAAAGAGAAGAGAGAAGACAGGGAAGAAAATGAAAATAAGGAGAGAAGAGAAGAAAATAAGATAAAAATAAAATACGACAGGAAAGATGAGAAAAAAAAAAAAAAAAAAAAAAAAAAAAAAAAAAAAAAAAAAAAAAAAAAGAAACAAGAGAAGGTGACAAAGAGAGGAAAGAAGGACAGAACAGATGAGAGGGAAAGAGAAAAGGAGGGAGAGATGAGACAGAAAGCACAAAAGAGGATGACAGAAGGAGAGAGAAAAGAGAACGAGTAAAAAAGAGCAAGAAAACACACAGACAGAAACTATGAGAGAGAAAGACGAGAGAGAAACAAGAGAGTGAAAGATGAGAAAGGACGAGAGGGAATAAGATAGAAGGAGAAAAAATAGAAACAGAAAAGAAGAAAAAGAGAGAGGTGAGAGGGAGAAAGAAAAGATGGGAGAAGCTGAGAGAGAAAAGACAAAGAAAAAGAGGAGACAGATAAAATGAGAGAGAGAGAGAGCAAGAGAGAAGAGAAGAGAAGAGAGAGGGAGACAGATGAGAGGGGTAGAGAGAGCAGAGACAGGGAGAAAGCTAAGAAAGTTAAGAGGTGAGAAAAGACAAGAGAGAGATGAGACAAAAAGAGCAAATGAAGAGCAAGAAAGATGGGCAAAGAGAAGAGATAGAAGAGAGCAAAGAAGAGGAGAGAAGAAAAGAGAAAAGATGAGAAAGGAAGATAGGGGAGAGGGTGAAAGAGAGAGGGAGAGAGAGAGAGAAGTGTCAGAGAGCAAAGAGAGGAAAAGTGAAGGGGGGAGAGAGAGAGAGTTTGGTGCAATCCTGCTGCAATCCGATGCTGCGCGGGCCTTTGTTGTTGACATGTTTGGTTGGTATTTTCTGACAGACCGAGAGCGGCTCTGATTCCAGGGTTACTCTGACAACACCAAGGTTTTTCTGATCGACAACGGATCAAAGGGAAACCAAATCCGCACTCAATCATCGTGGCTGTCGCGCCGGAGAGGTTCAGAAGAGTCTCCCGAAAAAAGTGGGACATGGAGCGACCCTCGTGTATGTTGATTTGAGTGGAGCTTAAATTTAGAATCGTTTGATATTTGGTAAGCTGTCAAAAAAGAAAAAAAAGACAGTGTGTACAGTATGTGCAGCCAGTTTCTTTCATTTGTGTTTGTGAGTGTGGAGCTTATCCCAGTGACATTCGGTGTTGGACCTTCAAAAAAGTAATTAGTTAGTAACTGAGCTGGTAACTACTTTACTGAGGGATGAAAGTAACTACTTACCAGACAAAGTAAGTATTAAATTACACACACAAATCTGAAATATCTTAAACAATAGTGATGTGACGTTCCAACACAGTCTCACAAGAAGGCGTACATATAGCATGACACAAAAATAGCGTATTTTTAGCACGATATCAGTCCTGTTTTGCGTACTTATGTTACGCCGTACATATAGCACAATATGAAAAAGTGTAAAAATGCCACGAGATTTCACAGCGTCAAAATAGGGTGAGTTTTGGTTTAAGCCACGAGGAGACGTTTTCTTCAGGTGAAACGGGTAAGTTCAGGCATAAAGTTACTAAAATGGGTAAGATTAGGGTTGGGGCTTGGGGCAGGTTAAGATTAGATGTAGGATTTTGTTAATTTTCATAAATAAGAACACGTCTTAACAACCACCATTGAAATGAATGGGGACTGTGACGTGTACTATAATTACGCAAAATAGCCGTGAACTCGTGCTAATCATACGCAATTTACATGTTGCATTATGTCGTGGTATATGTACGCTTTCTTGTGAGATCGGGCGGGATGTTCACTAACGATTCGATTCTTTTGAAAGACTCCTCACTGTGAACGAGGTGAATGATTCATTTCCTCAACGGGAAGGAAACAACAAATACAGGGACAAAAAGGGAGCTTTTCTCACTGAAATGTGCGAGTACAGAGAACACAGAGGTGTCACTTCAGGTTGTGATGGTGGTGACGATAAATGTCTGATTTTGTTCTCATATTCCCGTGGTAACTTTATTTAGTTTGTGTCCTTATTTGGCTTATTTCTCCTGGGATTTTTTTGTTCATTTTTACAAATCAAGGAACACGTCGCTGCATAAAGGACTCTCAACCCAACACAGTCTCACAAGAAAGCGTACATTTACTATGACAAAAACAGTGTATTATGAGCACGATTTCAGGTCATTTTTGCGTACTTATGTTACGTCGTATATTTAGCACGATATAAAAAAGCATAAAAATGACCAGATTTCACAGCGTAAAAATACACGAGTTTGGGTTGAAGCCACATGGGACATTTTCTTCAGGTTAGGTCTGGGGCTTGGGGCAGGTTAAGATTACAATCACGATTTTGTTAATATTCATAAATAAGAACACGTCATAACAGCCACTCAGCGTCTGTCTTGTCTTCCCCAAAGTCTGCACACACAGGACTGTCCAGACCAAACTCACACAGTGATGACTGTAACCGTCCATTTGTTGGTGCTCATAATCCTGAACTCATATTTCAGGCTGGTGTTAGGTCCAATGTCTGCTGAGTTTGCTCTTGTTACTTTGATCGCTAGATTAATAATTAAACCACATTTTTGCTTAGGTTCACCTTATAGAGAAGTGATTCATTATTCATTTTGTGCAGTTGAATCAGCGGTTTTCTGTTCTGGCATTTGATTTTATCACATTAATTTGAAGAGATGTTTGATATCTTTATATATGACATTTTATATATATGTATATATATATATATATATATATATATATATATATATATATATATATATATATATATATATATATATATATATATATATATATATATCCAAAACATCTGCTCCTTAAAATAGTAAACTTTACTCGACTGTAACATGGCCAGCATTGTGGAAACTTTTTCATTTCACTCCCACAATATGCCAGTGTTACACGTCCTTATTTCATTTTATGAGCTTGGTTTAATCAACTGGTGTTTCACTTTTATATGCGCGGACGTGAAAGAAAACATTAAAGTGCGTATGACTGGTTGGAGTACATTTTTGGTAAAATATAGCAAACATGATTATGATTAAGATTTGACTAAACATTTAGCTTGTTTTTACCCAGTTTGGTTGCTTTTAGGAAGTTTATTCTTGTCTTTTGTCCAGTAAATATGACATAAGTGGAGGGAAATCTACAAATGTTACCTAGCAACCACATTGTAAATCTGAGCCAAAATCAATATAAATAACACAGGAGTGACAACGTGACAAAGTATTATAACTTATTAGACTTTAACTGTGTTAAATTATTGCTTAAACTCCCAGTAAAAAGAGTTAATTGTGTGTATAATGTCTTTTTGACGACATATGTGGAGGAATTCTGTTATAGAACTCAGATTACTTCCTCTAATTTTTTACCTTTAGTTTTTCTTCATAAATTGCAACTTAACTGCTGTAAAACTATGATAAATATTTACCACAAAGACTATCACACCAAACTAAGTCAAAATTAGAAAAATTTGTTAACCTGTCATATGGGCTTTAAGTGACACTCGCACTGTTGTCTGCTCGCTGCTGCGCTACACGAGTCTGTGCCTTCTCTTCCTGACACATGATGTGACTATGAGTCGAATAATCATTGAAAATATCCTTATGTCTATAGCCTGCTCTTTTTTTTGACAAGTCTAAAAATAGTGAAAGATTTTAAACTCCTCTAGTGTGCAGCCAGCAAAACAGTGTCCAAGGCCCATTTGACCTCTGCATTGCAGGTTGGACCTTGTCTTTATTTTTCTAAACACAGTTATTGTATGAGGTTCAATTAAATTAAGTTAAAAAAAAACCCTAATGTTAATTCTTAGACATTTTTGGAAGTAAACATTTTATAATAGAACCTTTAGCTAGCATAGCCATCAATACCATCAATACAATACAAATAGCTAGCATAGCCATCAATACAAAAAACATCAACACTGCGGCATAACTGTTTTGGTGGTGCTTAAAGCTGCTTGCTCATAGTTAAAATCTGAACTATTTCCTCCACTGCAAAAATGTGGAAATAATAAATTATACTTTATACCTTTACTGTAACTTTCTTTGTGTTTTCAAACTTTTTAACAATGCACCCACCCTACATTGTGTGCCACTTTCTGTCCATGCTTCGTCGTCGTTAGCTTACCTTGAGCAGCATTAGCATAAAGGCAACCGCAGTGTCCCTGAAACCAAGTCATTCCAGCATAGTAATAATCCAGACATGATGTTAGCTTAGCGTGTGGTAGAAGTCGTCCCTGGGCGTCCAATTTGACAAGTCCCGAACGGTTCAAGATTAGCTTCAATGACACGCTACGCTCATGTTTTTTTCAACACTGTAAAAAAAAAAAAAACACGTGAGACATGGAGGAAATAATGATTTTTTTCCTCTCCTTCGCACAGAGAGGATTACAAACATGACAGCTTTGAACTCGCAGGATTAGAAAAAAGCAAGGAAATGTACTTAAGATGATGAAATGCAGGTTCTCCAAGATGTACAGGAAATATGATGAATGTTGTAAAGTGAATGTATCCTTAGAGCTGTGCAATTGATCAAATTTGAGTTTTGATTATGATTATTGTTGAAATATAAGTGTGGGGTGCACGGTAGCAGAGTGGTTAGAGCTCTGGCTTCCCAATAAGGAGGTCGTGGGTTCGACTCCCGGGTCGGACCATATCAACATCTCACGATCTCTCTGGGTGGAGTTTGCATGTTCTCCCCGTGTCACCCTTGGGTTTTCTCCGGGTACTCCGGTTTCCTCCATTTTAAAATATAACTTTTCAACATCAAGTCTCTTAAGGAGTCATGATTATTCTGTAAGTGCTTGTTTATTCCACTAGGCTGGAAAAAAGGCAAATTTCTTTATACAGTAATTACAGAATACATTAACATCAGTCTATTTCTGTCTTTCTTTCTAGATTTGTCACCTATTTTATTTTATTTCATATCTCACTGTATTTGCTGCTCTTTGTTCTCTCTTGGCAAATCATTATTTGATTAAGAATGGTTAAAAAACAATAATAAAAACAACAATTAACAATTTTAAATTTTGATCATAATGATTTAGAATTTGTTTTTCATTAACTTAAAATTAATTTCCCCTTAGCACAGATCCCTTGTGTCGCAGAGACCTGTCTACGTCTAATATTGCAACACAGTCTCACAAGAAAGCGTACATTTACCACGACACAAAACCGTACATTTACCAAGTCACAAAACCAGTGTATTATGAGTACGATTTCATGCCTTTTTGGAGTACTTATGTTACGCCGTACATCAGGGCTATTCAACTTTTTTTTCAGAGGGCCGGATTTTATCGAGGACCACGGCTTGTGGGCAGGGCAGTTGCACAAAACATCGCAGTTTTTGACGCAAGATTGTGCCCAAGACCAGAGTTGTTTCTATAGTGATAAAAACTAATGCCGTGTCTGTTTTTATTGCTCTACAGCAGGGCTATTCAATTATATTTTACAGCAGACAGAGGACTATGGTCTGTGGGCCGAATAACAAAACTGCACCAAGAACACATGTTTAGTAAATTGAAAATAAGTCTAAATTGCTCTGTCCTAGAGATAAATGAAAACTAGAACGTGAGCAAACCAGAACAACAGATAAAGGACTAGGTTAAACCTAGAGTTAATCCAACTCTATGTCTCTAGGTCTACATATTTGCTACTTCAGGGTGAACCTCAATTTGGAACAAGACTAGAGAACAATTTGTGAACCAGAACAAAAGTGAACAAAACAAATAGCAGTGGAATTTTAGCTGATGAAGTTGATTTAAAAGTACTGCAGGCTTTAGGTGAAACGGGTAAGTTTAGGCATTTGGTTACTAAACTGGGTAAATTCAGGGCTGAAGCTTGGGGCACTTTAGGATTATATGTTGCTTACAGTCGTCCGAGGGTTTGCTCAGGGGGCTTGCCTGTTTGCTCAGACTCAAGAAAAATGAAAAAATTAGAGGGAACATAACATCAATGCAGTCCAACATGATATATTTCACCTGTCAAGCATCTTTTATAAATATTATTGACTTATGGACAGTTGCAAAGTCACACAGACAGCACCTTTTCAGGAAATCTGCAATGACAAACAAACTTCATTCACAAACAGGTCATCATTGTTTAGCATTCTCAACATTCAAAACGGTTGAAAACGACCAGTGACATCGCCCACAGTCAAGTCCTTCTCTTTGTTTTGATGAAGTTTAGCGCTGACTTTAGCTTGAACTTTTGCAGATAAAAAAAAGAATAGTTGCTTGAGGAGGTTTCTGTGCGTCTGGGCTTTCCACCTCCGGAGCTGAACAACTGTGGAGCTGCAGCTGGCTGACCTTGATAGGAAGCACGCAGTTTCCCAAATAAATATTCAGAGACAGAGAGACGATGGAGCGAGGCTTTCTTCTGCAGATAACGCTTAATGCATGAGGCCCACAAGCAACTTCACAAACTCCATGGGTCCAAAGCGGAAGTTCAGCAAACACTTTCAACTCTGTTTAAGATCATTTAGGTTTAGTTTTATCCTTGGCTTTTTGTAGATTTCATAGATTTCTATCGAGGGAAGAGCTGTTTTATCTCTTAATCTAAATAATTGTGTCAGTCTTTTTTAAGGCAAAAACACTCAGAGATGTCAAAAGTACAGAAGGTTATTAGTAAAAGTACAGATACTTGTCTAAAAAATACTCTAGTAAAAATAAAAGTACAGCTGACAATTTTATACTTGTGTAAAAGTACAAAAGTAAATCACTGTACATGTACTTAATCAAAAAGTATGAATATAAATAAAAAAAGGAATACCGGTGTGTAGAGTAATGTATTGAGTGTAGAGTATGATTAATATGAATTTAAGCTGTTGCAAATACATAGTGGTAGAAGTATTAAAGTTTAGGCAGTTTTGTCTCCCAGATTATTATTTTTTTTTTACCAAGAATGAAATATTTATTTATATTTATGTCATGCCCAGTTACAGGTGAGAGCTGCGGTTTAGCGAGTAGGATTGCAGATTTGCAGTGCAATTACAAACAATTGCACCTAAATACAAACACAACTACACTATGGGGGTATTCCATGAAGCGAGCTAAAGTCAAAGCCTGGCTTATTTGGCCAATCTAGGCTTATGAAATCTCCATTTCCGTTCCATTAACGCGGCTAACCAGAGGTGACGCTGAGTTGCCGCAGTAACAAGTGCACAGACATAAACCTGGTCGGGACCAGGCTAACAGTCAAGATTATTTTAGCTTTGTCTCAAAAAACGTTTAAAAAACACTTAAATCACATGTTTATCCTCACACACTTAAATCTCTCTGTCTGTCCCAACACAACTCATAAAGTCACTTTGATTTACTTTTATTTACTTGGCATTGGCACCAGAGAACCGCTCTGACCGTTTCTTTTCATCCTTTTTTGAGCCGCTTTCGCTGTGGAGAGACGTGTTTGTAAGAGCAAACGTCACATTGGCCACATATTTAACTGGAAAATTAACTTGTAGGTTACTCCTACGTGCATCTAACCTACGTAAGATCTCCCACAGACATGCAGATATTTCTCTAAAGGATGAAGCAATGAAAGCATGACTAAAGTATGAGAACAAGCCGTGGAGTCGTGCTGCTGCTTTTGCGCTCAAAAGCGCTTCATCGCATCTCCTTTCCTCGTCTCTCCTCACACCACGGACTCACATCCTCTGCTCTGATTGGTCAGTTCTGGTTGTGAAGACTTACGCTCAGGTTACGCTACAACTTTGTGACAACTTTACGCACCGGGACTAGTTCCACATGCGGAGTGGAAAACTGTGCATTGCATTAAAAAACGATGAGCCTACTAGTCACAAATACGATGATAAATCCTCTGGATCTCCGCCTCGTCTTTCTCCAGCAGTGTACAGGAGGGGAGGGGCTGCCTCTCGCTCCCCGCATCAGAATAAACCACTATAAACTGAAAACTTTTGCGATGCAAATCAAACTATAGTCCGTGTGCACTTTGGCTCCTCTCGTGTTTCAGTCAGATCATGTAAAATAAGTGTTTTTCTCTCTCATTCTCAGTGATGTCTTCGCTCCATTGATCTGGCCTCGTCACATTCAGCGGGAGCGCGCTCACAGCCCAGATTAATCTTCAAGCTTGAATTAGCGTTGTTCAGACCCAGGTTTATTTCTTTCATGGAACCACTTGAGGCTTAAGTTGGAGATGAAGCTAGTTTCAGCTCAGGATTTTAGGATAAGCCTAGACTTGTTAAGCCACTTTCATAGAATACCCCCTAGGTCTGTCAGAGAAATAACTTTTCTATAGATGAGTATACTGTATATGCCGCTTTAGAAGGGGAAAAAAATGTGTTTGTGGATTAAAAAAGTAACAAGCTTGATTTAAAAATGTAGGGAATAAAAAGTACATTTTCTTTCTTAAAAATGTAAGAAGTAAGAAAAAAAAAATCACCAGAGCTTGTAATACTCAAGCAAAGAACAGATACTCAAAAAAGCAACTTAAGTACAATACTCTAGTAAAAATACTGAAAACATTGGACATAGTTTTGTGTGACATAGTACAAAAAGTCCTTCAAAGTTGTCATTTGAACAAAGAAAAAAATTCTGATAGAAGTGACCTGAGAAACTGTCTGTATATACTGATCTGAGTTTTGTTCTGCCTTTACATAGACCAGTTCATAAACTATTGTTGTAACTGATACCTCCCCTACTTTGTCTTAGACCTCATTGTTCTGACCGAAACTGTCAGACCTCTACAAATTGACTTGGTACCTGGAAGCTATCTGGGAATCTTGTCGATTTTGATTATTGGCGAAAAGACATTTTCTTTAGGTTTAACAAGTAAGTTTAGGCATCAAGTTACTAAAATGGGTAAGTTTAGGTCTGGGGCTTGGGGAAGATTTAGATCAGGATCAAGATTTTGTTAATTTTTCATAAATAAGAACACATCTTAACAACCACAATAGAAATAAATTACGCAAAACAAACTTGTGCTAGTCATACGTAATTTACATGTCGCGTAATGTTGTGGTAAATGTAAGCTCCGGCCTTCCTTCACTGTGAACAAGACCCTTAGATACTTGAACTCTTCCACTTCAGGCAAAGAATTAGCCCTTTAGGCACCAGGGTTTTAAATCTGTAATCTAGCCCAGTAAATATAGTGACTATAAACTTGATCTTAAATAATCCAAACTGATATCTCTCTGTGTTATTATATATAACCAACACTGTCTCACTAGAAAGCGTACTTTTACCACGACACAAAAACAGCGTATTCTGACCACGACTTGACAGCTATTTTTATTACCTATGTTACGCCGTGCATTTAGCACAATATGAAAAAGTGTAATAATTACACGAGATTTCACAGCGTCAAAATAGGACGAGTTTTGGTTGCAGCCACGTGGGGACGTTTTCTTCAAGTGAAACGGGTTAGTTCAGGCATAAAGTTACTAAAATTGGTAAGATTAGGTCTGGGGCTTGGGGCAGGTTAAGATTAGAATCAGGATTTCATGAATATTCATAAATAAAAACTCGTCTTAACAACCACCATTGAAATGAATGGGGACTGTGACGCGTACTATAATTACACAAAACAGCTGTGAACTCATGCTAATCATACCTAATTTACATATTGTGTAATGTCGTGGTAAATGTACGCTTTCTTGTGAGATCGGGCTCATATAACAGTTGAATCATACATTTTCCAAGCTACTGAAATTAGAGAAGCAAAGCCTGGAATGACTTAGTGCCTAAAGGCTTACATTATTAAATGTACTGTTGACAGTGGTAAATTTAGTCTTTATTAAACTGATTAAACCTTTTTTCATTGTTGGGGTCTAAAAGAAAAATAAGTCTCAAGTCAGTCTGCTTTTTTGTTCATGTGATATCGACTTCTTAACGTGCAGTGTCTCTTTAACTGGAAAACCTCCAATTTATTACAGCAGTGTGAATATTTTTTTTAGACTCACAATCTCATCTTGTTATGCTTTTGTTCCTAATTGCAAAGGTAATTCTAATTGAGCAGCGGTTTATTTGTCCGGCTGCTGTTTTTTTGACAGGTTGAAAAAGAAATGTCTTTGCCCAAATCCAAACGCGACACTAGTTAATTAGGAGGCTCATTAGCAGAGCCTCCATAGCTAACCGGTAAATAATTAGCACCAGATATTTGCTTTATGTCTCGGCTCGAGTGGCTCTGAGCACAAAAGCCAAACTTCGCTTTCAAATGGAGAAAGCCCAGCACGGACAAAGAGTACAAGCTTTGAAAATGCAGGCACAGATGTAACAATAATTGAGCAGGTGGGCTGTATTTATATACAGTATATTTAGTTTTTTCAGGCAAATGTATTGACTGCTGGACTCTTTGTCAAGTTGTTTACAAAAGACAGGACACAATGTGGAGCTGATCAACTTTAGTCCAGTAGCAGACATAGAAAAGCAAAATGAAGCTTCTCTGCATTAAGAGAGAAGGAGGGAAAAAGATAGAGGCTTGCTACATTTATAAAAAGGAGCAATAGCTATGGCCACAATGACCCACACGAAAAAATTATTCGTACGAATCTCACAGGTCGTACCAAATCTGGAGCTCGTATGACAATCATGGAGGAGAGACTGTTTTCCTACAGTCTTCTTACGGCAGACTTTCAGCTCTCAGCAGCAACTTACGGCATTCTTGGGGAAATGAACCTTAAAGTTTCCTCGATGCCTCTTCCTCGTAATCCTACATCTATGTTCTACCGCCATCTCCCTACGTTCGACTCAATGCTTTATCAAGTTGTTAGTAGCTAATAAACCTTTCATAAAGCATTTATAAACGGAATTTTAATAAACCGATTGTGCACGCCCTTGTAAACACCAGCAAAACCTGAATATGTTCATATCGTCTAAAAATGTGTTAATCTGTTCTGCGTTTGTTACTTTCAGTCAAAACACCTTTCATTCTCATAAAGTTAAGTCTGCGTAAAACAGCAAAACAGTGTCCGGTGTTTCTTACCTGCATACTGCGAGAAGGAGACACCAAAAGCATAACGGGTGATAAAGATGAATAGTTCTTTGACATTCATGTGTTCAAAAAAAGAACGTTTTAATTACTCCACAACAAATATTATTCTATCACCAGCAAGACATTTTGCTGTCCAAATGTCTGCGCCTGTTATAACAAGCTGTCCTCCCCGTGTTTGTGTCTAACTCCACGTGATTTGTGTTTTCCCCGCGTGCTCCAGCTCTACGGTCCTCCCCGTGTTTCAAGCATAGTTTGATTATACATTCTACATTTTCCCTGCGCGTTCCAGGTCTATGGTCTTCCTCACAGATCCTTCGCACGAGTTGAATACTGGATGGTAGAGCTTCGTGTCTGTTCCACTTTCACTTTCCCACACAGACAAACTGCATAATCATAAGCTGTGTTTTACAGTCTAGTTTCTGCATTCATAGACTTGTTGTAGAAATTTTTTTTTTTTCGTAACCACGCCTCAACAATGATGTGGGAAATGAGCAAAAAGTAGTTCGCAGAGAAGTCGTAGCAGGTCGTACGAGTTATTGTGACACAGCCTGTCTCCTCCATTGTCATGTTGCACAAGAAACACATTGGATGCTTACCTCTTCTGTAAGGAATGAGCAAGAGGCGGAGATAACGATATTTTCTCAGGCACCTGAAGGACTCCAAGGGCGAATGACCCAATGTCAGGTATGAATAAAAAAAAAGATAAATTTTTTGTACAGTAGAAGTCTTGAAAGTAGTCATCTGGACAGTGTGTCTGAAGAACAAGACGTTTCAACTCTCATCCGAAAGTCATTTTAAATTTACTGTCACTGTGAGCCTGTTGCATTTACATATTTGGACTTTTTTCATCTCCTTGTCTTCATATCTATATCTGACACAATATATTTCCTTAAGTCTGCATTTGCTGTTGAAGTTGTCGAGCAGTGAGTGATAAAGCTGTTGTTCTGATGCACTTTCCTCATATATTTCTCACACTGAGGTATGTTAGTGGGCGTTCCCTCTGATGCTGACTGTACTAATGCCTATTTTTTATTCATCTTACTGAAATTAGCATTCAGTATTTTCTTGGATATCATATATTTGAAATTGTAGAATACATTTTAATAGTGACAACACTAGTTAAATGTAACAGAATGCATTTGATTCCTTTTCCCTTTCGCCTTCTCAAACAGGCCTCATTCAAACCCCAGAGCAGATAATGGTATATTTAATCTGATGGTTGTGTGCTCGGAGCAGAACGAACGCGTGATAAAACATGTGCGTCTGAGCTCCCACACCTGTAACACAAGCCTGACTCTGCTTTTCAATAAGACTCGGCTCCCACGGAAAAAAAATAATAAATCAGACTGTGGATTCATCTGGAAACGCACAACATGAGGGTTATTGCTTGGATTCAAAGAGGAGATATGTAAAACAATGATTACAATCAGGGTGGACAAAATAACCCACAACAAGGCCCTGAACCAGAAGTAAACATGTTCCCAAAATGTATTGAGGATGAGGGTGACGAAACTAAACTAAAAGAATCATGGGCCTGGAGTTTGTGAAATTTGCATGTTCTCTCTGTGTCGGCGTAGGTTTCCTCCAGATCCTCCTGTTTCCCAGACGACTGAAAAAAACAAACAAAAAACATGCCGAGTAGTGCATCCCTTCCTTCAGGACTATCCATGGAAATGACTTGTAAAGCTAGACTCTGGTAGCCTGATGCATCAGTCAGTTTCATTTCACTTGGTGTAAACTGTCTGACATTGCATCATCAGACTGCATTCGCTTCATGGTAGGCAGAGACTTTTAATTTAACCAGTTGCTCCTCTTTGGTCGTTTTGACGCACAGGAAGTACAGCACAAACATGTGTGTCAGTGCTTTTGACGTTTCTGTAAGATGAACTTTACAAAGTATATATTATCATAAGTTAACATTTGACACAAGGTGGAGAATGTATAGTTTACTATCACAACTTGGATTCTGCATAGACGCAGATTTATTTTTTTGAGGGCTCAAAACCACATTTTTGCTCTTGCAGTTTGTTGCTTTATGCGTCTCTTGTCCTATTCTAAATCGTATTGCACCTCAACATTCTTGCCTCTCTCACTATAATTTCCTGCTCTGCTTTGAGAATAGTCATGGATTAAACCATCTCACAGAGGACAGAGCAGTGTCTCAAACCATAATCCGGAGTCACCAGACCAAAGTCTTAATGACAGCGCTAAGAGAAATGAGAGAGAAATGCTGTATAACCACTTGTATGCACGCATACGATGCAAAGAAAGCGAGAGGAGAGCCTGCGGCGCCT
This sequence comes from Mugilogobius chulae, assembly GCA_038363315.1. NCBI lineage: Eukaryota > Metazoa > Chordata > Actinopteri > Gobiiformes > Gobiidae > Mugilogobius > Mugilogobius chulae. The sequence continues at coordinate 37,305,302 of CM076399.1, read as the reverse complement.
GTGATTCTGGTTAACACAATGTTTTGCTCCTGTTTGTTGATTAGGAGACAGTACTTCCTGTGATTTGGAAACCATCTGCAGTCCTGCAATAACTGACTAGAAGCTGGAGTGAAATGAAATTAAGTTGACGCACTAGGTGGCACCGCCTGGCTAGGAATTTAGTACAAGCATCTCTGCCGCTGTGCTTAATGCTGTTGTGCATTGTCCTAAAAAAAAAAAAAAGTTAGCAAGCAAGTCCCAAACCAAGTCTTGAGACACTGACATACGTTCACGTCTTTTGTAGTCTGTTTCATCAAGTCAAGTCTTAAAGCCATTAAAATAGTGACTCAAGTCAAAGTCATGACTTGCAAGTCCACACCTCTATTCACCAGGAGCTAAAGACAGGTACTGCATGGTTGTTAAAAGGTTTCTTGCACAACATGTTGAAAACTTAAATCGATACAATCTGACAAAAGCACCACAACATATGAGAGTCAAATTTGGCTTAAAATCTACCCAAAAGTCCTCTAGTGTGCAGAAGGCTTGAGACACTACCTAGGATGATCAGACGTCCGGAATCTTGACATGTGTCCCAATTGTCCCAAAATTTGTTTTAATGCTGTGTAACAACAACTTAGGACTACAAAATCTAGGCAAAGCAATGCCACCTCTCTTGAAATGAGCATCCAAAAGTTTCATAGCTCATCTTTAATGTGCTCCAGACAGGTTGGAAATTCAAAATTCAGCTCAGTTTAGACTTTAAAAAATAAAATAATGTCCTGATTGAAAATGACATTACAGTAGCAACGTTTTGCACAAGGTCAAAAATTTTTTACAAAATATATTTGTAAAATTTTGTAAAATACCTAACTTTTGGATAAATAGTGGGCTGTCATCAGTGTCAACGTAGATTTATACTAATGAAAAGTTTGGGAACAAAGACTGAAATATGACTTATCTTTTCCATAAAATTTTAAAGTTGAATTTCTTGAACAATTCTCCACATTGCTGTTTTAGTTTTGACTTCACTTTGTCATTATCCAAATTTCAACACGACAGGACTTTGGTTCTTGCCGAAAACAAAAAAATCTATTAACTCCCACAGCGCCGTCTCACAAATTTAAAAACCAAAACAGGTGTGATGTTTGTTTGTGAGCGATCTGAACCCACGTTTGGCTCCATGACGGCTCATATTTGCGAACTTCCTGCGGTTCGGAGGCACACTTCACGTCGTGTACAGTAAACAGCCGTCCCACTGTGAAAATGACTCCCCCAAAAACAAAACGGAGGGAACGCGAGGGAGCCAAAACGGAGATGATTACAACAATTAGGCGACGAGTGGGGGGGTTTGAAAATATTTGCTACACAGCGACAGAGTTTTCAGTCAAATACAGGATTTGTATTGAGTTTGAAAAAATAGTTTTGAGAAGAATAAAATGCTACTTTTCAAAAATATTACAGCCATCATGAGGAATTGTGGAATTGCAGGTGGTGACTTGAACTTGACTCACTATTTTAATGACTTGAGACTGGACTTAATAAACAAGACTCAACTATGCGACTAATTGCATATTACACATTAAGCATAGCTATTTTAACCTTTTCTTTCCAAACCAAATGACCAAATTATACGTTCACAAATGTCAGCTTTAAAATTTTTTGGATCAGAATATTATTTCATTTACACTGAACAGATATTTATACAACCAAGCTGTTTTGTGTTTTTTTCTCACTGATGAAAGAATCTTGTTCAGTACTGGGTTTAATTTAATTAATTTAATTTATTTAATTTAATTGACCTTTATTTAACCAGGGAAGTCCCACTGAGATTCAGAATCTCTTTTGCAGGGGAGCCCAGGGGGAAGGGTCAGGGGAGGCATTAATGGACATGTTTTTAGTTGTAGGAGGAAACCGGAGTACCCGGAGGAAACCTACGCAGACACGGGGAGAACATGCAACTCCACATAGAAAGGCCCCGGTCGACTGGGAATCGAACCCAGAACCTCTTGCTATGAGGCCAGAGCGCTAACCGCTGCGCCACCGTGTCGCCCGGGTTAGTCCAGTTTCAGTCCTTTGAAAACTTGGTCCAGTTTTTGGTCAGTCCTGGTTAAGACTAGTTGACTTCACTCACTGTAGGAAGTAAAACAATCTCGTTTTTCAAATCAAACATCACAGACACATGAATATAAGTTCGGGCATCGTCGCTGATGGAGCACAAATTCTCTGCGCGCATATTTAATTAATGAGGTATTTTTTGTCACTCTTAGTTTGAAGTCTTTTACAAGCTGTAACTCCATGATTTCTGGGTCTTTTTCTATAATTTGAAAACTCAGACGGAGCTCAAACACACTTCTGTCTCGTTGTCTGTACAGCAAGACTCTTTCCTAGTGTCCAGTGCGCTAAGGAAAGAAGGAAGAAGGAGAAAAAAGGTTTATTGCAGTGCAAGGTGCAATCATTCATGTTTTTTGAGCTGAATCACGTGACCTGCGTTAACGCCGACAAAATAATTCATCGTGATTAAGCCTGTGGTGCGTTAAGTCCCAAGAGGTAATCATTGACCACATTTACATGATTTTACACATTTATGCCTGTCACATGCAAACGTTTTTGAATGGCCTTCATCAGGAGGTGGAGTTTAGGCAGCAGGTGCAGGATTTTGTCGGCTGGTCCAAGCAAAACCAGCAACAACTAAATGTGTATAAAACCAAGGAATAATCCTGGACTTTAGAACTAGGTGGAGGAAGTCACATCCTATTAATACCTGGAAGTTGTACTGGATAATAAACTGGACTGGAACGAAAACACCACCTCGTTCCACAAAAAGTGTCAGACCAGGATATTATGGAAGTTTTTCTGGTGCCAATATTCAAAATGAGAATTCAATGTGCAGTTTAGAATTGCAATTTTTAAAATGAGAATTCCTTTGGCAATAACTGTGTGTAATCTTCATTTCTAATGTGCTTGTTAAAATTGCAATTGGCAAATTGTATTTTAAATAACAAATTGACAATCCATTTTGTGAATTAAATTCTCACTTTGACAGTTGAATTGCCACTTTTCAACTTACGTTTCAAATTAAACCACATTCGATTGCATTGCACATTTATATGGTGTTTAAGAGACAATATTCAATTTGAAATGTCAATGTTCAATTTAGATTTGCAATTTAAAAATGACTATGTATTTGCAATGTTAATATTTATTTTTAAAAAAAGCATTTGGCAATTATTACTTTAATTTAAAATTTGACAATCCATTTTGCAAATTGAAATTGCAATTTGACAAATGAATTCTCACTTTGACAATAGAAATTGCCACTTTTCAACTTACGTTTTAAATTAAACAACATTATATTGCATTGCACATTTATATGGTGTTTTAGAGACAATATTTAATTTGAAATGTCAATATTCAATTTAGATTTGCATTTTTAAAATGACTATGTAATTTGCAATTTTAATATGTATTTTTAAAAAAGCATTTGGCAATTATAACTTTAATTTAAAATTTGACAATCCATTTTGCAAATTGACATTTCACTTTGCCATCTGACTTTGACAAGTGGTTTTGTCAGTTTGCAAGACGAGTTTGTATTGCATTGCATGTTGTGAAACAGCACCACCTGTGGATGCAATTGCATAACAACGTGCTTTGTCAGTGCCAATATTCAAAGTGGATATGCAAACTGTCAGCTGCCCATCAAGGCGGGACACAGACGTCCCTCGGCCAATCAGGAAGCTCCAACACAACAGACACACAGGCTCAAGGCTGTGCTTCCTACTTTAGCAAAGTTTTCTTGTGGGAGTCGGACCATCTCAAAATGAACAGTGGATAGTTACACCTTCTGTTTTGGTAAGTGTATACTCGTCTTTCTGCAGTGTGTAACAATTACATACACAACATTAAGCCTTAGCAGTAGCAGAGCAAAGTTGGTGCTAGCTAGCGAGGCTAACGTTGTTAGCATAGACTCCAGTAGTACAGAAAGGATGGCACAACACATACTGAAAGTATTTTATCTGTTCACAGGTTAAGTATTAAAGTAAACACAATTTAGAGTAATGTGTGAATGCTAGTGAGACAGCTAAGGCTGTTTTTATTCACTACATTGTTATTTCTGGTTGTCAGTGTATTTGGAGACTTGTTGCAAAGCTAATTGTTTTTAGCTAGCAGAGGCAGGTTTACCAGCAGGGAGTACTATTGCTAACTCTAAATATGTCAATATATTACAAAATACAGATTTCTGACACTATGTTTATGTATATAGTATTTTATATTGCACTTTTGTTGACTTTAGTGAGTCACACTGGTCTCTCAGATGCAACAGTTCTACAGGAGTTCACATTATTTCACAATAAATTCAGCTTTCACAAACAATAAATCACATAACTGCCACATTATGTATGAAAACACTTCTAAATGTCGTCATAGTTGTAGACATGGGTCCAGTCTGCTGTAATGTTTCTCATGTTATAATTCTGTTCTTTCTCAGAGGAAAAACTGCTGAATGTACACATTTTTTTCCAGGTTCTTGAAATACGCACACCAGTGAAAAGTTTCATCATTTGTGTGAGTATACACTTTACACACACAAGAATCATGCACATCAGGATTATACTGTTTGGAGCTCTTTCTTGGACCAATGCAAGCTATAAGTTAAACTGTCCTGCAGTTCTCTGGTGCCACCATTGAGTTCTGGCCGTGATTCTGTCACCTTGTTATTTCTACATACATGTTTGTTGTCTCCATCAGGTTGCACCATGCACATGCAGATCATGTGTTCTCTATTTGATTCATATGTGCTCATTGCTATTCGCAGATTTCATCAGAAGTGGATTGGACTCAAAATGGTGTATGACAACTGTTGTAAATATGCAGGTTCAACGTGCCGGCCAGCCAATTGTACCTGTAGAGGCTAAACAGGTTTTTGTAACTGAACTATTCAGGTATTCAACAACAAACAACCAATATGTATAATAGTAATGCAAGATGCACAGGTTATCACAATAAAACATTTATTTACATCACAAAACACAATCACAAACAATGTAATACACTGCACCATGTATATAATACATGTCATTAAGTCATTTAATCTTATTATTTACCATTTATTCTGACGATTGTTTTGTAAACATGACGTCTCTACAATCTAGACCAATCCAAAGTGCTCCTCACTCACCTGGGCCTCACTAACTTGCTCCTGTCTGCCCTGTTCTGGACTTAACAGTATGTACCTCCAGTTCGTTTGTTCATTAAGTCTGTGTAGACAGTATGTGATGACTCTGGTTCCTTTTTCCTTTTAACAGATGAACATGCTAAAAATCTGGCTAAAGATTAATATGGTCACAAGTCAGATCAAATAATGCAGCTGCAACAGTAAGAAAACACCAGTCATTAAACGAATAAATGCTGAAGAAATGAGGAGACATGTTCACAGACTGCTCTTGATTCTTTTCTTCTCCTCCTGACAGCAGATTCATCGGGAGATGTCCTGGTCCAAAGAACCTGAAGACCTTTGAGGAGAAAAGGAGCAAAAGTAAGGATTGAGCTGTGTTACAGTGTGTTACTTTCCTCTAGCGTAAGCCCTGGTCTACACCTGTGGACATGGAGCACACACCCTGAATAGCTCAACTAACGACTCTTGTGCCCTAAGCAGGAGGTGGTGACTGATTGGACAACTAAGGCCTATGAAATCAGCAGAATAGACAGATGACCTCTCTCTTACTGCAGACACCAGGCCTTCAGATATCTGCTCACGCCAACCATGCAACCCATCAGCATCTTGTTTAACTACCACAACATCCTCCTAACACCTGCACCTCAGCACACAGATAACAGAAACATACACTGTTTTAAAATAAAATTAAGAAGCTCCACTGTGGGCTTAAATGGTCTCTGTTGTGTCCTGTCCATTTTTTGTTGCAGCTCACAGAATCAGGGTTGTAATACTGTGTTACTATGAAAAGTAATCCATAAATATATAACACAGATAATGTTATGTCAGTCTGCCTAACTTGATGTTAGAGATGCATGACATGGATTTTTTTTTTAATAGTAGGCAAGATCTAAGAGCATCTGTAGAGAGAAGACTGTAGGTCAGGAGATAAGTTAAAGATCACCTGTTCAGAGAACATTGTACTTTTTTACACAAGCTTTGTCTCCTTCCTAATCCTTACTTACAGCAAAGATACAATGAGGAGCATACGCCACACAGATAGTAGTGGTACAACTGAACATGATACTGGTTGAGTTGATCTGTGCTGCTGTGCTATCGGTGCAATGACACTGTACATCTGTCAGACCTATAAAAGAAAGAACACAAACAAAAGTCAATGTATAAATGTATGTAAAGGAGGAAGCAACAAAATCTTGTTTGTCTTGTTCTTGCTGAGATGACAGCTCTTTTGATTTACATAAAGACAGATTTGAAAAGTTGTTGCATACAAATGTTAACAGACATGATTATACAGTAATGCACAATCTGTACTTTGTACTTTGCTCTCCATAATTAGGCTTGGTAATGTGACATCATACAGCATCAGAATGTTCAGTTGGTCCCATGTTAAACCAATGGAGATTTTAAATTGTTAAATACCAAAAATAGCTTTAATTAAATCATATTCTGACACTACAGAGTGATACATAAATTTACCAGTACTGACTCAGCAGTTTATTGGGCTGTTCCATGGCTGTTTAGTTTACTTTTTTAATCGTTTTGTCTAATGTATTCCTATGGAATTGCCATTATTTCCATGGTAACCACAGATTCTTCCCGAGCCCGATATGATTATCTGCCTCTGTGATGCTACATAGAGTTTATGTTGCAGATACAGTAGTTTTATCATTTATTTATCCATCTGTTGCACACTTAAATGATGAGTCAAGTGTGGCTTTAGTTGGTTTTATTTCAGTGGACACACAAAATACTTTCAGTGTGCTTGTGCCATTTTTTCTGTACTAATGATTGAACAGAACTGTTATTTCCCTATAAAAATGTGCGCAAATAATAAAATATAATAAAATACTATATACATAAACATAAAGTGTCAGAGATCTGTATTTTAATAATATATTGACATATTTAGAGTTAGCAATAGTACTCCCTGCTGGTAAACCTGCCTCTGCTAGCTAAAAACAATTAGCTTTGCAACAAGTCTCCAAATACACTGACAACCAGAAATAACAATGTAGTGAATAAAAACAGCCTTAGCTGTCTCACTAGCATTCACACATTACTCTAAATTGTGTTTACTTTAATACTTAACCTGTGAACAGATAAAATACTTTCAGTATGTGTATGTGTCATGCTTTCTGTACTACTGGAGTCTATGCTAACAACGTTAGCCTCGCTAGCTAGCACCAACTTTGCTCTGCTACTGCTAAGGCTTAATGTTGTGTATGTAATTGTTACACACTGCAGAAAGACGAGTATACACTTACCAAAACAGAAGGTGTAACTATCCACTGTTCATTTTGAGATGGTCCGACTCCCACAAGAAAACTTTGCTAAAGTAGGAAGCACAGCCTTGAGCCTGTGTGTCTGTTGTGTTGGAGCTTCCTGATTGGCCGAGGGACGTCTGTGTCCCGCCTTGATGGGCAGCTGACAGTTTGCATATCCACTTTGAATATTGGCACTGACAAAGCACGTTGTTATGCAATTGCAATCCACAGGTGGTGCTGTTTCACAACATGCAATGCAATACAAACTCGTCTTGCAAACTGACAAAACCACTTGTCAAAGTCAGATGGCAAAGTGAAATGTCAATTTGCAAAATGGATTGTCAAATTTTAAATTAAAGTTATAATTGCCAAATGCTTTTTTTAAAAATACATATTAAAATTGCAAATTACATAGTCATTTTAAAAATGCAAATCTAAATTGAATATTGACATTTCAAATTAAATATTGTCCTAAAACACCATATAAATGTGCAATGCAATCTAATGTTGTTTAATTTAAAACGTAAGTTGAAAAGTGGCAATTTCTATTGTCAAAGTGAGAATTCATTTGTCAAATTGCAATTTCAATTTGCAAAATGGATTGTCAAATTTTAAATTAAAGTAATAATTGCCAAATGCTTTTTTTAAAAATAAATATTAACATTGCAAATACATAGTCATTTTTAAATTGCAAATCTAAATTGAACATTGACATTTCAAATTGAATATTGTCTCTAAACACCATATAAATGTGCAATGCAATCGAATGTGGTTTAATTTGAAACGTAAGTTGAAAAGTGGCAATTGCAACTGTCAAAGTGAGAATTTAATTCACAAAATGGATTGTCAATTTGTTATTTAAAATACAATTTGCCAATTGCAATTTTAACAAGCACATTAGAAATGAAGATTGCACACAGTTATTGCCAAAGGAATTCTCATTTTAAAAATTGCAATTCTAAACTGTACATTGAATTCTCATTTTGAATATTGGCACCAGAAAACTTCCATAGGATATACTACCTATGAAGGTTGACACCTTTTAATATTTGCACAAAGCTGCTTGACTCTTTCCCTGCCAATGACGAAAATATCTGTCATTGTGCGACCAACCGCAGCCTGCCAATGACGTCTCTCCGTCATAGTCTTTTATTGTATGAGGCAAAAGGGGGCTCTCTGATGCACATGCTGACTTCGTCTACAGTCAAAAAACATGATGCAGTTTCACATATTCACCATTAGAGGGGGGTGTAGTGTGAGTACAAAGACACAGAGGAAGTCACATGACTGAGAAATACATTTTCTTTTTTTGACAGTAGGCAGTGCAGTCGGCTGTGTTTAAACGAATTACAGGCAAAACATGTTGGACTAAAAACATTGTTGAGTACGTTTAGAGCAGATATTTGATCTGAAGTAAAGATGATTCTACTGGACTAGTACTCTGAGGAGACAACTTTCTCTTCAGTGAGCAATCCAAAAGTGGTCAGAGTAAGTAAAAATACTGTATTTCTTCACGTTTGGAGGGTTAAATACAGTATAATATGCTCCATGAAAGAGACTGAATCTATAGAATCTGCATGTGCTGCCTTCTCGATATTTAAAGATGAAAAAGACACGCCCTCATTGTTTAATCATGTAAATCTGATAGTTTGATTTAGAAAATGAATGTTATCTCAAAAGTTTTTCGTCAAACTATGAAATCTAATGAAAACAAGGAATTTCAAATGCCTATAAAAAGTGAACGAATTAATGTAGAATAACAATTCTTTTTGTAATTAAAAGTGCAAGTCTCATTGTTGTACAACATGTGATGATTCCGGTTGCACAAAGTTTTTTTGTGGAGCTGTGAATATTGTTTAAAATTAGCAAAAAGGCCTGGCAGGAAGGGAGTGTTAAAGTAAAGACAGGACTGGCAGTAAACGAGTTAATCTGGTGTACAAGTAAAAAAAAAAAAATGAAACCGTCTGAATAAGATCATTAACAAGTCTGGCTCTGTAGATAGGCGATCTTAAATACCTACATCCACATTTATTTATCATTTATTCATCACTTTATACAGTTTGTTGCACAGTTGCATGAACGACTTTGACTGTTCAACCTTGAATAAAAGCTCAAACTAACATTTATATAGTCACGTCCTTGAGCGTTCTGACGAAAAAACATATGGTGCGTGAGTAAACAGCCTATAGGCGACATATTTACAACGAGAACTACTCTTATTAGGGCAATTAACGCCTTACACCGAAACCGCACGCTTGGATACATCTCGAGAGCGGAGTGATTATATTGTGTTGATGAGGCAGATGCTACACAAGGCGATAAACCTGTTTGCTAAATGCGCGCGCAGCTAACATGACAGAAAATCGTTAGCATAAGCTCATTAATTCAATGCAAATATGTGGAGGCTGGATTCTATTACGGTAAGGGACTCTGAGGTTCACTGCGGCGGGGAAGTGGATATCAAATTTAATCTGGGGCTTATTGTTCGTAATCAGTCACACTTGAACATGTATTGTCGTGTGGAGTGAAAGGAGGCAGTGTTTTGTCTTGGTGAGGAAGTGCAGGAAGCTTATGTCCTGATGGATATTAATGGAGAGTCCGGATTAATGGATTGGTTTAAGCAGTGGATCTATAGGTCATTTCAAAGACTTTGTAAAGAGCAATCCTAATACTCGAAGGATAAAGCAGACAGTTATGGTCAAAAGTCAATAACTTATGTTCTATTCATGTGCCATAATATTTACCTCGAAATGTCATGTAAATTGTAATAATTACAGATGTTTCTAGTCATGTGCGAACAATGCATGTCTGTAAATATGTCTGTAAAGTTTCTCAGAATTTTACTCCTGTAATTCATCAAACTCAGATGTCCTCATGTAATTATAGTCCTGTGCAACTGTGTATGTCTATGTTTTCAATCTGTAAATTACATAAACTAATAATTTTGACTCTGCTGCCTTTTTTTATCTTCTGTTTTTAACTAAATTTAAATTACTATTCATCACAAATCATTTTCCAAACAAAATGTCTTTGAAGACAAGGAGCCACATTTACACTGTCACAGTTCAGGTCATTTATGATAAAACAAACCCAAAACAAAAGAAATGCTCAAGTCAGGAATGAAGCAAAAGGTTGTTGTCATAAATCAAAGAGTATCTGACGCCATTTAAGTAATAAAGTCTGCAAAAACAAGCAAATTACAGGCCTTGATTATCCCCATGAGAATGTCTACATAAAAAAAAAAAAAAGAAAATCAGACGTCGTGGTTTAATTTAATGTTTACAGACATTCCAGGGTAAATATTAGCCCGAGAGAATAGGACATTAGAAGACTTTGCACCACTTTTAAAAATTTAAATAACTTGAGGCAAGACATTGCAAGTGCATATAGGGTAAAAAAAAAGCTACTGTATATATAGTTTCAAGCGATGAATTAATTTTCTTGTCTCAGTAACATTTTCAAACGTGGGAATATGTAAATCGTATTTAGTTTATGAGTAAAATTTATTTGACGGAAAGATTTTAAGATTTAAAATTGTGATGAGTCATACTTATAAGTAGATATTAACAAACATTTGGTGGTAGGAGCTACTTTAGAGGCTGATGCAAAAATGCATTATGAGAAAACAGCTTTTGTACTTACAGTAAAATGTTTCTTGCAGAATGAAATGCATAAAATAATAGAAACATAGTTTAAATTTAAATTTGATCAGTTTGTTTTCTTCACATGAAAGCTGATATACTTGAAGAGCAAACTGACCAGTGAACTTACAAAGGTACAATATCATACTCGATGTTAATATTTCACAAAAGCCTAAAGAAACTTCTAATGACTCATATCAGGTTGGTTCTGGCCAACACATGACTCTGCTCCTGTTCACTGATTGGACGACTGTACTTCCTGATTTTTAAATAACATCTGCAGTCCCACGATATCTGACCTAGAGCTGGAGTGAAATGAAATTAAGTGAAAATTTAGGGCGTTTTGTTCCTTAAACAGGCAAAATGTGGTTATTGGTTTTAGCATGTGTTGGTTGGTGGCTTTACTGCTCAAGCTGATCTGTTTTGACTTTGACTACCATCCATTTTCAATCTTACTGAGCTTGTCTGAGAAGCTGAAGTTTAGTCTGAGCGCTGCTCTCTGAGAAGTTAAACCATGTCTTTGTTTATGGCAAAAAGTGACTGAAACATCCACAATAAACAGCGTCCACATGACTTATCTCTGCCTTTCCCAGTGTTTGTGGTGAGGCGAGAGCACTCTCAGTAATGATAGCTTCCAGGCGTCTGTAAAGTGGGATTTTTCTCACCTCTAACTTGAAAAAATGCCCTCAGACGCTGCTCCAATGTGTGAATTGTACTTGTGAACTCAGAGATGGTCAAGAGGCTCCACTTCACATAAAAGATCAACTGTTAAATGCACCACAAAAGTGGATCTGAGACTTGTTAAAATATAAATTATTATTTAGTTATTGACCAAATAGACACATTGTTTAACATTTTCCTTTCTCCTGCATTTCAGCTTTAGTTATATACAGTATAACTTGTTTTTGTTTGTTTGTTTGTTTGTTTTTCAGCTGGAACTCTCTGAGGTCAGAACAGGTTACCTTAGTGGGCCAGGGTGTCGAACTGGGGGGGTGGATGGTATTAGTTTGCCCAGGGGAGGAAAGAGCCCTCAAAAGAAGTCATTTTTACTTGTGAAATACATTGTTCCTCCAAATGCAATTATTTGATATCAGAGAGCTCCATCACTTCTATTTAAGGACTTGGAATACTGGGAAATAGGAAAATAAAGAAGAATATTAATTGGGGAAATTAATAACAAATATAACAGCTGGAGAGTATTATTATAAGCAAGACTTTGCAGATTTCAATGAACAAACAGCTTATGTAATTTGATAGGAAGCTGAACTTTTAAATGACATTTTGCCTTAAATAATGTGATACTTGAACCTAGTTGTACATTTATTGTTTCTGTTCAATCACATTAATGTGAAAGATTAAAAAACACTTTTAATTTTAGCTATTACATTCTTTTAAAGAGGGATCATTGGTCAACACTTTCTTCTCCACTGCGCATGTCTCATACAGAAAGATTCATTTTCCATCTATTTGGCATGGGAAACTTCTTTGATAAAAACAACAAAGCAGGACGAGAGCAGCTGTTTGGATCAGGTCTGAACCAGTCTTAATCCTGAAGCTTGAGACAGTGTTTTTCTCTGTGTTTTCTCAGTCATATGAATGTAACATGTATGTGTCGTAAAGATGAATTTCATTCACTAATGTTGATTTAGCAGCAGAACTTTTGTTTTCGTACATTGATCAATTCTGACAAACACTGACAACAGCGCTGGCGAGTGTTGCTGCTACAGCTTATCTCAATCAGTGGCGTATCTTTTTGCTATTCAGTAGTGTGCACATCCCCTGTGTTGATAAACAAATAATCCCTCTAGCTGTGAAGTAAATACAATAATGATATTAATAATCAAATCCAGCTCAGTGTTTTACACTGAATATTTAAATTCACATTTCATAGGAAAATAACCAGACCATTCAGAAAAAAACATGACCAGAAAACAGTTTTAACAGACAGAACAGAAAGATTTATTGTCACTGCACAGAGTACAATGAAATCACGTTTTGAGTGAGCTCCTGGGCTGTTGCACTTTTTGTGCGCCGCCACTCGCTCTGTAGTATTAAGATCACAATATATAATTATGTTAACTTGCTCCCTTTGATCTTTGATTTTGTGTCCTTGTTTTGCCTCATAAGTTGGGTGCCACAGCCGCCGCAACAGACCCCACCATCTCTCTAGTCATGAATATAATTCAAAGGACACAAGCATTCACACAAAGCTACAGAGACAGAGAATCATTCACTATGGAGGAATTTACACCGTTGATTTAAACATGCATGTTTTGAGAGGAACCTGGAAAGAACCCACGGTAACACAGTGAGAACATGCAAACTCCACCCAGAGAGAGAGTGAGATGTTGACTTTGGTCCAACCTGGAGCTCATACCCATGATTTCCTTCTTGGGAAGACAGAGCTCTAACCACTCTGCATCCCAACATCTTTCCAGTTCACCGTACATCACCACGTCTTTCACACTGAGCCGACACTTCATTATTGCGTTGCCACTTCGTCAAACAAACAAACAAGTGATTACAGTTTCCTGCCCGGATTGTGTTTTACTGTACTTTTGCACCACTGCTCGCGCCAACAATCCCTCCGGCGCCGTTTGACCTGTTTGTGTCTCCGCGGACTCGCTCTGTCAATAATGAATCCAACCTTTTCTTTTCAGCAATTAACCTCGGGCGTCACCTCTCATTCACTGTTTATCGAACCTCGGCAAAACTGCATCCGGGGGGAAATGCCTGGAATTATGAGATGTATTCTTAGCCTGGGCCCGGGCAGTACAGTCGCAGCGTATCGCCCGCTAGGTCATTATGCAAATATCGACGAGAAATATTGACACAGAAACATTAAGAGCAGCGGCTAAATTAAAGAGGTTAATTATTATAACAGGCATTGACATTTGTGATAAAGAGAAGAGGCAGATGGTATTGAGTGACAAGAGAGAGGCTGGTTTTCAAGGCCCTGTACTTATTTTGAAAACCACAATTATATTGAAGATTTCACAAAGTGTTTTGTTCGTTTTCACCCAGTTTGTCTGTTTTGATGAAGTTTATAATAGTCTTTTGTCCAGTGAATATTCATAGCTTTGTTCTTTTTGTCGAATCATTAACTGATTATACTATAGTTAAAAAATAAGTAAATAAAAATCTAATCATAGTAAAATAGCAACAAAATATGTAAATGGTTCACTCTAAAAAAACATTGGGCCTCGTTCATCAAAGTTTTCTTAAAAATTGTGCATAAATTCCACTTTAAGAAGCTGCTGAGAAAACTCTACGTCAGATTCACACGTGTTTATAAGATGCCAAAGTATTCACACTATCCATCTGGAACTTTACTAGCTGAAAGTATTTGGGGAAAAGGTGGGACTTTTAGTGAAATACTTCGAGCTGATTCGGTGAGCGGCCTACCTTATTAGTGCTTAACCAATCACAGCAATGAATCGTAATGGTGTATCCAATGTCCGCGTGGGATAGAACAAGTACATGTCACAAATACAGCTCTTCTTTCTCCATATTTCTGCTAAAACCGCATCAAAAGCAGCAGAAACATCCACGGGAGCAGCCATCTTAGCCTACCATGCTACAATGTGATTGGGCCTCAAAACCACGCTACTGTGATGTGAGTGGGCCGAAACACTGCGTTCGGACTCCCAAATCATTCGAGCTGCTGGAAGGCCAGATGGTTTATCTTTAGTTTGTGAATTCACAAATATCGCGAGATAAACCATCTGACTGGCCAGGTTAACAAGCTGATGGCTGCCTGTGACACAGACATTACACCAAATTCCCCAAACTGCACCTACATCACTAATTTACACGGTTAAAATATGAATAATGCCTTTAGAAAGAACCTTCCTTATGTGGCAAATGAGAGAGACAAGTGAGAGAGACAATTGAAGAATTTAGGAAGTGCCACAGTGTGTCGCCAGACTATTGCTGATTCAAAACTTCAAGTCTTTTAAAAATGTCCAAACACATGAACACAGACTTAGTCACAGATGGATTGAAATAATATATCTCGTTACAAAGCGTGTGGGTGTTTGTAAGAAGAACAAATTTGTCCATAAGAACGTGTCATGAAGGGGCCCAAAGGTATTAATAAATGTGTTTCTAAATTACACCACTCTGAGTCTTTTGTATGACCATTAGAATATGTTCTACAGTTTGAGGAACACTGGTCAATATCTTTTATTTAAAGGTGCTTTGCACGAGTGGCTGAAAAAGGGCAACTTTGGCCTTTAGTGGCACTGCAACAGTCTTTATTACTCAACTGAAAGTGCATCTTACAGCTTAAAAGTCTCTTGTTGACACGTCATTATTTTCTGCAAAATGTTTTCTGAGGTATAGAAGGATTTTTTTGTTTATCAACACAGGCGATGCGCTACCACCCTGCCTCCAGAAAGAGCAGCCGCCGACACAAGCAGTGAAAATAAGTCGAAAAAGCACCATTGTCAGCTTATCATGGTGCGAAAACAAAAGTTATGCTGGTAAATCAACTTTTGTGAATGAAATTTGACCTTACGACCCTTAAAAGTTACATTCAGGTGAAAAAACGGCGAAAAAACACTGTCTCAAGCTTCAGGAGACAGACGTGAACCTGATCGAAACAGCTGCTCTCGTCTTGTTTTGTTGTTTTATTCAAAGAAGTTTCCCCAGCTACCCAGACAGAGAGCAGCTCTTTCTACATAACAAGCCAGTTAGGCGGAAAGTGACGTCGGCCAAAACTCTCTCTATAAGGCCGAAGTTATTTATATGAAAATGTAGCTGATGACTTTAATTCGTTATTTTTGACTGAAGTTTGCAAATTCCAAAAGTTAGACATGGAAAGTTTTGTTTGTGTTTGAGGAAAGGCTTTATTTTTTTGTGTGTAAAAAGTTGTAAACAGGTTCTTTACAAGAATGCAGAATACCAATGTATTACTGAAACCTTTTAAATGCAGAAACAACAACAGTTTAATGAGAGAATGAGCCGCGGCAAATAGTAATATTTTAGTTTAAATGGTAAAATTTGAAAACCTAAAATCTAATCACAAGCTGGAGCAGAGTGTGTGCATTTGTATTATAACATTTGTAAATTAAACAAAATGCAGCTCGAGACATGTTTTAATAAGAAAAACAACATTATTTTGCAGTAAAATTGTAATAAAATCTCATTAAACCATTACATTTCTTTCTTCTCAATGCCAGCCTTCTAAAAAATGCTGACGCTTTGGATTTGTTGCAGATCTGATTTCAAGCGTGCGATGGTTGGAGAATCCCATGGCGTCTCCCCACAGGCATCTCGGGCTAAACATTATGTACCATCGTGCCTCCATTTCAACAAACACCATTTAGTCGCTGTTCGCCTGATTGCCGCCGTCACTCAGAGCCGTAAGCTGCTCGCGGGAAACGAATCAGCAAAATTAAAACATGACAAATCGCCACACGGAGCGGATTTTTAATGGAAACCGCCAGCTCTGTGGCCCGCGCCGGGAATAAGAATCAGAACAAAGAGAGCTACAGGGAATTACACAACTGCAACTCACTCAGACCATAATACCCTTTTAGAACGACTCAAGAACATACTGCTGTGTGATATATATTATTGTAGATCATATAGAGATGTGAGGGTCCTCCACAGGCTGAAATGAAGCGTGCAAATAGTGATGCTCAGCGGGAGTGGATCGAGTTCATGAAGAGTGTTTTCATAATTACACTGAATAAACACGAAAAACAAAACACTTCATGTTCACTGTTACACAAGTCTCAAGTTTTTGGCCTCAAATCCCAGTCAAAATAAGGTTGTAAATTAACAATAAAGCAGGTAAACTATCCAACGGGTCCCGCGAGTTTGAGTGGGTCGAGTCTAAACCATGTTCAAACGCTCCTATGCTTTGTCCAAAAGCCTCATGTAATGCATGTTCTGTCCTGGTTTAACAAACTAAAACACAATTTATGGATCTTGTGCACAGTTAATTTATAACTACAAAAAAGGAGAAAAGGCGAGAGGGAAGTAGAAAAAAACATGGCGTTTTGTGCGTTATTGACATAACACATCTTAACTACACAAAATGATGCTCCAGCCTGAACAAATTTATCATCGTAAACTACGAGTAGAGAGAGTTAAAATCCTCACCTGGAGAAACGTCCCGAGTGTCAAGTTGCCTAAAGTTTTCCAAAACACACAGCCCCCAAATAGTACGTTTGATTTTTTAATAGATCCATGGTTTGAGTGCATTCTGCAGCTGCAGCTTGCAAAACCACGTGTTCTCATGGCTTACGTGTACATACCATGCAATGACAAATTGCGTGACTTTATGCCTTTTTTTGCAAACTTTGGTTGAGGAAAAACAGGAGGTTAACGGCTAAGTTTAGGTCTGAAGTGACAAAAATGGGTAAGTTTAGGTCTGAAGCTCGAAATTGGTTAAGGTTTGGATTAGGGACTGTTAGTATTCATGGATAATAACACGTCTTTAGTTCCACCATACAAATGAACTGGGGCAGCATTGCGTGAAATACACACACAAAAAAATCACCTTCATATGACGCTGTTTCAAATTGTGTGGTATAGACACGCATATGTGTAAGAAAGTCTGCGCGGTGAAATTTTAAATCGGGCGGGTCATGACAAAAGTTGACTCGTGCAAGGAAAGCTCGTCACCCTAGTCGTAGTCTATTTTATCAAGTCAAGTCTCACACACATCTCAGACTTTAAATTAAGCTATCAATACTTTTTTTTTTTAAATGGCACTTCTCTGTTTTTGCAAATAAACTCTCCAAATGTAAAAAAAAAAAAAAAGTAGCTCTACATTTAAAACCACAGTTAAAACTTAACAGTCTAATACTGAACAATGCACAAACACTTCCTTTATTTTCTCCCATTAGACAGAAGTGTTGTAGAAGGTGGTGTCAGTCGATATGTCTGCTCCTCTGTCTCAGACTTTAAGTGGAGAGTCTGAGTTCTTGATGATTGGGCTGTTTTCTGACAGCTCTGTGTGTGGATCGTGTCAATACAAAGAAGTTTAGTTGCTGTGATCTTCTCTGCTGGTGGTAATGACTCATTGGAGAGACACAGTATCTCTCTCACAGCATTAAGCAAGACAGTGTGGTTAAGCTGAATTAGCAGCTTCACACATCAGGGCTTTGACACATTAGCAGGAAATGATTTCAGACTAAATTATGACTCAAAACTGACGACAGGTTCAACTGGATCTAAGCACTGCTATTAAAGTTCGAGAAAAAAAGGAAATAAAGTCAACACGTCAGATTAAACTTGTGAAAAGCTGAAGAAATCCTAAAGTAAACAGACAATAAATGAACTAGTGCAGTTACAATGCTTTTCAGTTTGAGTTTGTGACATGCTTCCTCTCTGTGACGTGTGGAGTTCCTCAAGGGTCAGTCCTTGAACCTCTACTTTTTTGCCTTTTGAGTCAACTCTGTGTAAACACAAGGTGGTGTTTCAAGTTAATTGAGATGACTTGATTGTCTTGAGGTGAAACCATTGATGGCTCGAACTAAACTGAATTTGTGTTGTTTACTCTTGGTACTCACCTGCTCCTCTTCCTCTTTGATTCAGGTCATAGACCCTTTTTTTTTTTTTTACAAATCCAGGTGTAAAGAAGATGTCACCACATGGTTTCAACCAAGATTCATGTTAATTTACCTTTTGACTTTTCGTACCATACTGACATAAAAAAGGCTGACATTTTGTTGTGTATCTAATGTTTTCTCTGGAGTTGTGTTGATTAAAACACATGTAAATGAGAGCAATGGTGACAGGTGTCTCGAGTAAGCATAAGTAGAAGTGCTTTATATTATTTATTTGTGATATTAGCCATGAATTTTCTAGAAAGGGGCCTGTGGGTGTAGGTCTGCGTGCATACGTCCTCTGGGTACACGTCTGCAGCCAGATGCCTCTCTCTTTCAGCTGGGGCAACTCGAGCAGCTGCTCCTAGAAAATTTTGTATTTTTAAATTACCCCAGTACTAAAAGATCTTCACATGACATGGCTTCTTCCTATTTCAAAGATGAAATAGTTCTGCATCATTTTAACCGTTCACTTCGCTCTCAAGATGCTGGACTTTTGGTGGTTCCTAGAGTCTCTAAAAGCACAATAGGAGGCAGAGCAGTTAGTTATCAAGCTCTATGGTTATAGAATCCTGCTCATGTCAAAAAGCAACACAGTCTCTACATTTAAGACCAGGCTCAAAACGTTCCTCTTTAAATAGCTTATGGTCAGGTCAATTAGGAACAGACTCTAAACCCACAGTTCTAGTCATACTGTCCTAGGATCAAATATACTGGGGAAAGTATGGCACTTGAGCTCTTTCCTCTCACCTCTCTTGTTTCCTTGTAAAGAATATTAAATTACAGATCATCTCCAGTCTGTTCTTTGCTCTTCACATGTCCCCTGTCCCACTAACTGTTTCAGATGCTGCTGTTTCAATGACGAGGGCTGGACCACTGACACCAGACCCTCCCTCCTCTGGACACCCGCCCCATCTCCCTCTCCAAGATTAGCCTGTCCTGGTCCTGCTAGACGAGCCATTTCCCTCTGCTAATGGACTTTGGCTCTACAAACGTATAGTCTATATCTGCAATTTGAACCGCGTTAGCCTTAGTTACATCTACAGCCTGTCTGTCTCTTCTTCACTGTGGTTCTCCTCCAGGTTTTTATTTTTCCACTTAGTTTTTTTTTGTTTTGTTTTGTTTTTCGTTGTTGAGGAGGGTCTACTACTACAGTTATTCATGTGCTTGTTTACCATTCATGTTTGCTAAATTAACAATCTTGAAAAGTCCCCAGAGACGACTTTGTTGTGATTTTGACCTGCACAAAAATGTATTGATTTGATTTAAATCTCTCCTTAAAACACACTTTATTTTGTTTAGTATTTAACTCAGTGTCTTGACTTTTTTGTGTATATTTTCTCTATTTCACTATAAGTTTCACGTTATATGTTCATGTGTTGGGTTTAAAGAATGCCATAAATAAAGTTGACTGGACTGGAACTACAGAAGAGTTTGTAATCTGCATTTAAAAACAAGTTTGGTCTTTATCCCCCAAACCAAGGGTCAACAGCTTAAATTCTTATCAGTGGAAATAAAGAGTTTATTGGTTATTTTCTGCCAGTAAATTTGTCAAAATTTACACATATCCCTCGTATAAAGCGTCAAGATTTAATTACACTTTTTATCTTTACACCTTATAAAGACACAGACCAACAAACAGTAATTATTCACTCCAGTTTTACATTCTCATAAACAAGTCTTTGAAATATTCTGAAAACCCTCCTTTAATTACAATGATTAAAAGTAGTTTAATCCCCTCTGTGTGCTGCTGCCATCAATGCATTTTAAAGTGTCTTTCTGTGGGGAGCCATTGTGCCCAGAACTGACACAGCTGTGTGTTTTGACGCCAGATTTCATGCTCAATTACAAGACGTTTTATTGTAGGTTTGTCATAGCGGCACTTCCACACATCTGCGAGCGGCCGATAATGCTTGGCGCTGTCTGATGTTTGAATTATTCACTCCCCACACCAGTCACAGCTGTCTGAAGGCAAGAGGAGCGAAAGGAGACGACACGACAAAACTATGAATATGTGAGCAGGAGACGGGAGCAGGGTCAGCCAGGGCCGCGTGTCACCTGTCCGTCATAATTCAGACTGATTACATCATTCCATCGGGCAAGTACGGCTTAATTTCTCCTCCGGCTAATTTTTCACTCGAAGATCATCAGTCGCTTTAGTTAAAGTGTGTACAACAGATAGGGTCCGATCCAATTAGTTATTAAAATGACTAGAGAGAGCGTAGCCATGGTAACTATAGCCACAAATGTCCAGTTCAAGCAGCCATCTTGTGTGGGGAGAGTTTACAAAGATCTCATACAAACTAATAGGAAGCTGAACTTTTAAATTACCTTTTCTTTAAATACTTTGATAATTGAACCTTTTCATATTTGTACTTTTATTTATGCTTCTGTTCAATCAAACTAATGTGAAAACATCTTGAAAAAACGTACTTTTATTTTAGCTGTTAAAATCTTCTTTTGTAGTAACAGTAGTGAAGTAAACACAATAATGATGTCGTTATATTCTTATTAGAGTGAGTTTTCTCATTCTTTCTCATTTTATTTTACAAAAATTGACCAAGCAATGACTGAAAAGGTGGCAAGAAGCAGTTTTTTTTTTACAAACAATAACAATGTAAGTGCTAGGGCCTCAAAGCAAGAAAGTTCTGTAATTGACTCTCAGGCCGTCTGGATGTTCTTTCTGTGTCTGTGCTGGTTTCCACTCTGATGTTTGATGCAGAAAATGCTCCATTGAGCTTTCAAATTACACTCACCTTTACAAAAATCACTTGAACATCGTCAGCCATGGATTTGCTTTACGATGAGACTACAGCTACTGCTGCCCGTTGTGGGTGCCATCTGAAGTCACGTATAGGAGCTGGCAAGAACTAGAACTGATTGCCCGATTCGTTATGGAGTTGATCTGAAATGCAGGCAGGGTGTGTGGTGACCAGATCCTCTGTTATGAATCCCATGCAAGCAAAGTAACTCATGGCTTGAGTGTAAATACTACGCCATGGCAAATTTCGTGTCATGACAACACTTCTGCATTTTTTGGCGTGGTATGTATACGTGATGTGTTTGAGGACAAACAGGAGGTTTTATTTGGGGTTTGCGGCTAAGTTTAGATCTGAAGTTATAAAAATTTGTCATTTTAGGTTTGAGGCTTGGAGTTGGTTAAGGTTGGGATTAAAACTGTGTTAGTCTTCATGAACAATAACACGTCTTTACATTCACCATTAAAATGAAATAGGACAAAAACGCTTGAAATACACACGCAAAAAAAAGAAATTGTGTTCATATGACACGCTGTTTGAAAGTGCGTGGTCTTGACACTCTTATCTGTGAGAACAGGCTGAACAAACCCCATTAACTTTTTGTATTACAAAAACGGCATTTGAATAATGTTCATTTAAGATGCGTGATTGAAAACACATTGGCCTGTACATTGATTAACAATTGTTACCTAGCAACCACGTTAAAAAAGGTCCAAAACACAGGCTTTATGATTTGACAAATTGAAAGCCCAAATTTTAATAAATGATTTTTTAAACTCCTAGAAATGGACATAAGTGGATGAATTCAATTTTACAACTCAAATTACTTCTTGCAGCCTAAATTTCATATTTTTTTCAATGATTTGTTTATAATTTGCAGCTGTAAAAGTATGACAAATATCTACCACAAGGACTACCGCACCAAACTCAGAAAAATGCCATAATCTGTTAAATGGGCTTTAACTTAGCATTAGCATAAAAATGGCTAATGCGATGACCCGGAATGGCGTAGCTCTGAACACAGACGGAGGTTTGCTCTATGTAAATGAAATGTGTGAGATTAGAATCACTTAAGCATGACATGAATTGAGAATGAACGATCTTAGCGGTGAAACAGCATTGTGAGAGATTTATGGATATTTAAAATGTCAAAATATGATTGAAAAGACAATCAATAATGTTGATGCTTTATTTTATGTTCATTACCAGAGTCTTGAGTCTGCCCCAGAGGGAAATAAAATAACTATCCATGAATCAGGGAAACAATAAGTGAAGACTCATTTTGTAGGATAAAAAGGACACAAAATGAAAGTGTGGATGCTTGAACCCATGAACTTTTAACCCAATGACATTCATTTATATGGCTACACTATTTTGATTTTAATTATTGATAATATTTTCTTTTTAAGATATTCAGAACCAATAATACGATATCACCAGTGTCTAAAGTGTCGTGGCCCAACGATAAGCCTGATGCCTCACCACAAGTTCAGTAGGCATTGCTCTGGTAACAGTTCTCATTGGAGAGATTTTTTTTATTTGTCTTGTTTGCAAAAGGTCGTTAGAAGATCTATCACTGGGCAGTAAAGCCTGGCCCTGTTTGACGGCTCTGATTGGCTGTTGTAAAGTTCGTTATGACAGGTTATTAAGATTTTCATATATTTCGTTTAATTTGGTAGATTAATACCTGTTTAAAAAAAGTTTGAAAATATGTTGACAATAACAGGAAGTAGAGCAGAGATCTAAACTGATGACATCACACTAGGATATTTTCAAAAGCCTGTAACAATAGAAGTTAGAGAAATTGAGTTTTGCTTCAATTTATTACAAGGTTGTGTAGAAACTACCTATTGTGATGCCATCATTTATGAACAGGAAGTACATTTTTATTCCTAAAAAATGACTAAACAGAAATGAAGTTTGTAAAATATTTAGTAAAATCTTTACTATTGTGACTTTAACTTAAACTGCATTCACAATACAAACCGAACCGAGCTCAGCTCGATTGGGAACCAAAATTGCAACATTGTATCTTTCTCTAAACTGGCCGGTTCGCGTTCACAATACACTTTTTGGCAATCAAACCAGCGCTGTAGAGACACATCTGCTCCTCACCTGTAGAGGCGCTGTGTGGCAGAAACACGTTACGTCAGCAGCAACGAAGACACTCAGCTTCTCAGCTAACAGCGGCTAAAGCTGCATCCAAAACAAACACGCTGCTGGACTTTAGAGAGAGGAGGGCTAGGCATTTCGTTCCAAATGCCGAGAGGAAAACGTAACAAAAAGTTCATCTGTTTGAGTAAATTTCTGAAAGGTTTGTCTCTGCTCACTTAGCTGTATAACCAAATATTAGATGAATATCGACCCTTTCCCCGCAGTAATGTGAGCTGTAGTGTTACTTTCTGTACTCGCTTTCATCTAAGAGTTATAACTTTGTTATTTTTGTAAATAACACGAGAAAACATTGACATACGGTCGTGTGATCATTAAGTAATTATACCCGAATCATCCCCCATCCTTCTCCTGTTACTTTCATGTGTTTTTGCGTATTATTTTTCTCATTATCGATCTCACAAATGAGTTTGTTGTGATTCTGAGCCTCACGCACGTCTGAACGTGGATCACGTTAGTGTTAATTTCGTGGTTTTGTTTCGCTCTCGCTCCGTTTGCATTCACAAAACAAACGAACCTCTTCAGAGCTCGATTCAACCGAGCCGAGACCGACCTCTCCAACCGAACCAGATTTGGGCATTTTAGACCAGATCAGAGTTCGTTTGCGCGTTCACAATTACCCAATCGAACCGAACTATCCAGACCAACGAATCCTGATCCCAATCAAAAGTGTATTGTGAATGTACCTTAGTCTTTGTGAAATAATAGTTCAGCCTGTCATAGGCCCTTAAACAAATCACTGCTTTGGTTGTAAATGTACAAAATCTGATTCTAAGTTCATAATTGACCCAAGGTCAAAGGAGAACAACATATACAGTACAATGTGCCATCTTTTTTTCTGGTTGGTTCTGGCCAACACATTTCAACGAGTGATAGATTATACTTAATGTTTTTGGAAACCGTCTGAAGTTTTGTGACAACTGACCTTGGACCTGGAGTGAAATTTAATTAACTGGAGGCATAAGGTTGGGCGATGTATGGATATATATTGTATATCGCGATATTTACTGGACAAGATAGGAATTTTGTCACAATCATGACACAATCACATCTCTTTTTAAACACACAAATGTCCAATAGTGAAATATTCATCTGGTTTGTAAAGTCTTTTTCATGTTTTCTGTAACATTCACCACAACTGTCTGATCTAAAGAGATCGTTTTAAACTGATGTAGTGAAAACCTCATAGAAATGACTTGAACAGGAAATGCTTGTATGTACTGGATTTCCTGTAGTATGTACTATTTTGAAGAAAAACAAGCCAACTGCACAGAGCCTACAGTCCAATCCCAAATTTTGTTATGCAAAGAATTTTGTTTGATTTAGTTTTTACTCAGCAAAAGCAGCCCAGTCTCTGGAGAAAATATTCACATACAGTACAATAGAATGGCAAAAATGGCCAATTACTACGTTATGATGCCTTTTTTACTTCAATTTTTTTTTTACAAAATCCCAAAATGTAAAATAACTAAGAATTTTGATTGGACACGTGGTGGCATTTATGTTTAACAGATACATTTTAACGTAGCCCTAAACTTACCCACTAAGCCCAAAGAAAACGCCACATGGCTTCAATAAAAATTTGTGGTTATTTTATGTTTTGGCTTTTCATAAAATATTGACGTAAAAAAGACATGAAAACTTATTGTACGTTTTTGACATTTCATTGTATCCAGACTGTGTTGAGTAAAACACAGCAATAAGCAGCTATTGCCTTAAAAAAATTATTTCATTAAAATACATAAATACGTATTATTTTTGTCCATAGCGCCCAGCTCAACGGAGGCACTAGGTTACACTACAAAACTAACAAAAAACAAAACTCCTCCAGTTTGCAGACAACAACTTGTTATGTATTTAGTTTTTTTTGCATATCTAGCAAGCACATCTTTAGATTACAGTCTGATGGGAGAGTTTGAAGTTGCCCTATTTTTGTCTTTTCTAAGTGCCAACATGTGTCTCTTCTGTTCTTGTCTTACAGTCAAAACCTCACACTGTGCAGCGCGACACACTTCCCAAAATCGAGAACTCTTTCCAATCTAATTCTCACATCTACATGTTATAGAGACCTATCCGAACACCCGTTAGTTGGAGCCGTGCGACAGAAAATGGGATCAAAATTCCCTGTGCTCATTATGAAAACTCGGAGTTAAGTCGCGCAGGGAAAACGTGCCAAGCCGGTGGATGCCAGAGTAGGAACGTGACGTCTTGCTCCGATCTCCTCCTCCCACAGACTTAAAGCACAGATGTTTCAAAGTGGAGGAATTAGACTAAGCTCTCCTTTGGGGCTGCATTTTCCCTTCAGTTCTTTAGGAGAATCTTCCATCGACTCCCGCCGCACCAAAAGCTGTCGTTTCTATTTAGACGTGGCTTGACCTTGGCGTGTTGTGAGGTGCGGCTCCATTCAGAATTATTTTGTCATGTTTTTGCTCAAAATCTTGTCAAAAACACGTTGGAAACCTACCTCAAAGGAGTTCTGTTAGCGCACAGTGGAAGCTGTCAGCTCAAATTAAAGTTATTTAAAGTGTGGGCCAAAATAACAACACAGTAGTTTGTTTAGGAATAGTCTTTCATTTGACTGTTGGTCAAATGGCCTAGTCCCAATCAATGTCAGAATGGATTTGTCACCACACAATAGAAGAACAAATGAATCATGCCATGGACAAACTGAAGAGAAATAGCTGTTAATTTTAGGGCTGGGCAATACTGATATAAAAATTGAAGCTTGTGCCTGTGATGACCTGCTTTTCTGATTAAATCGTCATAATGTGTGTGACTTTCTCGATTTAACGTAGCTGTCTGTGTCAGGCGATTGGAGCTGGGGCCAAATTGATTGGAGTCAGAGTTGGTTGACGGCCACAATTTAAAATTTTGATTCTTCTGCTATAAATTAAAATATAGCAACTGTTCTCTATGAAGCAAATATAACAATAATAATTTACTGTATATCCAAATGCATATTGTCACACATTCTTCTGTGGTTTTGGAGGCCACTATCAGTAATAATTAGAATCATCCGGGGGGGAAAATTATCTATGGGCCACACTTGGTCTCCGGGCTGCCAGGTTGACACCCCTGGTCTATACTTTTTTCAGTTTATACTTGAAATTCAGCACATGGCTTGACAAATTTGACATCATTTATATTACCCAAACAGTCCTTCTTGGTCAGCTTAAACTCTATTCGATAAGTTATAACATTTTTCCAATTTAGACTTAGTTTGGAGTGATAGTCTTTGTGGTAAGTATGTATCATAGTTTTAAAGTAGTTAATCTGAAATTTATGAAGAAACTGACAACTAAAAGTAGAACATGACAGAAAGTAATCTGACTTCTACAACAGAATACAATGTGGTTGCCAGGTAACAGTTGTGGATTGCACATGTGTCATATTTACTGGACAAAAGACAGTAATGAGCTTCACCAAAACAACCAAATCGGGTAAAAACAAGCTAAATGTTCAGTGAAATCTTTATCATAATCATGATTACAATGTTTTACTAAGAATATAGTCTAACCTGTCAGACGCACTTTAAGTCATGCTTTACGTTAGGACTGAGCAATATCGTGACAAAGCTTTATGATGAAATTGTCATATTGTGATTTCTCTTTTCTCTGTTTGATGCATCTGTCTGTTCAAATAGACTATTTCCCCACCTTCTTCTCTTATTGGTCAGAGTTAAGGCTTAACTTAAGGCTTATTTTTTTCAAAAGTTACTTGTTAAATTTTTACAGTTGAGGGTTGAAATGATTTGAGGCAGGTTTAATTTACAAATATATTTACTTTTTACTTACTTTTTTACTTTCTGAAACATGGATTTTGAAGCATATTTTCATGTGTAAATACTATTAAAATATGCCCAGACCATTGACATTTGTTTTGTGGCAGCACACAATGTTCTAATTCATTGATTATTTAAGAGGGGAGAAAAAAAAAACTTTAAAGCTTGGTCACTTGTTTCTTTCTGAAAATCTGGCAACAACGATCAGCCTTTTTTCTGCTCTGAGTGAGTGACAGCTGGATTTATTTATGGACAAGTGGATGATTTTATTTACCTCGAATGCAATAGGAAAACAGACACTACAAGAATTGTGATAAAATTGCAATTGTGATCCGGCTCCAAGAACACTGTGATATACATTTTTTGCCAAATTGCTCAGTTCTACTTAGAGTGAAAGAAAAGTTGAATTTAATCAATCGCAATTAAGTGAAAACTTTTTTTTTTAAAAAGCAGTTGATGTTTATCTACTTCAATATAGACATGATGAGGTATTGATTAAAGACTTTAACACCCTGTTTTGCCCCTTCACGAGTTCAAGGAGGCGTGGCTCAAGTAACAATTCTTGTATGAGATTATTTGTCTCGTCACTTGTCATGTCAGTGCGACTCTGTGATGACTTTGTGTTAGATCATATCTCACCAGAAACAGTGCTTGTCTTTGCTGCTGTTTTTAAATGTTGAAAAAGCAAACAGACTGTGCAAGCGTTTTCCTTTCATTACTCTGACAGTAAGTCAGTGTAACCAGCTCATTACCTATAATGAACATTTGCTTTCCTGTGGCCTTTACAAGCCGACATTACTCTAGTGTTGTTTATCCTTGGCCTATCACTGTCTTACATTGAGCAAAGGTGCACATGAAAACAGCTCATTGCAAGGATGCTTTTGTTCAGAGTGCTCCGTCACGTGACCTGCCTCTTCTTCACAGTCTGTACTGAAATCTGTTCTTCCTGCGACGTGATGTAACTCTGAAACAAAATAATTGTTGCAAAATACCCTCATGTCTTTGGTCTTTGCTCTTTTTGACACTTTTAAAAATCACAAAAAATGTCAAACTCACTAACCAAACAAAAGGCGCAAGGGATTGTTAAAGGAACCGTATGTAAGATTTTGATGTCAGATTTCATAAACATGAATTATATGTGTCCACAGATACAAGGTCAACATGTCCAAACATACTATTATTTTTACTGAAAGTCAATGTAATTCTGAGGTATTCTTAATTAAAAAAGCAATGGACATGATGTCCCTTTGTTGATGTTTACATTTATTATCCAATCAGAAAGCAGAATAGGCCTCACATGACTCTATCAGTTGGGTTGCCAGTTTGGTTTCTTAGAAGCTAAAGTTAATTTTGAATCAGTAATCAGTAGCTTCCTATCTTCAATTTATGGGCAATTTCACACTCTGGCAACCCATGTTCATTTGTGATTGTTATACCTTTCTAAAACCACTAGTTGTGCATCTTACATACGGTTCCTTTAAGATTGGGTTGGAATGGTTAGCGAGACTAATGTCTGGGTCTCAACTCAGTCTCTCCCTCACACATGGAGTCTTCTCTCTGGGTCTAGTCTCACTCTTTCTTCCACACATGGATCCTCTTCTCTGGGTCTGGTCTCAGTCTCTTCCCCCACACATGGAGTCTTCTCTCTGGAGTGTTCTCACTTCTCTCTCTCTGGGTCTAGGGGGATTTCTCACTGTGGAATTACTGATGGGCCCACCGAGACTGAACATTGCCTCATTACAACACACTCCTCTTTTACCAGCTCCTTACTTTCTTTCTCAGTTCCTCAAGCCTTAAAATAACTATTGTATCTTGAATGACAAAAGAAAAAAAAACTTTTCAAATACACATAATCTGCATTATTGGTATTGTCCAGTAAACTGATTCTTGTACCTCTGGCAACTTTGGCATCTCTACTTTTTGCTCTCATGTTACTTTAGTTATGTGAGTAATTCTTGCATCAACATTTGTGGTGAAACAAAGAATTGCCATGGTGTAATAAACCGAATGCAGCTTGTCCCAAAATGCCAAGTTAAGCAATTGCTGATTTTTGGCAGAAATACTCAATCGCCATTTACAAACTTAACATTTGCATGGATTGTAAGAAGGACTATCACACAAAACGAAGTCAAAATTAGAAAAATACAATAACTATATGGGCTTTATGTTATGTGCGCCAAACAGGGAGGATTCAATTGGACAAGACTATAGCAGCGTGGAAATTAGTTCAATCCATTTTTTTTTTAAATCCAAAAATCACAAAAACAGTCAACTTAAAAGATTACATGATTGTTGGTTCAGCAAACAAAATGAAACAATGAAACAGTCAATACCAACAGAAGCATTAGACATTTAGAAACAATCCTTATACAGAAATACAAAAGCATATTGACCCACAATAAACAGGCAAATGGATATATGTCACAGTGCATCCCTGTCCTTATGCCGCTTTGTTTAAGCCCAGCCTGTTCTCACAGCTAACCACGCAATTTGAAACAGCGTCTCATATGATTTCTATTTTGTGCATTTGTACTTTGCGCGTTGCTGTCCCAGTTCATTTCTGTAATGGATGTAAAGACATGTTATCCATGAATACTAACACAATCTTAATCACAACCCTAACCCTAACTTTGAGACGCAGATGTAAACTTACCCATTTGTGTAACCTCAGACCTAAACTTAGCCATTAATCCCAAATAAACCTCCTGTTTGTCCTCAACCAAATCACGTGTCTATACCACGGCAAAAGAATTAGGCATGTAGTAAACACGCAAAAAAGGCAGAAGTGTTGTCATTGCCATAACACTCAATTTGTCATGGTGTGGTATAGACACGCAAGTCATGAGAACATGTTGCAGCTTAAGCTGTCTAAACCGAGTTTCCAATCTTAAGTTGCCCATGAACATCTTCAAAGTGAATCACACAGTCAAGTGATTTGACTCCCCCTCAGACAAATCTCCTATTCAAACTGCTTGACTTGATCGTGAAAGTAGCATTAAGCTTAGTTTATGCCTCCCACACGTGACGTTTGCACAGAAATTAGTTGCATGAAATGAAGCAGAGCAGACGCTGACAGTGTTTATAGTTTTTGTGCGTTTCAAGCAGCTGCCTGTAGAGGGAAGAAGAGAGCTGCCATTGAAATGCCATTGATTTCCGCGTGGCCTGTCTGCGTAATCACACATTTTTCTCTGACGCCAATGTGGATAACCTACTCCACACGGATGGAGCTTGAGGGGGAAAGTCAACAAAAATGAAGCGCAAACTTCCCTGACATGTCAAGTATAAAATGAGCTTTAGACTCTCATTCTCGACAAGGAAAAACTCTAAAAATCCTGGGAGAAAAAGAGAAACCTTGAGAAGAACCACAGTGAAAGGAGATCCAGTTTCCGAGGCAAGTAGAACTTTAGGTCAGTGGAGCCAGAGACCAGTGGCAAAGTGAAACAATTCATCTAGCAGGGAGCTGTGAAGGAATCCAGGTGAGAAGGGTCCAGGTCCTCAATATTACAGGGCATCCGAGGTCCAGACTTCGATGCTGGAGCAGCAGTATCGAAACAGAAACTCTAGATAAATGGAACTGGGTGACATCATTTATTTAGGGCAGATTTTCTCTCAGATAAACGGCAGCAGTGATCAAGAGAAATGTGAGATCTGTACCAGACACTGCGGCATCACAGAGAAACCTCGACGGTGCTTAGAGAGCCGTCAGCTGTCAGAGTCCCACTGAAGCACATGTCTAAACAGGTTTGTCTTCACTCGAGCTAATAAAGCAAGCTGCGTGTGACGAGAGGCCCCAGAGCTGACGTGAGTGACACATGACAGAGGTTTACAACAAAAAACCCAAGACATCAATCTGGATCCTTTTGTCAAGCACAGAGTCGCTTCCTCTCTGCAGACATCTTACACTTGCTAAGGGTGAGGGGAGGTAAAGTTGTACTGGCCATTATTTTTTTGGAATATTACCCATAAACAAAAAAAATGTGAGTGTTAACAAAACATAACATTGTGTCATTTGAGTTGTCTTTGCATTTTCTTTTTTTTGTCAATTTCTTTATAATTTGCATCCTAACTGATGTAAACTATGATACATATTTACCATAAAAACAAATACACTGATCTATGTCACAAAATGCCAATGCTCAACGAGATGTAAGCTAGTACTGTATGTGGAGTTCCGCAGGGCTCCATTTTAGGACCTCTTTTATTTATAGCTTATATTTATTATCTAAGAAATGCTTGTAAAAATGTATTGTTATTGCTTGGCCTACTGTATTCCCTATAGCACAGCATTAATTATAGTATATATTTAGAATGTATGTCACTATTTCATTGCTCATAAATTGAAAAACATGCTTTATCACCTGGAATTGACTCCAGGAGCTTCAGCAGCACGAAACGTAGAGAGAGTAGACATACACACATATTTTCAGACGCATCAGTGCTCTTCCAACAACTTGAGCCTGAGCATCTACACACAATGAACCAAAAAACTGCGTATTGGTCAGGTGAGGAAGAGCTTAAAACTGTGACTCAGAGGTGCGACGTTTTTCAAAGAGCATCAACAAGCTGCGGCTGCTGCATTTGCATATTTTACATCAAGGTTCTGCCTTGTTCACGACATTACTAGAGCCTTAATTTTTCTTCTATTATTCACCCCATTCCAGAGCAGTCCCGAAGGAGGAAAACAGAGACAAGTAGGGCTAAAGCAGCTCATGCAAGGCGAATGAGAACAGAGCTGATTCCACAGACACGTCCGCTTCGTGTTAAGATGTAAAATTATGTGTTTAAAGTCGGAAAGTTTGCGATGCGTTTCCAAGAGCCTCACAGATAAGTGTGTCAATACCACGCAATTTGAAACAGCGTGTCACATGAACGCCAATTCTATTTTTTTTCGATGGTAAATATAAAGACGTGTTATTATTCATGAAGATTAACACACCAACAATCCTAATCCTAAACTTAACCAACTCCAAGCCTCAGACCTAAACTTGCCCATTTTTGCAACTTCAGACCTAAACTTAGTTGTCAACCTAAAAAAAACTCCTGTTTGTCCTCAACCACATCGCATGTTCATACCATGGCAGAAAAAACGGGTGTGTAATTGCACGCCAAAAAAGGCAGAACAGTCGCCATGACACGCAATTTGTCATGGCGTGGTATTTACATGCAATCCATGAGAATACGATGGTTTCCAAATGAACAAACTTGTTCTGATACATTAATCAGTCATTCACGGAGCTTCTGGACACAATACATTTTGTTTTAGTGGCTGCAATCTTTTTAGTTGATGTATTTTGAAAGGGCATTGGAACTTTATTTTGTCACCACGCCGCTATTTCCTGCTAAAAGCCAGAGAGATGCGCCTTTGACACTGAAAAATTAGAACTACGACCTAATTTGAGCAACACGTAGTGCATTTACGGCCATCATAGGCGCGTCTCACACTGCTGATGTAAATTGTTCGAACCAGATCAGACTTGATTCTGTTATGAGCGATTCCTGCGCGTATGATGTTCTGCTGCAGTTACGCGCTGCTACTGCGCCTGTGTAAATTAGGGATGACTGTGCGCAGATCTTCCAGATCTGACTTTTAGCATGGTCTGGCGTCACCACATGCTCATCTCCGTGGACATATCTAAGTTTAAAGCCATACATTCTAGACAAAGAATGTATGGCTAGAATCTATGCCTTTAAGCTTAGATTTTTTAATAGGAAGCATTCTAGGTGTAGTGATGTGCGCCTTATGCCAGCAGGGAGCGCACACCCCTATATAAGACCGCTATCTGCAGCTCTGACGTCCTCTTGCATCCGCTTCCTGTGGGTGGTTCTTTGGTTAGCGTCAGTTGTTTCATGAGGGCCAGGTAAATAAAGTTATCTTAAGTTATTTTTTCAAATAGTGTTTTTATTTTGTAGCTAAAGCAGGACTTGTGTACTTTGTACAGCGTCGTTGTGAAACAGTGCGCCCCGTGCTGCATGTCTTGCTGCTGCTCTCACAGCGAACCTGGTTCGTTGTCCAACTCTCGGTGCTGGAGTCCTCCGTGTAGCTAGCTGTAAGGTTTTCAAATGTCCCCAGCTGGAGTCCTCGTGCAGCTGGTGCTGGGTCGGTTGGAGCGAAGTGGCTTGTTCTGGGATCAAACTACATGCAAAATCGGTACGCCTCTGTCAGGCTTAGTGTTATTAAATCCGATGTTTAGCTTAATAATTTCTGTCTATTTAGGACTTGCAACGGCGCTAGTCCTTTCTGTATGCCCTTCTGTGCGCTGGCCCCTTCTGTAGGCGTTTTCTGGTGCTACTGCTAATCAAACTTAATTGTAAAATTGCTTTCACTGTGTCCGCGGCCTTGGTCATGTGTCTGCCTCCTGTGGCCCGGTCTGAGTGGACGTTGAAGAGACATAACCATATGAAAACATGAACTGGTAACAAACCTTGATAAATGAACTGAAACTTACTGAAATGTGAACAGAAGTAATTTAAATCTCTGATAAAGAAAATAAAAGAACATCTGTGAACTCAACTGGAACTTGCCTCTCAATGTAAAACAAACCTGTAGTGCCTTCTTTTAACTTTAGTTATTTTATTTTCCGGCCTTTTGCATGGCATTGTTGTTGTTTTTTTTTAATTTACTTTATTATTTACAGCAAAGGTTAAAAATATTATTTAGTTATATTCTCTGACTCTGTTAACTCAATAGCCCTCGCCATGCCACATAGGCAGTACAATCCCCATTGAAAAAGAAAAGTGATTGCAGACCTCGACCAAACAAGTTACACCGTGCATCTTTAATATTATTACATTGTACAAACATTAGAGCGTAAACTTCACTCACCAGTCCTATTGTTTCCACACAGCTCCTCTTTTCTTCAGCTCCAGGATTTAACTTTGCTTTGTGACGGTTTCTGAGGTTTTTGGTTGGATTTGTTTGGTGCTTACGGTGTCTCCTCTGTGTGGGCTCAGGTGTTCCTCGGCTTCACTGAATTAACTCCTTCCACTGCTGAAACTCACAGAGTTTGAGAAGTAAAATGCATAGGCCTGTGCTATTGTTACAAGGGCACACAAACAAACACTGAGACTAAGCAAATGATAGTAAAGACTGTTAAAGGTGCTTCACAAAATTTTTATTATTTTGAAGAAGAATATTAAAATCTTTATTCATGCAGTCAGTGACGGCACCAGAGACTTTTCATAGAGGGGGCATAACTGCTTCTCAAACCAAACTAAATCAATTGACCGTTTTTTTTTGGTAAAGAGATTTTTTGGTAAAGAGAGCAATGGGTGCTTCTTTCTGCATGTTCAGTACATTTGTCTGTGAAAGTAGGACATCTTTTAGACGCACACAAAGCAAGGTATTTGGAAAAACTAATGAATGCAGCTGATCCATACCCTCTTCCTTCTACTATGTTTGCCAATGTAATCAAACCTGCAAGTTTGCCTGATTTTACTCATGATTTGTACCATTCTGTGGAAAACAGGGTTTTGTCTTACACTGGAGCAGATTTACTAGCTACAAGAGTTTAGTTTTCAGTAACTTGGTTGTATATCATGTGAGGCTAGTGTTAGCCACACATGATGCAGGTTCTTTCAGATATTCATTTCTTCTTTTTTTTTTTTTTCAAATGTCCTATTTTTTTTCTCATTCGCATTGACTTACCTTGTTTAAGGTATTCACTGCAAATCTGTAACAACTTAGAGAGTTGTTCTTTTGATTTATTGCTGCCACCCACTGGCATCTTCTAATTATTATTAACTCTTTCCCTGCCAATGACGAAAATATCAGTTAGTGTGCAGTCAATTGTAGTTTTCCAAGACATATATTTTAGTGACAGACTTTCAACTCTTTGAAAAGATTCAAATCATCACAATTGCTCATCTCCAAGAGTTGTTCAAAAATCTGACTCTTTCACAAATCCGACTTGACTTTTTTTTAACCCCTCAGTCCACCCTTTTTTATTAAAAGTGTCTATTCAAATGCACCAAAGGACAAACTCATTTTAACAAATATTTTAAACTACAAAGGTCTTATATGAACATTTTCTTTCGCTCTTTTTGCTCTCTCTCTCCTCTCTTACTCACTCACACAAGTGTAGGGAAGCAAAGCAGACAAGTAGAACTGAGACAAACACAACTAAACCAAAAAGTGAGGACAGAAGGGACATGAATGATGTTTCTTGATTTTCCTCATATTCACAGAGAAATGAGCTGAATAAGGACACAAACTTAAATGTAAAGTTACCACGTGAATATGAGAACACAGATTTTTATCATCACCACCAACACAATCTGCTGCTATAAAATAAAATCTTCAATCCCGATCTGTGAGTCCAAAGACGACGGCAGTATGCGACGCGTGCATATGTGCCCATGCGGTGTGCACTTGTGTGAGCGATACACACTGTGTCTGAGGCGACACCAGGAGAGACTGATGCTCTGTGTTCTCTGTACTACACATTTGAGAGACAAGCTCCCTCTTTGTCCATGTATTTTTGTTTCCTCACCATTCACATTGAGGAGTCGTTCAAAACAATTGTCAAATCACTAATATATTTTTCTCAATGCCTTTTATAAATGAGGCAATATAATGCTTTTTGCAATAGAACAAAAACAGCACTTTGAAAATGTTTAGTTTCATTTTATTTGTAATAAATCTTATTGGCCTGTAGATTGCCAGACAATGATTCGAACGCACCCTTAATGAATGGGAAACG
This sequence comes from Mugilogobius chulae, assembly GCA_038363315.1. NCBI lineage: Eukaryota > Metazoa > Chordata > Actinopteri > Gobiiformes > Gobiidae > Mugilogobius > Mugilogobius chulae. The sequence goes on along the minus strand of CM076399.1, from coordinate 37,269,269 downwards.
TCAGTAGCGGTTGTTTTACACGCGGAGAGGTCCAGACCCTGTGTACGGGGCAAGTCTCACTTTGTATCTCCATTAATGAGCATCGAAAACCTCCGTCCGCCACAACTGCTTTGTCTGTGGGGAAAAACAAAATGGCGGAAAGCTGTTTACTGGATTTTCACTCTCATTACCTGCGGAAGTGAAGGTCAGCGCGTCAATACTGCGGGCCCAGACGGTTTTATCTTTCACACGACAGCTCTTTCAACAAATAAAGAAATAATATGAGTAAAATAATGCAGAGTAAAATTAGCTCCTGTCATAAGCTCTAATGTCACCCGAATCACTGAGGTGGAGAGAGAAGAGTCGGTGTTTTGAATGGGAAAACACTGGCAACCACGAGGTGAATTTTAATGAGCCACTTACCCACCTCCAACCGAGTTCAACAACTTTCTCAAATACCAACTTTTGAATATTTATGCGGGCGGAAAGTCTAAATACTCCAGTCTGGCAGTTAAATTACCTCAAAGCCGTTGGGATTGGTTCAAACAGGCGAAGACATTTAAGTAAGTTGAGTTTAGGAGTTAAGTGGCTTGTTGACCCGGGAGCATTTGCGGATGCGATGGGGAATGCGCAGAACTTCATATAAAAAAGGCTAAATAGAGTTTGAGAGATCCACCCTGTTTTCACCACAAACCTAAATAAAACGGCGACATAAAGCAGAGGCCAGTCGCATCGAGCTCAGAGGAAGACTATGGAAACTTGCGTCAGAAAACCTCTTTGAATGTTGAGTTACTTGGTGTGCATCAAGCTCATTGACTGAAGCGTTCATTTCTGGTGCGTGTGACCGTCGTGGTCAGGCCTGTCCTGAGCAGGAGTCGAACTCAGGTCTCCCACACCGCGGGCGACCGACAAACGTATTAAGGTAAAGGGAACGCTCCCATTAGCCCAGTTTGCCGGTCAGATCTTATACTTGAGGGAGTGAGTTTATCTACCACCACCACACTTCACCACTCTGGTCCATCGTGTGGACATTTACGTTCGGTTACATGCGCATCAGGCAGAAAAAGGGTTCTTAAGGACGCGGCATTGTTCTCATGGACAATGGGCACAAGTGGTACATGAGCCTGGGACAGAAATCTTTCAGTGCCAGCCCTGTTCTCGCTTTGACTCTCCTTTCCTGTCCGGCCTTTTTGCTAATTTTAAACAATATTCACAGCTCCACAAAATCATATGACATGTTGAGAAAACCTACAAGAGTCTACTTTCATTTATAAAAGAATTGTTATAGACATTTGAAATTCTTTGTTTTCATTGTACAAAAAAATAAAATGAAAAAAAAAAACATTATCTTTTGTGTAGGATCATGTTTTTGTGCACTGTTCATGATAGCTAATCAAATAAACTAAACTAAACTAGATTTCAGCGTTTGACAGCAAACTTTTGAAATAACGTTCTTTTTCTAATACAAACTTCATGCAGGGCCGATCTTGGGCATAGGTGAACTAGACGCTTGGCTAGGGGCCACCAAATTGCAGCCCTAAAACATGAAGATAGATTTTGTGTCACTAGGGCACATATTCACTGAGTTATCACCACAAATAGCTGATTAACTTACTGTATATGACTGCAGACTACCTTGACAAAGAAGTCTCAAAAACATAAGGTTATTTGTGCTGACAAAAAATTTCCAGCTCTAGCATTTCTGTTCATAAATTCTGCATCAATCTGAAGAAATATACTATAACCGGTTTATTGTATATAGTGTTATAATTACACAACATTGACTTTGTTGCTGTTTAATCTACATAGTTGGCATCCAGTCACTGTGCTTTGAGTTTGAGTTGTTCCGTTTTCGTTTTATTGACGCAAAGAAATACTGACACTGTCATTGTCTCTTTGTAGTTTGAACCAACTGTAGAAGCACATGTTGACTCTGTTCACTTTTAATGTAATCCAGATTAAGTGGAGACCACCTCCAAGTGTTCAGCTGTGTCCTGTGGTTCACTCTTGCACCAACAATCATAAACCAAAAAAACACAAAATGCAGAAAGAAATACACCAGTTACACATATTTACGTAGAAGTAAACAATTAAAGGGGATAGAACTGGCCCTGACTTTGTGTCAGTGTTATTTTCCTACGTTCTACTTTTTGGTCAAAGAATATGAGCTACCACAATAAAGAAAAAAATCTGAAGTTTACATGATTAAAACAAGGAGGACGAGTGTCTTTTTCATCTTTGAACGAACAAAAACTGTGTTGCAGACGAGAAGGCAGCACAAGTTTTTTTTTGTTTTTTTTAACTTTCTGATGCAGATTATATAGATTCAGCTTCTTTCATGGGGCCTAGATTATATTTAACCAAACATGAAGATATAGTTTTACTTACTGACATTTTTAGATTTATTTAAATCATTCATAACGTGGAGGTGTTTCTTGGTACTTTTTAAAGTAGATTTTGAGGCACTCTTTTATAAATGAGGCCCTGGTCATTTCCAGCTTTGCACAGACAGTTCTCTCTGATGTGGTGAAGCAGCTGACACACGCTTCTGTAAATGATATGGAGGCTTATAATGAAAAGATGAGAGCGCGACCTTTGGCGTTACAGCCACAGAGACTTTAGTTCAGAGTACCGGTTCGTTCATCAGATTCACATCACACAGAAGCCGAGGTCAAGCTCCACCGCGGCTGCTTTTCTCTCCTCCGGTGTCGTTTTACATTAGGAATCACACCTCAAACTCTCCACGTTTTAACCACGCTGCAGTCAGTTCGAGCTGTATAATACTAATGCTCTTTTGCGTGAAGCAGATGAGTATGATTAATGTTGGTTTGCTTTCAGATTTCACAATGTCCTGACTGTTTTGTGATGAGTATCTGATTCTATACAAAAATACTTAACAGTGTCGTCTAGAAATGTGTAACAAGATATTTCAGCAACAGTAGTTTTTTCTCTTTTCTTACAACTGCTGACTTCACGCAACTCTAACCCTTTTACTGTCACTCGTTCTTGATCGCCACAGCCACTCAAAGCTTCATCTAGCCTCTGATCTCAGCGCAAATGTTCCAGCAAATGCTCCAGAACAAGCACTTGTGTGTGAGGAACTTGGAGGACATAAGGGAATAATCGTTTTGATCTGTAAGTTTACAGTATACTAGTAGACCTATCTGCTGCCCATTATCTTGTTGTCAGCACAGTTGTTGTTTAAAGACAATTTCTCTTGCATTGTATTGTTTCTATTTGATCAACGTTGTGTGTGCGTTTCTAAATGTTCTTTATGCTTTGTCCTGTCACCGTCCTTGTACTTGAGAACCTCTCTGATGTAGAGTTTAACAAGGAATCTCCGGTACACAATTGGAACAAAGATTTTGAATTGTCTTAAGACGATAGTTACAACCAGATTAAACTGCAAATCAATTCATCTGCAACTTAATTAATACAAGTTTTTTTTGTTTTTTTTTTTTTTATGTCAGCAAAAGGTCTGTCATAATCGATGTGTGTCGAAATAAACAGAGGTGGCAAAAATATTGAAGTTAACTGCTCAAGTAAAAGTACAGTTACTTGTATGTATAAAAGTAAGATATAGTAAATTGACTTAAAGTGAGGCTCAACCCTAAAGCAACTTTTTTTGGCTGTTAAACTGTGTATTGCCTATTTGAGTCATTTTTGGCAATTTTAGTGCAAGCTTAGGAGATTTAGGCCAAAATGGCTGTGTTTCCCTGCAAAGATGAATGTCACTTCTAGACTCAGTGGATGTTTCCCAAAGCTTAGGTACCTTGCCTTGCCTCCAAAGTCAGTTCCTTTCAATCCAAGGCAAGTGGAATTTCTCAGCTCAAACTGAAGCCAATGGAACAGACTTCAGAGGAACGAGACACAGCTGCATCAAGTGAACAGAATGAAGCACCAGAACACAGGTGAGGGAGGGGCTCATGTTCTGAGCGTGACTTATACGTTTTACTAAGTCTTTTTTTATTTGTTTTAACAAAGAAGTATTTTTAAAATCTTCTAAAATGATCATAGTAAATTATGGGTACATAATTTACCAAGGATACACTTGTGTATACACTTGTGTATCCTTGGTAAATTAGCCACATACTGGCTGTTTCCCAAACCCTAGGTACCTTGTCTTTCCTCCAAAGCCAGTTACTTCAAAGTCAGTTCCTTCCAATCCAAGGCAAGTGGCTTTACTGGGCCAAACTGACGGCTAATGGAACAGGCTTCAGCAGAATAAGACAGCTGCATCAAGTGATCATAATGACGCAGCAGAACACAGGTGAGAGAGGGGATCATGTTCTCAGGAAGACGTCAATGAAAAAGATGAATAGAAAACGTGTTTGTTTTACCAGAGAGGTATTTTCTAAAAGAAAAATTTGCCTATTTTGCAAATTAAGTACTTTTAAAAGTTGTTATACTTTTTCCTCTAAAATGTTCATGCTGCATTATGGGTAAATTCCCCAGAGCGAAGCAGCCACACTAGCCACATGCTAACCAAACGAGGACACTGCCTGTGGAGGACCTGAACATTGAAACGTGACTTGAAACGTGGATGCATTGCCATGTCCAGATCAGACCAAGGCAAGGTACCTAGGTTCTGGGCCCTCGTGTTTGAAATGTGTTTTTAGATGGAGTTTTGGGGGTGAGCTTCACTTTAAAGAAAAAAGTGAAAAAGTTTATAACAGTTTTTGTGTTTTCCACTAAAATACTTAACAGATTTATTTATACATAACAAAACGTACACAATATTTAATAAACAACTTTGACATTAGCCTTTAATATAGGAGAGAATGTTAAGTTATTTACTTTGGTGCAGCTTTAGCGCTGACAGTGAGTTCAATGCAATTATAACAAACACAAGCTGAACGTTGGTCCCTTGTCGCTCAAACCTAATCCTGTGCGCACAGGAAGGCTTTTTTAGATATTAATACAGTTTAAAGAGGTTCGCAGAGTTTCGCGTGGCCCCGGAGGACGCCAAGGTAGACGAACCAAGCGCCTTCAGCCTGCGTCATTATTTATAAACCGCGCCGTGTCTTATGTGCATTAGTGTCGAATACAAAATGCATTGCTCTGTCTCCTCGGGCCAAACACAGTGAATACAAATGAATTAGTTTGAGATGGAGCCACTGAAAACACGGAGGAGAACAGACTGTACACGCTGCACATGTGAAACATGGTCAGGATCCCTTAAAACAAACAGTTTGTGTTTTGTTTTTGTTTTGTAGATGAAATTTTATGTAGATCAAATTGTTTAGAAATATAAACAACTTAATTGACTTATTTTTAAAAAAATTTGAAAAGCCCTGTGTTTAAAAATGTAACTGTAATAAGCAGCAGATGTAAATGCATTTTGTTGTGAGAGTATTGACTGCATCTGTGCTGCAAAGGAAGTTGTGTAAACCAACACAAGCCTTCACAGCTTTGACTGTCCAGTCAGGAACCTCAAACTCAAGATTCACCACCGGGGAGTGAGGATGCCAAAAGAGTTTTCAATGACCCTCCTGGCAGGAGAATGCAGTATTTGACCCTCTTGTTCGGTTGAAACTGTTGCAAAGTTGACTGTAAATGATTGATGTTTGTATATAGCAGGGCTATTCGATATAACAAATTTAATCTGGTCCATAACCTATATTCTAAACATTACTATATATATATATATATATATATATATATATATATATATACATACATATACAGTACAGAACAGGAAAGCGGCTTGGAAAGCGGATGAGACCACCCGCGTAGGGTGAGAGGGATCATTTTATATATGTATATAGGTTTGATTCTGTGTTAGTTCTATTCACTTCTCTTCTGTTCTTGTTGTAGGTCAGAATGTCTTTTGTATTTTATTTTTCCAAAGAAATATAGCAAAGTAGTTATTTTACAATGTTGATAAAGATCTATTGTTTAATAATTTTAATAATAATTTATAATTTAATAATTTAAAAATAATAATTTTAACTTCCACAAATAGAATTCTAGCCAGTCAAGAGAAAAAAGTTGAATAGCCCTGGTATATAATAGTCTCCAGGTCACACCAGCTTGTCACAGCCTGATTCCGTCAGATCTCAGAAGCTAAGCATGTTAGGGAATGGCCAGTATTTGATGGGAGACCACTGGAGGAACCTCAGGTGCCATAGTGGGGCGAACAGAGGAGAAACTCCTTGTGTCCTTAGGCAAGACACTTCACCCACATTGCCTTGTATGGAACTGGTGTGAGTGTGGATGATGGTAGTGGTGGTGGTGGTCGGAGGGGCGGATTGGGGAAAATGGCAGCCTTACTTCCGTCAGTTTGTCCCAGGGCAGATGTGGCAACAACTGTAGCTCACCACTACCCAGCACTAAATGCCTTCATTTATTACAGCATCTCAAAAATGGACTTCACTGAGCCCTGATCAAGGCCAGCAGGCTCAATATGGTTTATTTTGACGTACAATCATAAAGACATTTTAATGCTTTGGTTGATGCTACATGATTATTGTCTTCTCTCAAAGACGGACTCTTGAAATATTCCACCATCAATCTCTCTCGCATAAGCTCCAATGTTCACCATTGTGAACCTATAATTATAATTATATACAATAAAAATCACAAACAGACAGCAGGACCAGGATGTGCTTTTTTACAATAGTAATAATAATCACTCCCTGCATTTAGTAAAGCTATTATTTCAACATGTTTCCTATCAATACAACCAACACAACTGGGGACGTTCCACACACACCAAAACTCCTGAGCAATAGCTGACCAGAGTCAGGTAGGTCCACAAACTCCCTGCTCCAAAGAACCTCAAATACTTCTGACACGATGAGAGAAACAGTGGTTTCTGCTGTTTCCTGAGGCAAGAACATATAAGGTGACAGTCTTTCCTACAAAGAGACAGGGCAACTTGTATTGCAGAGGACTGAGTGCATGGTTGAATGCGTAAATGTACACAGTCGTCCTATGTGAATGCAGACATACACTTGAAATGCACCTCTTCATCGATCGCACACATTGGTCTCTCAGTGCTTTGAATTACCCAACCTCACATCGATTTCTGTTCAATGGAAGAGTCGACCATCTTCTTTTCTTTCACCTTTGTAAACACAGCAATAAACACAGCAATCCCTTCTATTCATCTAACAATGTTTGGGTTGCCATCATCAGTCAGCACTTTAAAAACAACAACAACAACTTTGGCCAAAGTGTTGTACAGTACAAGTTGTATAAAACAGTAAAAAGAAAACAGTCAATAGAGAACGACATACTTGTATGTTTTTTTTCATAGTTGCCATGTCAACAAGAAACTACTACTTTCCTCTGACAACTGTGTTGTAAATTCTCATATACTGTACATCGCCCTCTATGGTTTCAGGCAAGTAGCATCTTTGGCGCATAACCCGCCACACAGTCTATAAAAGCTATGTACGTCTTCACTCAAAGTTTCTGTGCAACTTGTATGTCAACAATAATCCGAGCTTCAGTGTTGTGTCAAATCTGTGTCTTTATTTTTCCCAAACGCAGTTATGCCATGACCTGGTTAGCATATCTATCCCAAATTCCTAAGCTTGGCCAAAATAGCATAACTTAAGCCTAACCTTAAAGGTTCACTTAATGGCATACAATGTGATTTGACCCATTCAGAATTTCCCATGATCTCCCAGTATGATTTTGACTTTCTAATTCTAGTGAAGTAGGTAGTTGATTTTTCACCTTCAGAAAGTTTCATAGTCCATCGAAATGTGGAAGTAAATTCTTTGAAAAATACATTTTGCTAACAATGAGTTGATGAAAAAAAAAAACAGCTTCTAATTTGCAGAGCGCACTTACTGTATGTTGACGTTTGCTCTGTGTCTTAGGCCCGGGTTTGGACTTGGGACCAGAGTGTGAGTTCTAATCAGGAGGATACTGTATGTTCTGTGGCAGTACATCAAACTTCAAACTGTGTCACAGGAACAGGCCCAATTTAAAGTTTGCAAATCCTCATTATGTCTGCCCGTCTCTCTGTTTCTCGTCTCATCCTGGTGCCGTTTGCTCCAGTCCCCTTCGGCTCTCGACACGCTCAGACATGGAGTCACAAACCACATTAACCTTTCCCTGCTAAAATCAATGTCTTGTTGTTAATTTGTGCTAATTTGGCTCCACTTAGCTGCGCGGCAGCCTTCGTCTTTACTCTGAGGAGAATGTGAAAATGTCCGTTTGAAGCTCAGAAGAACTCGACCTCTGACATCGCCCTGTTTACTTCAGAAAGCTCTGTTTTGCTTTCATTTTTCACTTTGACAACATGTGGTGAACAAAGACTAGTGTTGTAAGAGAGCACAGTAAGTGTCTCTGAATTTGATGATTTATGTCTATGACCCTGAACTTGTATGGAGCTCAAAGTCCCACCCACTTTCATGATCACAGAGGTTTTGGAACTTCACAGTCATTTTCTGCCAGAGGGAATTCTGTTTTACGTCCTGTAATTCTTCACAAAGAGATTTGATTGGTTAAAAAAAAAATCATATTTACAACATTTTTATTTCCACCAAATAAAGTCAAAATTAGAAAATCCTCAAAATCTAACATGCACTTTTAAGTAAAGTCAATTTCTCAGGGCATAATATAACCCTAACCCTTACCTCGGGGCGACTTTAAATTGGCACAGGACGCCAGAATCAAGGCCTGTAATTTCTCGTCTTTACAGACTTTACAGACACTTTGATTTATGACAACAATCTTTTGCTTCATTAATGACTTGACCCTTTCTTGTGTTTTGTGTTTGTTTTTATCATGAATGATCTGAGTTGTGGCAGCATCAATGTTTCTCCTCGTCACGTTGTCGCGTCTGTCAATCAAAATCACATCCACACCATCAGATTTCTTATGAAACAGCCGTCTTTCTCTCTTTTAATCCATTTACAGTAAGCTCAGATGGATCCATGTTAAAGTCCGATTTAAGTTCTTCCACAGTGTCCATCTGGAACTTGACTTGCTGAAAGCGTTTGGGAAAAGGTGGGATCAAGCTGATTGGGTGAGCGGCCGACCTTATTTGTGCCAAAACAATCACAATCGTAATGGCGTATCCAACGTCCATGTGGGAGACAAGTGCCACAAACACCTGTCTGCTCTTTTTTCAAAAGAAAATACTTTGTATTTCTGCTAAAACAGAATCAAACGCAGCAGAAACACGAACATCCAAGGGAGCCGCCATCAGATTTCTTTGATTCAGGCGGTACTACCTGTCGTCATTGCAACCAATCCACCTCAACCGGCCCTGCTGCAATGGGATTGGGCCGGTAACCCACTGTGCCCGACTCTGAACCAATCGAGCTGATGGAAGGCCTGGTGGATTATCTCGAGTTTGTGAATTCACAAATATCAAGAGATAATTCATCTGGCTGGCCAGTTTAGTGATAAAGTGCCTCCTTCCAAACTTTGCAGTGCTCTGTCCAAACTTTCTCCAACATCCATTTTATCGTCCTTCTGTCTCCACAACAAAAGGGTCGTACTTCCGGGTCATGGATTTATTCAAGGTTTGTTTTGTCATTAACCTCTTATTTGTAGAAAGAATGAAGATTTCATTGGAGAATGATCTGTGGCAAATCGTAATTTAGTTCAAATCTGAAGGCAAAGTAGGTCATAGAGTCATTGGGCCTCATTCATGACACGTTCTTACGAACAAATTTGTTCTTAAGGGCTCCTTACGAACATTTTTGGCATTCACAAAATTTGTTCGTTACGGAAAATGTTCGTCTGTAAGAACAAATCCTACGAACACTGAGGAGCACTCGTAAGAACAAAAAATCTGCTGTTTCAGATTTGTATTTCTTATATAGTTCAGTCAAAAATTTTAATTCCTACATGATTGTGGGTTTTGTATTTTTGCACATTATTGTATAAAATAATTTTAGAAACAAACAAAAAAATTCTGTTATGCATAAAAATGACTCCTTTAATAAACCTGCAGCAGCCTGTCCCAGCCTCAGAGCCTCTGTGTTCTGATCCTCACAGGACTCATGTCCCTGTGTCCCCCCAGGACCGGAGCGCACGGTGCTCTGTCTGTGCACCCTCGCCACAGCAGCCGCTGCCCCCCTCCCCCGCACCCCCCACATGTGCGTTCTACCGCGACGTGAACGCGATATAAACGGCAAAAGCCCAGCGTTATTTCAATACATCTGTGACTTTAATCTGTTTCCTTTGAGTGTGTTCATGTGAGTTTGGACATTTTTAAAAGACGCTGACGTTTTTAATCAGCGAAAGTGGGGAAACGTGCTGCTGCAGCTTCTTCCTCATTTCCACTGCTCCAAGTCTTTTTGCCATATAAGGAAGTATGCATTATTCATTTTTATGTAAATGATCGTTCGTAGCTATGGTTTGGTGAATTTGGCGTAAAGACTGATAGGAAGGAATTTGGCTCGTTACGAACCCGTCGTGAATCACACGTAGAGTTTTCGCAGCAGCTTCTTAAAGTGGATGTAACGCACAGATTTTACGAAGACTTTCATGAATGAGGCCCACTGTTATTCAATTTATTCACAGATTGAAAACACAAACATACATGCTCACATGCTATTAGAATTAAATGAGGACGCCTGAGTTTGAATTACAGGAGATTAAATTTGGTGGAAACATGGACGATCTGCACACGAAACTCTGATGACGTCTGTAACTAATACAATTTACGTGAGGTTATGAGGTAAAAATTATACCGTGCGAATAGAACATGAGCGTGTTTTATGATTTACTCCAGGGCTATCCAGTCTGTAGTCATCTACTCTGTACATGTTTCAAAATGCAGTGAAAAAAACGTGGATACTGCTGATGTATTCTGTCATCTTACAGTGACATATTCTAATAAAATGGCAGAGCTTTTGATATTTAATAGAGCCACGTTTGTGTCTGAAGGTGTAACTCTGGCCTCTTTGAAGCAGGGACAGTGAGTCTTGAGCAGGTCCAGGACATACAGTCACTTTTATGTTTTTTCCTTTTGTGTATTCATGTTTTTTATGTTCTGTATTAAAACTTCAGCTACTCTCCGGCGCCTCCTGAAGGTGACATGATGCCATACATAATGCATCACGCCCAAAAGCAGAGGCGAGAATGAGAAATGCCTCCGTCACAGTGATCTGGAGTGAATTCAGAACTCCCCTGAAAAACACATTCTGAATCTCAGTGGGACTTTCCTGGTTAAAAAAAGGTTTGATGAGTTGTTTTCTGTTGCTCAGATTTTGTGCAAAAAATTTATTAATGTGAAGAAATAAAATAAGAACTTATGAAATTGAGACCTTTGTTTGATGAATGCAAACAAAATTTGTCTTGTTTGTCTTGTCTATGTTTCTATGAGGTCAGTCCATGTTTATTCCTGACTCTGAGATTGGTCCACGTTTAGTCCTGACTCTGAGGTCGGTCTGTGTTTAGTCCAAACTCTGACTCTGGCACCAGTCTCTGAGATCCAGCAAATTTATGTCACAACATGGTTACATTTCGACACCATTTTTCTAGTTTAGATGTCTTTGAGACACTAAGGGCCTGTGACCATGAAGTCAAGCTCAAGTGTTTCAGCACAAATATTTGTCCTAAACCACACATCGTCCACACGAAGCAGGAGTTTTAGGACACTGAAAACGAATATTTTTAAAACCATGTCTCAGAGTGGAAATGTCAAAACTCTGTTTTAAAGTCTCCGCAGTTACGCTGTATCCAATTTTCCACAATGACATCATTGCCTCAGATTCACGTCTCATCTGCAGAATGTACTGACCTTTATGTGATGTTCACTGTGAAAATATGCTTCTCATTTCACCATAAACCACAGAAGACATAAATAAAAACACAAATAAATCCTCTACAATCTCCATTAAATCAGTATTGAAATGTTGTCAAAATATTCCAAAGAATCTGAAGCATAAATCCACTTTCTCTTCTGTAGGTTTTAGATCCATGTTGTTCATTCAGAATGTTTGTGAAGTTTAAAAGAGTTCTCCGCTAAGTTTTTGTTTATGTTCAACCTTTTTTTTTACTTTATGCACCGTCATTTCTACTTCCTGTCTGTGCCAGTGTCACAGTGCCACACTCTGGTCAGATACAGCATTACACCTGGTTGGTTTACTGATTCATGTGGACGCTGATAAATCCTAAGCCAGCTCCATGTTTATGCAGATCGTTTTTAAAACTATCCTCGTTTTGTTTTGTGTGGACAAGGTCTAAATAAATAATAAAAATGTGAAAATTGACTATGAGCGGGATTGCATGGCCACACATTTAAGTATTATTATTCTCCTCTTGTTCATTTCCATGAAAAAGCACCTTTCTTTATCTACATTTTCTCACATTATGACATAAAACTTATCTATTCGCAATAGGAATGTGAAGTCGAATTTTCACCTTCAGAAAGTTACACGGTGCACCTTAAAAAATAAAAAATAAAAGAAAATAACACTAGATTATAACATGGAGGTGCACAGACGCAGAATTAAAAAGGACTTTGCTGGAGTTACTTGGAGAAGTGAGGAAGTCATGCTATCGGCTAATGCACCAACTCTCAACCTGATCTGCTACTCTGCAAAAACAAGACACGGTCTTCAAAAACTATTTATGTCAGATGTCCTATCTGGCAGCAAAGAAGCTCATCGATGCGTAAGCCTAATAAATATTTGTTGTCAAAATGTGTGTGTACAGGATATGCGATTTATGATGCTATTAGAAATGGACTTTGCCATAAAGAGACTTAAACAGAAGTAGAGCTGTTTATTCTCTGAGCCAAAAAAGCCAATGCAAAGGCCTAAGCACAGGTCTAATGTGATGGTACTTCCTGGTTCTACTCAGGAGTCACGAGCAGGAGCGTTCTGGATGTTTTACAGCTCGCTTGGATAGCCGGTGAGCAGGCCGTTAACAATAATCTAATCTACTGGAGACAAATGCATGAATAAGTCTCTCCAAGTCTGGCTTAGACACTATGCTTTTGATTTTGGCAATGATTTTCGATGGAAACAAGCTGCTGATCTTGTTGGCGTGATGTGGCTGTAAAAGTTCCAAGTCTGAGTCCATTATTACCCCCAGATTTCCAACTTGAAGGTTTTAGAGAGAGAGTGAAGGAGAGTGCTGATGCTTTCTATAATTCGACAGTGAGTATTTTGTAATAAAAAACAACTCTTTCAGACAACTTGAAATAAAATTCAAACCGTGACAAATTGTAGTAACATTCTGAGTGACTACAAATGTGTTCTAAGTTATTCAACGTCTTGCTCTTGAACTCCCTATAACCTTCTACTTCAAATAAACTTGTTTACTGTTATCTGTTGTTTTCAGTTTTCACCTGAAACGACAAAAACACCTTGTAACGTTGAAGTTGTTTTCTAAACGAGTCTTCTGCTCGGGTTAGAAGTGATTTTCTTCATTACAAGTGTATAATTTGGATTCACGATGAGGCCGGGTGTGTCATTTAATTATGGGCTGTGCTAAGAGAGAATTTCCCTTGTTTTGGTCGTGCAGTTGGCGTAGCCTCGTCGTGGCGCTTCTGCATCGTGGCTAATGGACCTCATCAGAAGAGAATGATACTGAGCTGTTAGCGAGCGGAGACACAAGGCATGATGGGAAATGAGCAGGTGATGAGATGGAAGACAAGGCGCTTTTAGGCAGAAATGGGCTTTGTGAATTGAGATGTGCTGAAGTCATTAGTTTTAGTGGATCGCTGAATAATCCGGTGATACTGGTAAAGATGAATGTTAACAGAGGTCAGCAGCTTTAAAAGTACAATTTTGTTAAACTTGACTCGAGATGTGCTAATAAAAAGTGAAGGAGATTAACCCAGTAGTTCAAGTCAGTGTTAGCCACAGTTAGGATGTAGCCATGATACACAGTGCTCTGGAGATGGCGACGCCCGCTCACTATGTGGAAGCAAACCTGATTGGAAAAATATTGCCTCTCTTCAGCTTTGATGAAGAAGAGAGGCCAAAACCATCTTTTGAACCAGACTGTGAAGTTTTTTGACATGTCTTGATTGTCACAGACCTTAGGATTGTCCCACTTCCAGGAGAAACAGCCAGAATGCAAAGATGGCCTGCTGCCTCATAGATCAATCGAAGAGGGCAAGACTGGGAACTGGTCATTTGCCATTTGTTGTAAAGTTGATTTTTATTAATTTTTTTATACATTGTTAAGTGTTTTACAATATGGTGTTAGGGGAATTTAATCTCCTCGGACTGTAATCCCTGTTTATAGGAAAAATAACCCAGACTCAAAAGATATAAATTAGGTTAAGATTTACTTTGATCAAAGGGAAACATGCAAAGTTACCAAAAACACATCCTTCCTGATCTAAACCCTACAACATCTCTATCTCAATCTTGTCCCATCATTCCGATGTCCTCACGTCATCTTCACGTCGCGTCTTCACATTGCGTGCTCACAAAGAACCCAAGTCCCCAAAGTCTCTCTTTTATCAGTTCTCCAGAGTCTCATTTTAGCTTCGTTAAACTGATTGGTCCTTGGTTCTGGCCATTTTTGGCTATCGCTTCTCAGAGTGTCCACTTGATGATCTCAAACTCAGAGACCACAGTCTGAACCTGAGACTTGCAAAACCCAAACAACATCAGCACGTGACAGTTCAAGTCAACTGTAAACCAGTCCTTAGAATGTTTGCTTCAACCAAAGTTAGCCCTTAGCTATAGTCCAGTTTTCACATCACTATTTAAACAATTTGAATGATTACAATTTATCAATACACATAGAAAATATGTTTCCTAACAATGTGTTTTATCATAATGAGAATATGAAGTGAAGGTGGATTAAATGTAGACAACCTTCCACTCACTGCAATATCTTTGATAAGGAAAAGTTCTATCCCATTGAGCTCTGAGAGCAGCATTCTGATTGGCCTTGCTTAGGCGGTTCACCTAAATTTAACTTAATATGAAAAAAGCAAGTAAATACAGAAGAAAATGTATAAAATGTATGCTTGTGGCCATCGAGCAGAAATACAGTGAGTTGGACTGGGTGAAATTGGGTATTCCTCTTTAAAGTGACAATGTAGCATTGGATATGAAATATCAAAAGATTATTGTCTTTGAAATAAAAAGCAATCATTTTGTATTAAAGGTATACGATTTTACTGTGGAATATTTCAGCTAAAGAAACAAAATTTCAATGGAAACAAGTACAAAAGAGTCAATTTAGAGAGATACGAAACAGCTCTGAGTAAATTCATATATAATGATTTCAGTCCAACAAAAACATCCAAATAAGACATTTGTACATGTAAAAACTTGTCTACAGCCACTGCTTAATATTTCATTGACTGCTCATGTCTTAGGCAAGAAAAGCAAGTAAAAGCCAGACAATCAGATCAACAAACGAGACGCTGCAGGCTCCACACGACTGACGCAGACTCTGAGGTCACACAAACTCACCTTTCTCCTCTTCTCTGGGTTCATGAGCTGGTGAGGTGAGTTTCTGTGGCTCAAAAAACATGCCCAGTTCCTTTGAAGTGGAATTAAACATGAAATCAACTTTTTCTGTTACTAAGCTGTGCATATGGTGTTGAAAAAGCATTGCTAAAAGAGAGAGAGACACAGAGAGACAGACAGAGAGAGAGAGAGAGAAAGAAAAGGGGAGCAAATGTGCGCAGTGATTGTAGGGGAAGAACCAATTGCTACCTGCTGAATTTAGCCTCAAGTCAATGATGTGTTTCACAGCACATAGCGCTTAATCAAAGGCTCTTGACATATTTTGGAAACACAAAATATGTTCTACATCCCATAAGCTCTCAGCCAAACTTTGTTTCAGGAAAATCCGTTGTAAATTCTGCCAATGACGTCTATTTCTGTCATAGACCTTTTTGTCTGCGGTGATGTCGAGCTCTCTGATGCACGTACTGACTTCGCCTCTAGTCAAAAACATGATGCTGTTTCAAAGATTCACCACCAGAGGGAGGTGTAGTGTGAGTACAAAGACCCAGAAGAAGTCACATGACCGGGAAATACATGAGCTCTTTAGTTGACACTCCAGAGCGCAGTCGGCTGTGTTTGAGTGATCAGTTGATTCTAAAGGGCCGACTTTCTTTTCAAACAGATTACAGACAAAACATCTTTGACTAAAAAACATTTTTTGAGTAAGTTTAGAGCAGATATGTATTTGATTTTTACAATAAAGAAAAGCACAATCCTACTGGACTAGGACGCTGAGGAGAACGGCACATGCAGCGAGTCTTGATGGGGAGAAACTAAACTTTCTCTTCTGTGAGCGATCCAAAAGTGACAGAATAAGTAAAACTACTGTATTTCTTCATTGTTTGGAGGGTTAAATATAATCCATGCTCCAAGAAAGAGGCTGAATCTATAGAATCTACATCAGAAAGTAGAAAAAGTGCTGTACTGCCTTCTCGTCTGTAACACAGACGTTAGTTTAAAGATGAAAAAGACACTCATCCTCATTGTTTTAATCATGTAAACCTCATTTTTTTAATCCTAAAAACATTATTTACGGTAGTACTTACGTTCTTGCACCCAAAAGTAAAAACAGACGAAAATAAGACTGACATGACATGTTTGATTTAGAAAAATGATGTTATCTCAAAAGTTTGCTGTTAGCTGAAATCTAAAGAAAACAAGGAATTTCAGATGCCTATAAAAAGAAAACAGATTAATGTAAAATAACAATGTTTTTTTTAACTGAAAGTAGACACTTGCAAGTCTCATTGATGTACAACATGTCAAAAATTTGCTAAAGGTGTAGCAGGACAGGAGGGTCAAAGCAAGAACAGGTCTGGTAGTGAAAGAGTAAAGTCATAAACAACATTGAGCTTCATTCGTGACTCATTGTAACAAAGGTCACATTGTGCCCAGTGTTTTGCCGAAGACGACAATATCAGTATAGTTGGAAAAGGAATGAAACCTGCTCACCTTCTCGTTAGTGGGCTGCTTACACTGTGCAGCCTCTCTAGACCGATCAAAGGTCTGGCAGA
The DNA here is from genome assembly GCA_038363315.1 of Mugilogobius chulae. Classification (NCBI taxonomy): domain Eukaryota; kingdom Metazoa; phylum Chordata; class Actinopteri; order Gobiiformes; family Gobiidae; genus Mugilogobius; species Mugilogobius chulae. Next base: position 37,252,375 of record CM076399.1, on the reverse strand, counting down.
TGAGCAGTAGACTGTAGTGTACCACAGGCCACCTCGGCTCCTGATCCATCCTCATTAGTTTCCCATGATGAGTTTAACGAGCAGGGCTTTGGGAGGCTTCGGGCCCCAGCACAGTGACTCCTCTCTGGGCTTCTCTGGCAGCAACGCTCCCCTGGTCTCACATCATCATCCCGAACCGAAAAACACACAAAACTCAAACTGCAGAAAGTGAGGACGATGAACAGGAGCAGAGACTGAAAAACTGTGAATTAAAATGACCTGGAAAAAGGAGTTATTACTTTTTTTTCCCTTCAAGCTGTGAGTTTTTTTCACATGGCAAGGATCATATTCCTGTAAATGACCTTTGACCTCAGAGCTTGACTTGAAGCATGAGTCTCATTTCTGTGTCATGTAGCACCAGGAGATCGTATATAGACAGCGTGATGTCGTTTGCTGCCATTGGAAACAGCATGGGTGAGATTCTTTCATTCACTTTCTATAGAGGAATTATTTGTTTAGAAACACAGGCACAACTAGATGACAAAAAGAGCTGTCAGTAATTGACACAAGCTGTAGCAGAAGCGTCTTTATTTTTCCCAACACAGTTATGCCGCTACTTGGTTAGCATACCCTCCCCAAATTCTTAAACTGAGCCAAATTACCTTAACCTAATCCTAAAAACTTTTGCTAGCATAATCACCAATGGTGTATGGCAAAACTGGGTTGGAAAAAAAAATCAGGCGTAGTGCGCAGAAACACTAGCCAGCGCTTTGTCAGCTAACTATAAGAGTTAATCATTGTGAAAAAACAAGTTTGCTGTTATGCTGCTAAATCAACATTTATGAACGAAATGTGTTTCTGACTCTCAGGTGAGTAAAAAAAACGCAGAGAAAAACACTATCTTTTGTTGTTTTATCAAAGAAGCTTCCTTAACTAGATGGACAGCGTATTGTTTGAGCAGTAGAGTGGAAAGTAACGTCGCCCGATAATCCATCTATAAACATTTGCCTCTCTTATGTCGACTCCTTTGATGACAATAGTTCTCAGACTGAACACCAAGTATATCTCAGCTTGTGATTGTGCATTTGAAAAAAGTCACATTAAAATGTTCATTAAAATGAACCAAAATTCACGTGCTAAAAAAAAATTGGAAACTTTTTTTCAAGATTGTGATGAGACGAAATCAAAAAAATTCATAGCAAAAAATACATTTTCAGATGTTGAGGAAAAAATGTTCTATTTTCCCCAAAAATTGTTTTGAAAGCTTAAAACTGTTGACACTACAAAGAGGGTCGGAGACTATTTTTTCTTAGCTGGTGTAAAAATGTGGATGAAATCTGAGGTGAGAGTAAAACAGTCCAGTCAGGGTCGGTTGTCACATATGATTCTATCTAGAACAGCAGCACAGTCAGAGCGGGGTTGGTTGTCACACTTTTACAAAAGACAGATTTTCTCAAAAATACTGTATTTTAAATATTCCAATTCAATGCAAGAAATCAGTGTAAAGTTTCAACTAAAACATAAATTAAATTATTGTCATGTAGCTTATTATGTTCAAAAGTTATGAATCTCTAATTCACATTAAAAATATAGTTTTACATTATCATTAGAATCTTTATAAAAATGCATTTTATTAAATTTCAGTTGCCTTTTTGTTGTAATTGAACGTCTCCTGTATCAGAAAATGTAAAACATTCTTAAATCAAAATGAAATCAAACATCAAAAAATCAAACCAAAGACAAGACACATTTGTCATCGGTCTCCCATTGACATAACATTGTGACCCAGACTTGGGGTTGGTTGTCACAGGTGATCAGTTAACATTTAATGATCAATAACTTTTGATCAGAATAAGACAGAGAACAGCAGGTGGATTCATTAGTTTCACAAGACTTTGAACTTTTCTCTGTTTTTAAAATGGTTCATGTGAGGCTTGCTGTTTTTGAGAAATTCAAATCAAAGTAAAAAGTGTGACAACCAACCCCTGCTCTCCCCTAGCTAAAATATTAGCTTGTCTTTTCTAGCTTAAGTTTAATAGTTTTACCTGTCATCATATATTTGATGACAGGTAAAATTATTAAACTTAAGTTTTCAAACAATGAACAAAATATGTACATGCACCGTTAGTTATCAGGACAGCGTTTCATGTTTGATTGCAGCTAATGTAACTAAACCAGAAGTGTATTGTTAAAAAAGTCCACGGGTAGACTAAGGTGAGCACCGAATCTAACAAGACTAATCAAGGTCTGAATTAGGGCTAGGTTTGCCTAGGATCCATGATTTTATTGTTTTGTAAGCAGCCATGTTGGTTTTTATGGGAGACAAAGCATGTTCCTGATTGGTTAATTAATCTGTCAATTACACCCACTGGAATTCCAAAGAGGGGCACAGTGGCCAGACAATATATTTTTATGTATACTGTCTGTTGGAGAATAAGGTGAAGTCTTACTAAGATAAAACACTTTGTCTATTTATGTGAAACTGACTTAAACTTACGTATGTGTCGCACCCATATTTTTTTGTTTGCAGTGGAAAAGAAAAATACTGTTTTGTGGAATCGTTAACCAAAAACAATATAATTATAGATCAGCCCAGAAACCAAACTTTCACAAAGCTCACAGTGACACACAGTCTCGATGAGCAGCCACTCCTCCACCATATACAGCCCACATTTAAAAGTTAGCACGAGTCCAGCTGCAGTTGGCCGGAGGCTGCAGCCCAGATCAGTGAAGAGGAGAATATAAATCTGACTCTGGCATTTCTCCTGAGGGACAAAAGAGGAGTTACTCACAAAAAACTAGGCTCTTCACTTATGCAGCAGCTCAAGGAACATGGCAGCCGACGGAGAGAGAAGAGAAACAATACATCTGTTAGCAAAAACAAAACAACAAAAGAGAAATGATTGAGAAATGATTGAAATGACATGCACACTGTACTAAAGAATTTGCCTTTTACATTCCTATAGCAGTGTAATTGGTGTGCCTTGAGGTATAACCAGGCGTGCCTTAAATAATTGTAGAATTTGATTAAAGAAATTAACATATTGAACAATTTCCCATTTTGAGTGTCCAGGGCAAACAAAAAGAAAATAAAACAATAATTTGTTCCAATTTAGTAGCAAAAACTAGGCCTATGCAGTATTTAAATAAAACAACTAACTAGTTTTACCGTCGAATTTAAGACTTTTAATGTTCTTTTTAAAAATCTTTCAAGGACACTCAACATTAATGACACAGATCTTGTGCTATGTCTCATTTTGCAATGACTATTTGCACAAAATGGTTAGATTTTTGTATGTATTGCAGCAAAATGAACTTCAGCGTAGTTGCATTAAATCATATGGGGCCTGTTTTTACAATAAAATAGATTCAAAAACCTTTTATTTACAAAGCTTTTAATAGGCTGTTTTTAACCTAGTTTTTTCCACCTAAAATTTGGATTTTGGTGTTATTTAAGATGTTCCACAGAAACTTTAAACTGTAAAAAGTGTGCTACAACTCCGAAAAGGTTGAAAATGACTGCTATATACAACTATAATGTAAAACTTCAGGAGTCACGAGTTTTTCTGTTTTATCTGAAATTGTAAATTGTCTCTACTTATACTGCGCTTTCCCATGTTTACATCAAAGCAAACACTAGGGTAACATGTGTGTCTTACGTAAGGGCACGAGAATTCCCTCTATAGTCATCATGATGGGAGACTGATGTTGAAGTAGTCTCCCATCCTAATACTGACCAAACCATATTCTGCTCAGCTCTTGAGACCTGACGAGATCAGGCTTTGACAAGAAAGAATGGCCACCGACCTAATGCACACGAGTCTCCTAATTATTGACGGCAATGAGGAAGAGCTTCTTACAATGAGTAAAGCTGTGTCATTATCATAAAGATGTGCACCTTCCAGGTTTTAGGGAACAACATGGACTACAGGCTTAGACAGGACATTGCAAACTAATTTGCTATGACAGTAAATCAATCCGTGCAAAACTACTTTTGAGTTTTTCATAATTAAAAATCCATTACAGGACCTTCTGTTAAGACACCTGCTTTTTTCACTGAAACGCCTGAATGAAATAGTCATAAATTAAAACTAAATTGGTTTCTGAAACCTCTGAAGCACAAACAAATGGTTGGGATCTTTTGTGAAGCTGATGCACTGTAGTTTTGACATCTGATGACTGACTGTAACTATTCACCTTATTCTGGACTGGAATGAGGAACAAAACATATACTCATCAAAACTTTATTCAGACTTTTATGACAAGTTCGTACAGTCAAACATACTGTAGCTCCCTAACCCTTTGAGAGAGAACTCTTTGGTTGATGTTGATTTGACCAGAGTTCTGCCTGAAGAGAAAGTCAGAGTATCTCACGTTTTGTTCTGGTGTGAGTTTGACAAGCCCGCGGAGAGGACACGACCAAAAAGACAAGCTCTCTGTGTCTGACGACGCTGGTCCATCACTCTTTCATTCAGTGGACATTTCATTTGACGTGACAGGAGCCAGAAAATTGCAGTAAGGAGCTGAACAGGCACTGAGGGTTTGAAGTGTTGTAGTAGCAGGAACAGAGTGATTGAGAGCGAGACCTTTCTGAGACCAGAGTCCTGGGACCAAGACCAGTGAGGGTTTAGACGAGATCAAGACTGTGATCCATCGAGACCAAATGAAGACCATCGTTATTGTTTTCTACACAAGTTTCCAACTGTTACTGAGGCACATACTGTATACAGTATACAGTATCACAGTTTTCAAATAAATTATCTTTATAAAAACACTTGTACAGACCAAAGTTCACTTGAACATTACAACAAAAAACAAAAACGCATCATGAGTTGAATCACATGACACAACATAATTTCATAACTTGAGTTCCAAGATCTTACAATATATCTTATATAAACTCAGGATGTCACATCATCCTCTAGATCAGGGGTGTCAAACTCAGGCCCGGGGGCCAAATTCGGCCCTCAAGAAGATATCATGTGGCCCCTAAGCATGATTTCAGATTATTATTGATAGTGGCCCCTTATATTGCTGAGACGTGACTATTAAATGTAATATGCACTGGAATGCAGCAAAAAGCATACAAACTGTCCAAAGTTTTCTTGCAATGAAATTATGTGCAACATAATGTAATGCAACATAATATAATGTGACACAATATAATTCTGGATATACAGTAAATGTGTTATATTAGCTTTATACAGCCCTATTCCCATATTTGAATTTAACTCAGAGGTACCTATATTTGAAAATGCGGCCCTCGACCAACTCTGACTCTGATCGATTTGGCCCTACCACCATTTGAGTTTGACACCTGTGCTCTAGATGTTTTTGTTTTGTAATTGACTGTGTGCATGTAAAGCTACGGTCACAATGACCCGTACGAATAAAATGGTCGTACGAATCTTACAGGTCGTACGAAATCTGAGTTCGTACGTGGCTCGTGGAGTGGAAACTGATTTCCTACAGTCTTCTTACGGCAGACTTTCAGCTCTCACCAACAACTCACGACATTCTTGGGAAAATGAAGCCGTACGGCATCCTTGCATGTGCCCTACAGCTTGTTTAATGCGTTTTTACGGTAATCCTACATCTATTTTGTATCGCACGCACGGGAGCTGCACGTTGTCCCTACGTCCAACTCAAGCCTTTATCAAGGTGTTTTTAGCTATTAAACCTTTCGTAAACCGTACCGGAATAGCAATAACCTTTGCACACCAGCAAAACACAAATATATATAGCTATATTCTGTAGGCTTTGCCTGAAATCTGTTCTCTCGTTTGTCTCTCTCACTCGAAACACAACAAACTCACAAAGTCAAACCTCCGTTAAAACATCAAAACCGCTTTGTTTCTTACCTGCGTATTGCAGAGGAGACGCCAAACTCCCAAGGCGAAGACGGATGCTGAAGACTATCCACTGACATCATATAAACATAGTTTGAAGCACTTCACAAAACAATATTCCACCGCCAGCGAGCAGACGTTGTTCAAATGTCTACGTCTGTTACAGCTGTTCTCCCCGTGGTTGTGTCCATCTCCAGGCCATTTGCGTTTTCCCCGTGGCTCCTGGTCCAGTCTGGCCGTGTTTCAAGCGATATTCCTGCACGCCCCGGGTCCGTTCCTCTCCGTGCGCTCCTGGTCCGGTCTGGCCGTGTTTCAAGCGATATTCCTGCACGCCCCGGGTCCGTTCCTCTCCGTGCGCTCCTGGTCCGGTCCGGCCGTGTTTCAAGCGATCTCATCCCTTCACGCTCCGGGTCTGGTCCCCGCGCTCTGGGTCCGGCCCCCTGCGCGCTCCGTCCTTTCTCCGTGCGCCTTGTCCGGTCCCCTCCGTGCGCTCCTTGTCCGTTCCTTTCCGTGTTTAAAGCTAGTTTCCGTCGCGTGCTCCAGGCCCGTGGGCTTTCATACAGATCCCTCGTACAGGCTAAACTGCGCCTCAAGAGATGCGCAGTCTCCAGAGCGCGTCTCTCTCCACTTTGACTCTACATTACACAGGCTTTAGTCTCTGCGTTCGTAGACAGGTCGTAGAAAATCTTTAACACGACCATCGACCTGTCTACGAACTTACGAACGGGCTGCGAGCCCTGTTTTTTCGTAACAACGCCTCAAGAATGACGTAGGAAATGAGAAAAAAATCGTTCGCAGAGAGGTCGTAGCAGGTCGTACGGGTCATTGTGACCGTAGCTTTAGATGTTTATTTTCAAAATATGAAGTTTCAGCATTAACACTGAGACACAAACACATCCTTTTATAAACACACTTGGATTCTTTGGTGAAGTTTTCTAATGATTTGTAAAGTACAAATCACACACAGGGAACAACATCGCAGCTTCTCCTTTCATTTACAATAGAACCTGTGCAACAATGTGAAAATCTCCTCTCTCTGGACAAGGCGACATGCGAAATGAGTGCATGTTCTCTATTAAAAGCCCTTCTAGGGACAAGTGCTGCGAATTAGCTTTGGCTATAAGCACTATGATGCAGGCATCGGACTACTGTGCTACAGTTAGTCAGTGTTTTTTGTATCTGTCCTTATTGAAATAAACCAATAAATAAATAAATAATGTGAAAACCTTACGCTTGTGCACGTAGACATGTATACGTGGGCTGGCGACGCGATCCAGAATATTGAAAATGTTTCAACTTTTGTTGCTATTGCATAGTGTTTACTACTGCCCTTGTATTCTATTTTGTCATTTGTTGTTGTGTCAAGCCCATTAAACTGCGGTTGTGTAAACTTCATAGAAATAAACTAAACAGGAATTGAACTTGTCGACAAGATGTTAGCATTTTCAATTATGACTTCTTAAGACACCAGACAAGAATAGCTCAACCAGTATTAATAACGTAAGCCTTATGCACAGATTTACTTTATATGGTAAAACAGAAACTGACAATAGTTTTTCTGTTGTCGTGGCAACAGTCCAGAGCTTTACTTACTTATCTGTTAATTTGTTCGGACAATTCAGCTGCACCCTTCCAACTAATGTCATCATCAAACAGGCTCAAAAACATCTTTTTGAAGAAAAGGGTAATAAGTTCTGTTTGTCAGTCCCAAATTCTGTGAGAGAAGTTAAAGTCTTTTTTGTGTTTGTTTATCTGCTTTTTTACTACTGCTTTAGTGGATATGTGGTGGTTGAATTTGTTCTCTGTCTGTAGCCTCTTTTCCTTAATTAAGTTGTTTTTTTAAGCTAAATGTCCAATGTTTCTTCTCCTTTGACTCTCATGCATTCTTGCCACTCACTGCTGACATTTTGAATGCTGCGATGTCATCTGCATAACCTCTACTCTTTGATCACAGATGACCAAAATGCACACTTGTCTTAAAAATGTATATTTAGTGTAAAGAACGTGCTTTGCCTGAGCTGACCTTACAACACTGCCTCATGTTACTTCATAAATACTTGCTCCTCTGCTCTTTTAAATACCCATTAAACTTCCAGTATTTCTAAATCTTTAACATTTCTGTCCGTTTAAGCTTCTCTTGCAGCTGTGCAGTTTTGAAAGTCCCACAGATCATTTACACTGTCAGATTCTTAGCTTCTTATTACTGTTTTACATCCGCAGACCAGCTCTTAAAATGGACAGATTCGTGCCTCTGTGGCTTCGCGTGAAAGTTTGATTTAGCATTCATTCTGTTGATACATTTTACATTAGCAGGGTTTGGTATTGTGCGCTTGTCTGACCTTAGAGTTTCAGAAGCTAAAATTATGTGAATTTTAAACTAACTGCTTAATTCAAAGATACAGTTTTTCTGTTAATTAATGAAACTTTTCCAGCGTCTATCTTAAAGCCAGTCCAAAACAAGAATTAATGAACATAATTTAATCATTTTACATTAATTAAGATATAGTTTTATATTATTTAATGAAATGTTTTATTTACATGTTTAATTACGAGTTGAATTAAATGGAGCCGCATAAAAGCATTGGTGAGAAAAATACTGTACATATAGGATATAACCCCTACAGCTTGAAAACGATGACTTTTTTCTATAATCTAGATGATTTATCTAAAGTGAGGCAATGGATAAAGTAAATAATGTTCTACTGCAGACGTCCTTCCACACTGCAAGTAAAAAGAAAGCTCAAAAAACCTTGGAACTTACAATTATTTAGTTTTAAATGACTGTATCCTCCTTTTTTGCTTGAAAGAGTAGCCTAGTTAGTTTTAAATAAAGCTTTTGTAATGAGAATTCAGAAAAAACATTGTTGTTCTTGAGTTTAAACCAGTTAACACAACCGTAGACCGCACAGATTTGGGCATGTAAGGGTTAAGTGATTGAAATGCAGAGCCAGTACACACATACAGTCTACGGTGAATTATAATCTATTAAAAGAGAATCTAAGCTTGAAAATGTTTTATAACAAGGCTCTTACCTCTCCTTAATCGGTAGGTTTGTACCAGCTCACACTCTGAATTGTTCTTAACTTTAATTTATTTTGAGCTAATGCTAACATTCATTTATTTATTCATTTTTTACTGCTTAATCCCGTTAGGGTGACTGGAGCCGATCCCAGTGACTTTGGGCCTTAAGCAGGGAACACCCTGGACAGTGGCAAACTCGTTGCAGAGTTAGACAGACAATCATTCACTTTCTCATTCACTCACTAATGAGAAAGTGATGCCCAATTAATCTAAATATGCATATTTTTGGAGGTGGGAGGAAACCGGAGTGCCCGGAGAAAACTCACGGTAACACAGGGAGAACATGCAAACTCCACCCAGAGAGATCGTGAGATGTTGCTATGATCCGACCCAGGAGACGAACCCACGACCTCCTTATTGGGAAGCCAGAGCTCAAACCACTCTGCTACTGTGAACATCTATGTGAAAAACACAAGGAGTGGCTGAGTTAAGTTCCTGTCCCCAGTCAGCTCACTGCACTGTTTCTGTGACCACAGCAATTGACCTATATATATTTTTTGGACATGGGAAGTACTCGGAGAGAACACACAGTAACATGGGATGTTGACTTGGTCCGACCTGGGAGTCGAACCCACTAGTGATATGACATTTGAACTAACTATTTGATTCTTTTGAACAATTCCTCACTGTGAATGATAAGAATACAGTCATGGTGGTGAATGACTCGCTTGCTTTTTTCCTTCATTGTGGATGAGACAAATGCAAACACAGGGACATAAATGAGACCTTTTTCGGTTCAGTGAACATAAAGCAATAGTGTTTTCTTGGTGTCACCTCTGACTCATGCCACGATAAATACATACTGTGCGTAATCAAGTGCGCATCTGTGTCGCAGTTGTCTTTTCACTCACAGTCAGAACCACAGAAATAAGCCAGGTTGGGTCATGGAAGTCTCACCATGGTCTGACGTACATGTCCGCAGTAACATTACGTTTAGGCATGTCTAAGTTAATGTCCTTAATAAGCTAATTTCTTCATGAACATAAGTCAAGTTGTAAGAGAGAGATTGTTCTGGTGTATTTCAATAGACACTTTTATTATATGTAGGGTGGACTGAAAAAAAATCGAAAAACACAAAAAAAGAGTCAAATTTTTGATCGACATTTTTATGAATGAATCTATGATTTGAATCCTTTCAAAGAGTCAAAGTGTGACTTAGTGACTAAAATCACAACTCTGACATCTCTGCCTCTGTGCACCACACAAGCTACATTTTTTTTGCCTTTCACATGCAGTGCCTTAATTCTGTTACACTCAAATGACACATGTAATGCACCGTTAAATCCAACACTAAACACGGCTCTGGAGCTGGTAAAACCCACTCAAACAGAAATCAAATGAAAACTGTCTGAAGTGTTGGTCGTCTCTCTGCGTTTGAGTTTGTGCGGTTCATTTTTCCAAAGCGCTGATTTAGGCCCTGCGCGCCGCCGCTAACTAATGACTCCACCATAAGTTAATGAGCAGGAAAGAAAATTGAATTAGAGCCAGTGTGGAAGCTCTTTACTCGCTAAATCTCTTTTCTCAAGTCTTTACCGCCGTTAAAGTGAGAAGTTTTCTGCAAAGAGAAGGTTTGGCTCACATTTGGATCTGCACTGAATAAATAAAATGAATTTAGCCTAAAGCAGGGCTTTTCAACTTAATTTTCCCTTGGGTCAGGTTTTCTCCCAAGGCCATGGCCAATAGCAGTGTAGCTGAACAACACGTCACAACCTTTGACAGAATCTGTGGATGCACAAAATATCCTTTTTACAAGTTATACATAATTTGTACATAACTAATATAAAGCAATTTGTTAGATTTGTATTGTTGTACAACACTGGTTCTCAAAGCAAGTCTGGGCACCTGAGCACACTGATTATTACTTTAATAATACAATTACTTACCAGCTAAAACACAGCGTTTTTGGTTTAAGCAACCACACAAATGACCAGCCCAGCCTCGGAAGAAAGCTTTGGCTGAAATCAAACCAGTCATGTGATCATTAGTCATAACATGTTGTTTACTTTTAGATTTTTCATATATTGTAATATTGTTTTGTTTGTATTGTTTACTGTACTTGTGACCCGCCTATTGACTACGGATGTAAATTAGCTCTGTAGCTACAATCTGGCATATTTACATTTGTTTATAACAAATGTTCATTTATGTGCATTGTCCCTATCAAATAAATACATTTTAAAAATATGAAAAAACAGTTTGGTTGAAGCCACATGGCGACATTTTCTTTGGGTTTAACGGGTAAATCTCAACCTGCCACAAGCCCAGTACGTTTTTGACATTTCATTGTATATCTACATTTTCTACGTAGACAGTATTGCAAATGAATTAAGGAGTATACAACAAGTCTTTCAGCCAACCCTGTCTATAAAAAGGGCTTGAACTTTGTAATAGGGTTTATTCACTAACGTCTTCTGGTCTCAGATTGACATACAGTAGGTCGTTACATCTGGTGGCATGGTTTCCATAGTGACACAGTTGTTTATTCCAAATGTGACATGGACATCAGTCGAGGGATTCTGAGCTAGTCCTGAAGAAATTTTCATAAAGAAAAGTTGTAAAAGTGTGCACCAATTACACGAACAGCAGCTCCGCAGACATACCAAGACTCGCTGTACCATGAGCCCGGGCAGAGGCGCTATGGGCTGGGGAGAAGTGAGCGCACTTTTCCTTATGAAAACCCGGTTCTGAAGCTGCTCTTTTCCCGCTGTTACAGCAGTCGCTGCGTATACAACAGATAACAAAAGAGAACGTCTTTTTTAAGAGGATTGCTCCAGGACTATAGCCCACAATCCCTCGATTGATGCATCGCATTTGGAGTAAACAACTGTATCACTCTGGCAACCATGCCACTGGATGTAACAACCCATGTCTATCTGAGACCAGAAGACGTTAGTGCATAACCCCTATTGTGTTGTGATATTGTGATGCAGTTGTGGAAAATGATAAGGGTCCTTGAGGTATTAATAATGTCAGTGGCCTAGAGTTTTACTTACAGTGATCTTCTCCATGTCTTTAATGTAGAAGGTTGAGAATTAGTAAAATAAAATAGAAAGAAGTACATCTGTCAGAGTTGATTTTTGCTTTGGTCCATTCAGGGCTTGTGGCCAAAGCACAAGGCCCAGTCTCTGCACCACTGGTCATTCAGGTTCAATCACAGTCGAACACAATAACGCCTCATGACAAGGTGGATTCTCAAAACTTTGTGAACTCACACAAATTGTGAGAATCCTTCTTGCTGGACAAGCCAGAGGCAAACAGTGGCACTTAAAAGAAAACCTACAAGGAAATGCACTCAGTGGAATGCCCAACATGATGTTTGGCAAAAGTTGTGTCACTGCCAATGGGACTTAAAACTCCAGTCCACTTCATGCATCAGTCACTCACAGCGAGAATGTAACAAGTTTTAACTGGCGTGATTCAGTTATTATCCGACTAATAAAATAATGCTGCACAGACTGATTGCTTTTTGTGTATCTTCTCTTGTGTAAGGTTTAGAATCAAAAGGATTTTATTCTCCATTGAGATCATGACTGTTCACCTTCCAATCTTTTTCACCTGGAGAACTACTTTTGCAAAACAAACTTATTGTGGTTTTCCAACACAGTATCACTAGAGGGCACACATTTACCTTCGACACAAAAACAGCGTATTTTGAGCACGAGTTCACAGCCGTTTTTAGTACTTCTATTACGCCATACATTTAGCACGATATGAAAAAGTGTAAAAATTACACAAGATTTCATAGCGTTAAAAAAACACAAGTTTTGGTTGCATGGGGACATTTTCTTCAAGTGAAACTGGTAAGTTTAGGCTTCAAGTTACTAAAATGGGCAAGTTTAGGTCTGGGGCTTGGGGCAGGTTAAGATTAGGATCAGGATTTGGTTAATATTCATAAATAAAAACACGTCTTAACAGCTGTGAACTCGTGCTAATCATACGTAATTTACATGCTGCAAAATGTCATGGTAAATGTACGCTTTCTTGTGAGATTGGGCTGGGTATTCATTATCGATCATCAAAGGCAATATTTGAGCTGAAAGTTCAACATGGTTCATGATTGGTTCTGGCTCATGTTATTAAAATCGTAGAGACGCGTAGGTACAGAGATGTACAGGTTAATGTAGTAGATAAGACCGCATTAATCAAGACTTTTCCAAGACCACAGAGTTCCAAGACCAAGACAAGAACAAGACCACAATCCACCGATGCCACTATTGTAATTTTATACAATTATCAGTGTCTACATGATCGTATTGTGCAAGTTAGTTTATGCAGTTTATGTCCAAGACAAGCCCAAGCACCCTCGAGACCAAGACAAGACTGAGTTTAAATGTGCTCCAGTCCAAGACAAGACCAAGACCTCCAGTACTACTACACTAGCACAGGTCCTGGAAGAGAGGATGGTTGTCAGTTTTCACATTTCAGCTAAAATGATCAAATATGGCTTTCTAATCCAGTTTACCAACCAACGTTTTAGTTCCACAACAGCCTCATGTATGACTGGATTACAATAGTCTGCATATTTGCTTGTCATCTAAACCTTGACTTACATTTACCCTCATGGATGCATTTTCTCTTGAGTAAAGCACAGTTTTAATTCATTTTCACGTCTATGTAAATCCAAAGCTGCTCTGATTTGAGTGAGTAACCCAAAGCAACATGAATTAGCGTAGCATTAGTGGGAAATTAGAGCCTTCAGACTGCATTTGCGGGTGTAATGTGGTGTGAACTATCAGCGGTGTCACTCCCTGCTCCGCTCTTTACACCGACGGACGGGTTTTGCACTGAAAACCATAATTGTTTTTGAATATTTTAGTTTCTTTTTTTTTCTTTCTCTGGAATCCTTGTGGGCTTTGTCTCGTCTGATGGAGTCAACAACAGCCACCGGAGGCAGAGAATTGGCTTGAATTAAGAGAAATGTGTTGGCAGCGCCGGTGGAACTGGAGCCATCTGTTAGAAAGAACAACACACTGAATCAGCGTTTTATCCCACGCACAGAAAAGACAAGATGTTCAGCACAAGATCATTCGACGACTTCAGAGGAAGACGCCAAATGGAGCGGAGACGCACTTTGAAGAAATAATTAGTAATAGTGGCAGGTTCACTTGAGTCAAAACTGATCTCATTCATGACACGTTCTTATGCATTCACAAAAGCTGATTCTTCACTGGATTGTTCTTCTGAGATCAACGAATCCTGAGAAAAATTCCAAATGAAATGCTACAGTTTTACAACATTGCTCTTCTATTGTTCCTTGTTCTAACTGCCTTCTTTCATCATTAGTTTACTCAAGTTTAATGAAGAATGATTCCTGCATGTTTGAGTAAACTTGTATTGTCCTGCAGCTGATGCTTGAGTGTTCAGTAAAGCTCTGTCCTCACCTACCACCTATCCACGCCCATTTTGTTGTCTGTGTTTAATGTATTGTTCCAGAAATTCAGATTCATAGTAAATGTATGGTTCAAAATAGTCACATAGCCACTTTACAAAAATAAAAATGACAAATTTAAAATCAGCTGCTGTTTATTCCTAAATACATAGAAATAATGCAATAGGTATCTTTTAATGCAAGTATAAATTAAATATCTTACCAGTTTAGATCTAGTGTGGTCATGTGTACTTCGTGGGTTAGTCTTTGTTTAGCAGTTTTGGGAAGCTGGAGTTCTTTCAGTTGTGTTTTTGAAAAGGAAGCAATGTTAGAACAGAATGAAAAAACCATCAAAGTAAAAACTCTTTTGATTCAGAATCAGAAAACTTTTTTGGTCCCCTGAAGGCCGATTCTTTGCTGGCATCCGGATAAAACACACCACACACAGAAGAGGCACACAAGAACATTACCTGGGATCCAGAGCTCACACTTCACCTGCCTGTGTTGCAGATCAACTCCACAAAGTACCGGGCATCTATTTAGTTTATTTGTGCAATGCAGATGAAACAAAGGAGCTGATCGGTTGTTTATCATTTAGAGCAAAATCTAACTTCACTCACTTCACATTCAAGTCATTAATTTACTTTGCTCATTGATTCTGTAGACATGTTTTTTAGTCCAACGTAATATTTTTTCAAACTTTTCTATGTTTTTTGTTGTTGTAAGCAGCCATGTTGGTTTTCATATTGGCTAATTAATCTGTCAGTCATGTCCACTGAAATTCGAAAGAGTGACGCATTGGCTAGTTGATATTATGCTTTTGTATCGTCTGATTTTTCCAGGCAACAAGTACAATATATGCTGAAGCAGTTCACATGGACTTACAACGAAAAGCGACAATATTTTGTAAATAACAATCTTTACACATTATGGACCAGATTTAACAAGCGTTGCCCAAACGCAAAACAGGTTAGGTGGAGCAAAAACTTGACATAGCTGACACTTTCTTCTTACTGCACTAATAATGCAAAATTCAAGGTAGCGCACATCTGTTTTGTGTTATATGTCATTGACCATTTGAACTTGACAAATTCTGACCGATTTTCAGATCAGAACCCATACTTCAGCAAATGCAAAGAGTGGGTCTGGTCTCCACGCCCCCCGCCTTTGTTTCAGATCAAATCTACATCATACCGAGCCATCAGATTAGTTTATTTGTGTGACGCAGATGAAACAAAGGAGCTGATTGGTCGTCTGTCATTTAGACCAAAATCTGTTTTCACTCACCTCACATTAAAATTATTTTTTCCATTTACTTTTTTTGTCGGGAGCAGCCATGTTGATTTTCACATGCAGAAGAAGTATGTATCTGATTGGTTAATTAATCTGTCAATCACAGCTACAGAAATTCTAAAGAGGGACACGGTGGCCAGATGATAATTTTTTTTTATATCGTCTGGATTTCTAGCAGCATGGCTATTCTAGTGCATGTTCAGTACAATTGTTTGTCCAAAAAGGGCATCTTTTAGGCCAGGTCTATTCAACTTAGGCTAACCCTAAATTTGTCAAAAGTGGTGACATTCTGTGCAACTATCTGGCCCAGACAAGTCTAGAAAATCTGACCCTTGATATCCTGTTTTAGGCGCACAAATTAGCTGGATATCCCTGTTTTAGGCGCACACAAGGCAAGTTATTTGGAAAATAAGTTAGTAATGAATGATAGCTTAAAACTGACACATATCTTCTTCTTTGTGCTATGTTTGCCGATGTAATCACATCTACAAGTTTGTCTGACTTTACCCTAATCATTTGAACTATTAAGTAGTAAACAGTGTTTCATCTTACCAGGGGAAGATTTAAAACCATACAAGAGTCTGGTATTCAGTAACTCGGCCATAGATCGTATGTGGCTAGCGCTGGTCAATTGTTGTGCATTTTCCAATATTAAACTGAGTGCAACATGCTCACAAATAGGCTCTCTCTGTGTATTACATCACAGACTATAAATGTGCTGTTATTTATATCTAGGAACAACATGCCTGTCTGAGTTTGTTGCGTGTTCCATGTTTACCCTGTACATTTCAGCAGCAGACGAAAACAGCAGAATAATTCATAGTGTCGTGCAAAAGACAGTGAGGAGAAATGAGTGAAATAAGAGAGTGGAGCAGCTGGTGGAGGATTCCTGTGGGGCTATGCAAATGTCCAAATCGCAGTCTGTCGAGAAATCCCAAAGTCAGCCTGAGCGCGGTGCACGGCGGAGGCCTTTCTTATTATGCCTTTGCAGACATCAGTCGTGGCTCCCGGCGAAGTTTCCACAGACTCGAGATGCAAACATCCAGAAGAGGCAGGGAACAAGTGGGTTTTTTTGCTCCCGAAAGAAGTGAAAACTCCCAGGCAGGTGCAGCAGACAGATGGACAGGAGCGGTTTAATGCTGTACAACTGTTTACCTACAGAAATGTTTAGAGTCGAGCTTGTCATTCGGGGAGTGTACAGGGTTTATACAAGATCAACAAGAGCTAAAATGTTATCACCACAGCAAATACAAATATGTCTGCTTTATCTATGTAAATGGTGTCCTTGTGGTACATATTTTTCATAGTTTTATTGTAATAAACGTCCAATTTATGAAGAAATTGACATAGAAATGTTGAAAATACAGAAAGTAATTTGAGTTCTAAAAGAAAATCCCTCCCAGTGTTGCCAAATGGTGAAGGCAATAATACCAGCGCCTCAAAATTATCGTTCATTTTCTACCGCTTCTCCCGTTAGGGGTCGCAGGTGACTGGTGCCTATCCCAGTGACTTTGGGTCTTAGGCAGGGTACACCCTGAAGTGGCCAACTCATCGCAGGGTTAGACAGACAATCATTCACTCTCTCATTTATTCTTTCACAGGGAAAATTTTCTGTGATGCCCAATTAACATAAACATACATGTTTTTGGAGGTGGGAGGAAACTGGTGTACCTGGAGGAAACCCACGGTGACATGAGGAGAACATGCAAACTCCACCCAGAGAGATTGTGAGATGTTAATTTGGTCCGACCTGGGAATCGAACCCACAATCTCCTTAGAGCACATATGTCAAACTCAAGGCCCGGGGGCCAGATGTGACCCACCACCCCATTTTATGCGGCTCTCAAGGTCCTATTGGATTTACTTTAGTGCCAGGAGAAATCTGAGTGTCTTAACCTTATGAAATGTTTTGTCTGAAACTTAAAGAGTACGTCGTTTTTCAGACTAATGCAGATGTATATTCAGTAATTGTTACTTCATTATTAGTAGTATGTCAAAGATTAGTATGGTGGTTGTAATGATGTGTTATTGTTTGTGAATATTAACAAAAGTTTAGGTTTCAAGTTACTAAAATGGGTTAACTGAGGAGTGGGGGTTGAGGTTAAACCCAAAGAAAATGACGCTACATGGCTTTAACCAAAATGTGTGGTTATTTTACGTTTTGGATTTCTGAAACATATTGACGTAGAAACCACCAACACCATCGTCTAGAATTGTACTTGGTGGTAAGTTTGATCTCTGCCTAAATCAGTTCTTCTTTTCATCGATCAATCATCACCCTGCGCCTGCATACAAAACAAACAAAACAAAGCATCTCATACCCTTTTAAGTTATAATTTTGATTCACGTCTCTGTTGTTTTGTTGGAATCCCAGTTTCGTCTGATTGCTCACAGTTGGCGCACCGAAAGGAAATGTTGTCGGCGGTTCATTAATTTTAGAGGAAAGATCAACACTTTCGGTCTGAGAGAGGCAGAGTGTTGCGCGGACGGAGAGCACAAAACACAAAGTCGATGTGTTGTTGGGCTGCTGGAGACTCTCTGGGCCGATCGCACAAATCGATGCCTCAAAACTGATTCAGCACTGACACTGTCCAGCACGGCCCGCATCATACCTGTGCCTTCTGGACCAACTTTCTCATTTGTGTTTGGAGGAAGCGGCGGAAACAGATTAGGTGAGCAGCAGTGCATCGCTCAGGGGCCATTCTCCAGATTTGGAGCTTGGCTTGGTCTGGATTTATACCTGGAGCTACAGCGGAGATTGCACAAGAGCATACTAGAGTAATAATTCCGAATAAAGGTTTACATGTTAAACACGCTAAATCAGCTTTATCTTATTCCGCTTAACGTCTGGGTTAGAAAGAGAGAGGAAAGGGAACGCACATACGCCATTACATAATTACTTCTACCAGCGAAACACATATCCGATGGATACGGGATACCGGCTTTGGCTTTTTTTTCACCTGGGATTGTTGTAACACCACGGACGCAATGAAACTAATTTTTTTGGAGTTGTTCCAATGAAAGTTTTTAAGCAGCAGCAGCAGGAGAATCACATCATCTAAAGCCGTCATGTAAACGGAGCAACTGAATAAAAGTAGCCTACATATATCTTTAAAAATATATATTTCTGTTTCCCTCACACATCACCAGAGCAAAGACTAAAGAGCTCATCATAAAATGTACACACTTGAGTTCTTTCACACTCTGTGGAGGAACACCACTCTGCTTCGCATTGTGGTGCTCTAAGGCGCACTCCACTGCACACCGAACCGTGCCCAGCCTGATGGCCCCTACAGCGCAGTTCTTGTGCAGTGTGAGTGCAACGAACCGCGCTCAGACTCGCCGGTTCCGTCTCTGCACGGTGGAGGAGGGGCCAGAGCTCGGCACGGTTACTCATGTACACGCACACCACGACTTTAGCTAACCCATGTGACCCTGATATTGTCAAAAAGACAGAAACTCTGCACCAAACTCCGTGGAAATGCGCTTACCTTGAGTAGCATCATGACCCGAGAGAAAAGTTGTGAGTCTCTCTTTCTGTTGTTTTGCTGCTCCGGTTTTTATCCAGCCTGACGGAGAGCCTCATCGCGGGTAAACTCGGTCTGCCTCATTATATCAAAGCTATAACGGCCCGCAGGACTTATTTTGACCTACAGCAGTAGCACTTCAGCGCTTGATCCACTCTTCACCGCTACATGTAAACAAACGGCTAGAGGATGACGCGGTCGTCGTATCTAGTGTGAGGCGGCCGCGCGGGCAGAGATTTCTGCATCTTTGACGCGCACGTTCACCTAGTGAGTGCCCTAATTATTGTTTTATTTATCATAAGATAAATATTATCTTATTTTTAGATGCAGTTCAAATTCAGGTGTACTCAAACTGAGCTTCAGCTTTGTTTTTGATGAAGACGCAATGTGAGAACGTGATTAAAAACTATGTGCTTGTAAAGTATTGGATATAGTGCTTGTAAGGACAGTAAAAATCATGCAAATCACCTTCAACCAACATTCACAGAAAGTAAGCACATGGAGAAGTGTTCCAGAGTGCCTTCTTCTTCTTCTTCTTGGCAAAGGAAAATTCCCAAAAGAATAAATCAGCGTGGAAGGAGAACTTATAGTGACAGAGTAAAAGTGCTGCGCTATTATTCAAGTTGCCATAGAATTGCAGTGGTAGTCAAGCCATAGAGATACAAACTCTAAAACAAATTCATTTCATGTACAAAATAATCCTTAAAGATGCATTATGTAATTTTTCAACCAAAAGTAGAATGTTATTTTAGTAATATATTTTTCACATTATAGAAAAACACAGTTATCACTAATAATTATGTCCCAAAGTATAGTTTGAGCTTTCTTTTTCTATTTAGTTGTGAAGTTTTCACTGCCAGAAAGTTACACAGTGCAACCTTAAACGTGACCCATTGTGCCTGTTTGGCTGTGTTTATTTGATCAGCTGCTTCTGGAGGCCGGCTTTCTTTTCAAACTGATTACAGGCAAAACACCTTGGAGTAAAAACATTGTTGAGTAAGTTTAGAGCAGATATTTGATCTTTGAAATGAAGAAAAGATGATCCTACTGGACTAGAACTCTGAAGAGAACGACACATGCAGCGAGTCTTAAGGAGAAAAACTAAACTTCTCAAATGTGGTTGGAGTATTTCTTCACATTTGAAGGGTTAAATCTAATCTATGCTTCGTTAGATAGAAGATAGAAAAGACACTTGTCTTCATTGTTTTATTCATATCAATTTTATTTTTTTTTATCCTAAAGACAATATTTTATTATACTGGCTCATACTCTTTCACCAAAACGTAAAACAGATGAAAATAACACTGACTTCAAGTTTGTATTAAAAAAAAAAAGGCATTATCTCAAAAGTTTCTCGTCAAACACTGAAATCTAAGACTAGGGTCCGGCTGCAGACTGCAAGATGAAGGCGTGTCGTGAACACTAGTGTCGTGAACATTAGTGTCGTGAGCAGTCTTTGCACTAGGTGGCGATATTCACATGAACCCTTGACGATAAAGACGCCCGAGACGATGTCAAATTTGAAACCTCGGTGAATATACGAACTCTATAGATGGAAAGTTGAATAATTTAATTATTATTTGTACTTTGGGGGCATTTAAACCCAAATTACGTTAAGTATTATTTAATAATAATGGTGGAATTATTAATATTTGACTCAATGAATACATGTCTTGGTTTATAGTTGTTTTATTAATTACTAATTATTAATTTTGTCTGATTTTACGTGTTTTCCAGTGGTTAGTGCTGATAGTCAGGTCCAGAGGGACAGAAGCGGGGTGGTTGCCATGGTGACGAGTTTATAACTGTTGCTAAATGGGCCTAAACTGTTATATTTTTTATCTTAACCTTTACCCAAACCTTTTTCCTAACCTTAGCCATCACCCTAACCATTCTCCTAAACTTACCCGTTCTCCTAAACTTAATCGTCGTCCCTCTGGTCCCGACTACAACGTTTTTCTAGCACCGGAAATGGAGCAGCTCTACTCCGCGTCAGCTTTTAAAATAGATTTTTTAAGATGCTTATTTTAAATTACACCCCCGGCTTATATGGCTTTTACCATAGGTTTGGACATTTTTTGTACGAATACGGTTTGTATATACGCCAAAATAACATCATTACTGTCATAAGGGGGCGTGTCGTTAGAAGTAGGCGTGTCATAAGGGGGTGTGTCGTTAGAAGTAGGCGTGTCGTGAGGGGGCGTGTCGTTAGTACTGCCGGCTGTTCTGCGGGCTGCAATCAGACATACTTGAAATCTACTGAAAACAGGGAATTTCACATGTCTAAAAAAAAGGCAACGAAAAAAATGTAGAATTCTTTTTTTTAAGTATACAGCACTACACCACTGTTACACTAACACTAACTTACACTGCAGATCGTCCCTTTTGCTGTTCAAGACATTATCGTGAATGAGTTTTTGCTGCATTTCTCTGTCTCTTCCCCCTCAGCCTCCGGTTAAACAGTGCTCGTTACACTGCGGCGCTAAATGCTTTTAATTTCATTTGCTCGTCTGCCGTATAATGATGCTGTTATTAGAGTAATGCAGAGAGAGAGTGTGTATGACAGTCACATCAGAGCTAATGTCCATAATGAGGCCTTGAGGAGTCATCAGCGGCACCGACACCACCAACCAGGAAACCCAACGCAAATGCACAAATACAGTTAATTAAGAGGTTATTTAAGAAGTGAAATTATTTAAAAACTAATACTTGTGTAAACTATGTGTTTTGCATCGAAAGATTTGTCTCAGATGAACGAGTCAGAGAGATTTGTATAAAACTGGGAGACTTGTTTTAATGTAGATTAAAGTCGGTGGATTTGCTGAAATGTAATAAACCATTTAGCATCATTATGAAAAGTAAGTCATCTCAAATTTAAACAAAATATATAGAGTCAGAGAAAGGTGCGCTGTATAGCTTAAAGATAATTGGATTTTGGGACATACTGAGTGGGGATGAATATGCTTTATGCTGTGGTCAGACCGAATGTTTAAGCATCTAATTTCGCTTGTTGAAGCAAATTTTGACGTAGAATATTTAGGAAGCCGACGCCTGTAAGCAACAAACTGAAGCGCTTCAGTGTTATCGCTTTTGCAAAAGGCATTGTTTTGCACGTACGTAAATCATGTTGAGAGAAGGAGGGAGAGGTTTTGCCACATTTATAAAACGTATCCATAACCAAAAAGCACAACTTGCTAACTTCTCCTCCAGGCAATGTCCTTTTTAAGCCTGTCTCTGCATTCCTCTATTGTCATGACATAAAGCAATGATTTAAACACTGCAATGAGATTTTTGTGAGCTCGTGTCCATGTCATGCCTTGTTTGCTGTGTTCAGTCTTCAGGGTTACCAGATTTTCAGAGAGCGACAAGCAACCAAGCCTTTTGAAAACAGCTCAAAACAAGCAATCTAAATCAATAAAGTTATTAAACAGCCTTCGTCCTTTTCATTTAATGTGAGAGCAGAGCAGCATGTCACTGCGTCACAGGAGAGTAGGGCTTGATTGGTGGACGCCGCGTTCAGGCGTTGAAAGTTCAGAATTGCCCAGCTTAGGCGTCGACGCCCGAAGAAGCGACTAAAGGAATTATCGGTCGATATCACTTTCCACTCTACTGCGCATGCTCCATGCAGAAGGAGACGCTGTCCATCTGGTTAGCTGGGGAAACTCCTTTGAATAAAACAACAAATCAGGACGAGAGCAGCTGTTTTCGATCAGGTATGATCGGGTCTGACAGACGCCTGGCTCTTGAAACCTGAGACAATGTTTTTCTCGCCATTTTTTAACTCACCTGAATGTAACTTTTATGAATCGTAGGGTCGAACTTCATTCACAAATTTAGCAGCAGAACTTTTGTTTTCGCACAGTGAAAAACTCGTGTAGTTTGCTGATAATGGACTGGCTCCGCTAGTTTCTACAGTTTGTGTTTGTGTCATTGAGAGGTGGCTTTTACTAGGTGCACGCGCATTGCCCGTGTTGATGAACAAATAATCCCTTTATTAGTTCTACGTCATGTTACGTCCTTGCACAGGCTGACATTGGAGCTTATCTTCAGAGCTAATCATGTTCCAGGCGCGTCTAGTCAGTTACACCAGTCACAACCAGATCACAGATCAGCTGTGCACTTTGACGTCAACTGACTTTTGTGCGCAGGAGCACGAGAACAGCACGAATACTGTGCTATTGTTGCTGTAAGCTTTCTGATTGGCTACCAGTAGCCCTGGGATAAAATCCAAGGCAGTCTGTACTTCTGTACTAGGACCTGACCACATGACCTGACCATAATTCGGTCCTTAGTGTTTGACGCAGGTTTGGGTGTCTACTTTGCAAGACGCTGCATCCACTGACAAGTGAACGCACAAAACTAGCCGCAGAACACAAATTTGTGTACATTAACTGCACATGTAAACTGGATGCCTTGATGCAGTCCAGTCTGAACGCACCATTTGTGAATGTGAAAAAATACAGCTACAGGAACAGCTTTTGTAAAAAAAGGCCCTCCTCTTGAACAAATATTTGTCCATGTTCATTTTGTAGTCATGCAAGCCTGTGAAGACACCGAAATTACCAAAACAATCAAATGATTACTTGATTACTAAGATAATAAATATCCAGCCCTTGAGTTATCTTTGCTACATTAGTGACTAGAATCTTACATGAGGTTCACGTGTCTTGAATGAACCAGTTGCTCCAAAGAAAATATGTAAGTCCTCATTTGAGCGTGTAATTGTGAAAAGAAGATGGCATTTGAACAGCCTGGTGGATAATGAACAATAAATGCACCAGAGCGTTTCTTCCGGTCGATTGGCTCCACTTGCACCTGCGTCTACGACAGGTCCAGGGCAGGTCCACGCAGGTCCACGACAGGTCCAGAGCAGCTCCAGGCAGATCGACACAGCGTAAGTGGAAGAAGACGTGTGACAAGTTTAATTACTGCTGAAGAAAAGTGAGATTTATCTAACCCAACCAGACAAAGAAACTGAAACTCATGTACTGTGACTGAAATAAATGTATAAGATATAGGAGAAGTCATATTTTACTTAAGATCATTACAATTCAATTTCCCATTTTAGGCTTTGCAAATCAAAGACATTTGAGATTTCTAGTTGCCCAATTCTCCTTTTGGAATAGTGAAGACAATTTTTCACTAAACAAGTAAATAGAACTGTGATATTTATGTCATTTGTCTGCTGTCATCATCATCAGCAGCAGCAGCAGCAGAAGCAGCATCAAAAAAAACAAAAAAACAATTAGTGGTCATTATATTGTTAAAAGAAGCAAATAAAATCAGAATACTCAACTTAAAATGTGTTACACTGTAAAAAGTCATAAGGCCAATAAATTAAATTTAATATGATAAACCTTGGCAGTGTGAGTCAGAGATTTTAAAGTTAGAGTTTTAAGTTATAAGCGAGAGAGAGAGAAGAAAGAAAGGAAAAAAAGAGAGAGGAGAGACAAAAGAGAGAGTAGATAGGAAAAAAAGAGAGTTAGAGAGAGACAGAGAAGAAAAGTGAGAAGAGCAACATAGAGGAGAAAAAAAAGAGGAGAGCATTGTTAGAGGAGAGAGAGAGAAAAGAACGCAGAAATAGATAAGAGAGAGTAAAGCCTGAGAAGAGACAGACGGAGGGAGAAATGACAGAAAAGGGAGAAAGAGAGAGGAGAGAAAAGATAGATAGGCAAAGAGGGTGAGGAGAAAGAAGAGAGAGGAAAGCGAAAAAAGGGGAGAGAGAGGAAAAAGAGAGGAAAGAGAAAGACGAGGGGAGAGAGAAAAGGCTATATACTGTATATATGAGGTTGAGAGAGAGAGAGGAAAGAGTGAAAGAGAAGAGAGAGAGAAGAGACAAAGACAGAGAAGGACATAGATGAAGACCAAGATAGGAGAGAGAAAAAACAAGAAAAAGAGAGAAAGCTAAAGAGAGTGGGAAGAAAGAAGAGAGAGGTGAAAGAAAAGAGAGAGAGAGAAAGACCGGGAGGGGATAGAGAAAAAGCAAAGAAAGGAGAAAGAGAGAGAGAAAGTGTGGAAGAAAGAAGATCAGGAGAAAGAGAGAGAGAGAAAGCAACTCACAAACATGAGTTTAATTTGAAACTTTAAAGCAGAAATTGTACTTGCACCTTTTAGGAGTTTGGCTAAAAGCTTACTAAGTCAATGTTTTTTTTTTTTTTGGTCCTGCTTCTTCACTCTTCTCTTCTCTCTCACTCTCCACCTTCCTCATTATCCTCCCTTTCTCTTCCTCTCTTTGCCACGACCCAATTACCACCAATAATTACTCATAACCTCCCCGCCTCAGCGCAGTTTCCCACCAGGCGTTTTCACCCCAAAGCGCTCTGTGATTTCTCTATTTAAAGGCGTGAGTCGACCGCAGAGATAAAAGCACTGATTGGCGTCATTAAAACTACAGTTCAGAGAGTTTTATGGATCAAACACGACTGCTTTCCGCTGAGACCGGCCTAAAAGATCTACATCGAGCATTTACACTGGGAACTGTGGGGAAATAAGAATCAGTGGAGGAAAATGAGAATGAATTTAACCAAAAAGTTGAGTTAAGAGTGCCATACGCGAGCACAAAATCACAATGATCACTGACACAGATGTACGGACTCAGACGGCATCGCGAGACCACGAGTTCACAGGGATTCAACCTGGGAGTTTACACGATCCTTGAGCACATGTATAGGACTGATACAAAGAACACACACGTGTCGAGTTTTGAGGGACACGGTGACTTCTTTCAAATATATTGTCTGGATTTTCCAGGCGATATATTTGAAAGAGGTCACTGTGTCCCTCTTTCAAATTTCTATAGCCATGATTGACAGATTAATTAGCCAATCAGAGGCACGCATGGTCTGCCAGGTGAATACCAACATGGCTGCTTCAGACGAAAATACTACATTGAAAAAATATCACGAGGAACTGATAAGTTTTATTCTCAGCGTTGTAATGTTTTAGCGTAAGATGGCAATGTTTACATGTGGTTTTAATATTTTAGGACCACACAAGGGTTCTGAGGTAAAGGCCTGTGGTAGCCCATGGTGTGGTAAGTTTATTGTGTGTGAGGCAATTACGACACACAGGTACATCATTTTTAGATTTTTACAGATTAAAATGTATTTGACTGAACAGTGTTTTGTAATTTTGTATTTTACTTTTTTACAGTGAACATTGCTCTCTGCTGTCCTTTTTGTTTTTAGTTTTTGGTTTTGGTTTATTTTCAGTTAGTCCGCCTGGGTTTAGGAGGCAGTGGTTGGCCTATGTGAAGGCGGACTCACTTTATTATTTTTGTTTGTTCGTCTGTTTGTCTATCTGTTTGTTTAGTGGTCACTTCCCTAAAACTCAATCTCAGGATAGATAACAAACCTGTAATCAAACCTGACTTTTGCAGTGCTTGCAGTGTTCCTACCTGTTTGCAGTGGGTTTTTGTTTGCGCTTGGTCGCCTTACTCAATAGTTCCTTCAGGTTTCAGAAAGTAAATTATCTATGCCTGTTTATGAGTAACACTGGGAAACCCATTTTTTATATGTTCGAAATAAATAATGTGAACTTTACCTACGACTGACTCGTATTTGTAACATAAACACTTTTTGTTTTTGCTCTGACTGCTAAAATATTGCATAAAGTAGATTTAGGTCACAAGTCTTGTTCACGTGATTCAGCAATTGAACAATGCAATTCTCTTGACCATAGAGCATAAAACTAATTTATTGTTGAGATCAGGTGTTCTTTTCAGCAACTGCAGTGTGACAATTTTCACATCCTGAACAATCAATCTATCGCCATCTGTGTAACCAATGGGCTTAAAGATGTTGACTAACATGGATCTAAATAAAGAAACTAGTGCACTGAGTAAAATATTGACTGCTGTGAAATGTCACTTATTTTATCACGCAGGTGGTAAGTCATTTTGATGGGTCTGTAGTGTTATTTTTGCGCTCTGTCCTTCAGCGCCGTCAAAGTTTGAAACCCAGTGAACGCTCTACTTTAGCGACCCAAAACAGGTATGGGGATGACATGGTTTCTCTGCAGAAAAAGTCAGATGTAGACAGTTTAAAACATAAAACAGAAGTTTGGGGATTGAATGGCTTGATCTTGTAGATGCTGTCGTAACCGCTTTTTCATTAGCCTTTGTCAAGGGGAGTGTTTGTTTGATGGTAACTCACTTCATATTAGTGATGGGACTTTTGACGTAACCCTTGTATGCACACTCATTTATGGGGACAAGCCTTCCTTATGGGGAAAAAAGCAGCTCTTCATGATGTAAATCCTTCATTGTGAGATCAGCAACATGGTTTAAGTTTAAATAATGTTAAGGTTAGGATTAGGGCGCGAGTTAGGCTAAGTTTAGGCAAATAGTCATTAAGGTTAAGGTCACTAAGGTTTCATGGAAGGTTAATGAAATGAATGTAAGTCAATGTGATGTGCCCTTGAAATATGAAAACACAACATGGGTGTGTGGGTGTTTGTTGGTGAAAAATTAAACATTATACAGTGAAAATGAACATGTGTGTTTTGCATTGTGTTTTGTCTTGCTTGCGCCTACAGAAACCTCATGGCTAGTCTGTAAATATCTTTGGAAGCACAGTCCTGAGCTAAATGGGTCCTGGTTAAGGAGAACTGGACTGGTTTTGGAAAAGGAGGAGAAGAAAATAAATGTACAAGTGAAACTGTTTTTTAAGAGGACCACCATGTTAGCTCTGTGTAACATCTGCTTTGTCCCGAACGAAGAATACACTTTCTTAACTTTATCAATGGACTCTGTCGTTCTTGCATAAATATTTCCCTGTGTTTGTGTGTGAGAATGTGAGTGATTGTGTCTTGAATTACGAATACACATGTATAGTGTATGATGTGTGAATTTTTGATACATCAGAATTGTAAATAATAATTAAAAATTAACATGTTTTTTGCTCAATATACTTTAAAACTAAAGATACAAGTACACCTTTGGTTCTGTTCATTACATCTCACTTCATGTAATCTGAGTTTTGGCTGAGATCCGTCCCTGTGGCGGTCCTCCTCCTCCTCGCATCTGCCGCCATCTAAAATAGGTCTTTGTGTTTCATACTCCAGTTCAGCCCAGCCGAGAATTGGGACCTGGCATTTGGACCCGCTAACTTTGTTTTCTCCTGACTTTTACAATGACTTTTAACACACTTTTCTTCTCTGTCCATCCGTCCCAAACCGCGTGGCTGGGCCTGGATTGATTTTACGTTTTCCGGAGATAAATCCATGTCATGTGCTGTATGTCACTGGCCCCGGCCCCTGTCTTTTGGCCCGGTAGACCCCATTCATCACGAGGTGGAAGAGTGGCGAGCTAATGCGGTTGTTACTGAGCGCGCCCGACCTTAGTTTGACCTTTCGCGCACAGACACAGCGCTGCAAAGTAATGATTTCAATTTTCACTACGGTCTCAGCGGAGCAGTCTTCATAGATTCACATTTGGCCTGATTATTATTAAACCCAGGCTCGTAGAAGATTGTAGGAGTCGCACACAAGTTCAGTTAGATGGAAGTAGATTGCATTAAGAAACATAACTCGATTTGACTTTGCTGTTAGCTCCAACCACCCAACGGTTATCATCATCATCATAAAACATCAAACTAAATTGTAGGTTCTATAGGTCAGTGGTTTTCAAACTTTTCACACGAGTGCCATAAAATCGAGCTGAACTACGCTAAACACGTCTATTCTTTAGTCTTGATGTAGAGGTTTGATCTTGCTCCAACCAGTGCATCCTGTTGTTTTATTGAGCAAGACACAACTCACTGCAGACTATTTTTCAAGTAGAAAATGCTTCCATGGAAATCTGCGTTGGAATATACTGTAGTTTTATCCATGATTTAGACACCAGATACTTTGCACCTTCTTTCAACAATCACAAATCTTGAATCCACTACCGGTGTTGGGATGCTTTGAATACTTTGAAAATATATTTTGTTACAGACCACTAAAAATTTAATAAAATGTATTTTGTATTGTCCTGATCCTTTGCATGTGTCAAGGGAACACCCACTTTGCCATGACAGAGAGCAAAAGCATTGTCTACAACTATAGAAACTGCCAAAAATCTGCCCTT